>OY731400.1:35540570-35696999 GCA_963425845.1 Sphenostylis stenocarpa
AAATTTGGGGAAAATTTTGAAAACCTAATTTTTGTTAAGAAACCAATTCACCCCCCCCTCTTGGTTTTTGTCCGAGCACGCGAACATTTCGTTGCGCGATTCTAACAAATCAATCCCCTGGTAGATCACCAAAAAGAGAAAAATTATCCCTAGTGATCCTACTGCAAAGGTAAACTCCAAATTCATATTCTCAAGGAGTTTCCTAGATCGCCCAATATGGATATCCCCAGTGGAACGCATGGGCAAGAGCTGGCAAGCAAGAGTCAATATCCCGAAAAAGAAACATCAACCTATTCAGAGGCAATAAAAGCCCAAGCATAAAGTCTTCACCACTACTGAAGCATATGCCTAATCAAGAGGCACAATCAACTGAAATCAAAAAATCCTCAGTGGATTCCTGCCTAGATTAAGAGGCAATCATCAAAAATCCCCGACAACCAACGAGTCTGATGGCTATAGAAAAAGCCAAAAATCAAGAATCCCCAGCAACCAACAAGCTGGACGACTATTGGAAAATCCAAAAATAGCAAAAATCCCCAGTAATCAGTGTCGTTGCCGTCAGAAAGAGGCGGTCGGAGCAACGCGCTGGTTTCGACTTTCCAATTTTCGCATTTTTATGGGTGATGTTACAAAGCTTTTAGGTTGTCTGGTAACCGAGCTGAACCTAGGGGCGAGGTTTTCGAAAAGGTGTTCTTGGATTGTCCGATAACCGGGCTAACCCAAGAACTAATTTGAAGGGGTTCTTATGGAGTCGCCACCGATGTTTTTACCGGAAACATAAAAAAAAGGGGTAAAAAGGCGTTGGTTTTCGAAAACCAACTTTGGTCGTTAAAACCAGAGTTTAGGTAAGGGAGTTAGTTATGTGTAAGGGAAGTGTTAGTTCCCTTACGACACCCCTTTCGGGTTCGCTATGATAGGCCAGCTATTTTATAAATAAAATTTTGAAAAGACGCTTTTACCCTTTTATTTACGGGATTAAAGTAACGACTACATGGCCCTAATGTCTATTATGCAATTTAATCATAAAAATAAAGACAGTAAAAGAGAGGGAGAGTGAAGAAACCTCCGAAGCAAGCTTTTTGATTGTCGCCGCCATCAAAATGAGGCGGTCGGAGCGACGCGATGGTTCCGACTTTCCGTTTTTCGCGTTTTTTATTGGTAGTTACAATGCCTTTAGGTTGTCCGATAACCTGGCTGAACCTAGGGGCGAGGTTTTCGAAAGGGTGCTCTTGGATTGTCGGATAACCGGGCTAATCCAAGAGCTAGTTTTGAAGGGTTCTCTAGAGTCGCCACCGATGTTTTTACCGGAAACATCGAAAAAGGGGTTAAAAGGCGTTGGTTTGTGAAAAACCAACTTTGGTCATTAGAACCAGAGTTGGGTAAGGGAGTTAGTTACGCGTAAAGGAAGTGTTAGTCCCTTTACGATGCCCCTTTGGGGTTCCCTATGATAGGCCAGCTTACTGAAATGATTAAACCGGAAAAATACGCTTTTACCCTTTTATTTTGCGGAATTTAAAGATTATGACTACATGGCCCTATATCTATTGCATAATTGGAATAAAGCGGTAAAAAGAGAGAAAGAGTGTAGAAACCTCCGAGGCATGCTTTCTATTAATTCTTCA
Organism: Sphenostylis stenocarpa; assembly: GCA_963425845.1. Taxonomy (NCBI): domain Eukaryota; kingdom Viridiplantae; phylum Streptophyta; class Magnoliopsida; order Fabales; family Fabaceae; genus Sphenostylis; species Sphenostylis stenocarpa. The sequence continues at coordinate 35,542,193 of OY731400.1, forward strand.
AAAATTAGGGTGCTATGTGGCAGCCCTTCACTCTACACAGCGTCAGAAACCTCTCGAAATGCTAAAAAACACTCTTAGAAACGCTCAAAAACTCCGGAAATGCTTCAGAGGGGTTCTAGAGAGAGAATTTGAAGAGATTTCTAGAGAGAAGGAGGAAGAACTGTGTGGAATGAGGGGAATGGGGGCCCTATTTATAGGGATTCGCGCTTGTCAGATCGAGATGGCAGTCTTGTCTGACAAGGTCGAGACGGCGGTCTCACCTTGCGGGAATGGCGAGACAACGGTCTCGCCGTTCACGAGTGGCGAGACGGCCGTCTTGCCAAACGAGATGGCTGTCTCGCCAAACGAGACGGCGGTCTCGCCAAACGAGACGGCGGTCTCGCCAAACGAGACGGCGGTCTCGCCAAACGAGACGGCGGTCTCGCCAAACGAGACGGCGGTCTCGCCAAACAAGACAGCGGTCTCGCCATTTGCGCAAGGTGAGACGGCGGTCCCGAATCTGGGGCCTAATAGTCCCTCCTAGTGGCTTCTTAGGCTTCATCCATCTTCGAAAAGGAGGTCTTCTAGTCTTTATTTTGAGGCCGGACAAGATTAGGGGTCTACAGCTGCCCCCCCTTTACCTGACCAGTCGGTTGTTGGCCTGTTGTGCCAAGAAGAACGACTGGAAGGTAAAGGAGTTGACCCTCTTGCCCGGTCACCCTTCGGATGTTCCATCTTGCAGCAGTTGATCTTCTGGGGAGAAGTTGTGATGTGCACCTCCAGGATACTCCTTCTGATGGTAGCCGATCCCTTCAGTTGACACATGGTAGAACCTTAGGATACTCCTTCTGACGGTAGCCGATCCTTCGGTTGATGGGTATAAAGCCCCCATCAAGCTGGTAGAAGCAGTCCGCTGTGTGTTGGACTGGATGAGTATGAACCCCCCATCAGGCTGGTAGTTGCAGTCCGCTGTGTGTTGGACTGGATGGGTATGAACCCCCCATCAGGCTGGTAGTTGCGACTTACTGACCTAGCTGGGGCGCAGATCAGGCGCACTTGCGTGCGCGGGTTGATAGGTATGAACCCCCTATCAGGCTGGTACGGTCCACTGCGTAGGACCGGTGGTGGCGGCGATTTACTGCTCGAGTGGCTCATGCACCGAGCGTTTGAGATGCTCTTTTTGTTGGTCTTTTCCTGAGAATGATTGTCCGGTCCGCGCCGGGGGTTTTGTTGGTGCTCATCCAGCTTGTTGATTGCCAGGGATTTTTGTTTTTGATCTTTTGGTGGTGTTCACCCAACTCTTGCTGGTTGGTTAGGTGATTTTTGTTTGAGTTGAGGTGATGGCTTGTTTTAATCCTGCCTTTTTCCCGCGGTTTTATCTCTTTTTTCTCGTGATTTAGGATTTTGGCTTTTTCTTGAGCGTACATCTTTTTTACTCTTATTATTTTTTTTTGTTATGCTAACTTTTGAAAAAGGATGGAAATGAATGCATAAAAATTTTATTCATAAGGAAGATTTTATTACAGCCATTTTTCAAGTACTATCCCTAAGGGCTATCTTCTGGAGACGATCCATGATGAGGGAATTGCTGGTACATGTGTTCCCGAAATTCTTCTTGTTCCCAGGCTTCATCGCGGTATTCTTGTTGGAATGTTGTTCAGTCTTGCCGCATTCCCTGCTGATAATGGTATATCGTCTCCAGTCGGGTGTCAAAGGCTTCCTGCCTTAGGGACAGTTGTTCTTGCCGCACAAACATCTGTTCGAATTGCTGGCGCAGATCGTTCATATTGCGATTTGGGCCAGCAAAGTCGTCTGTGTATTGTTGCTGATGTTGATGCTGCTGTTGTGGCTGTTGGAAGTCAGGAGGTGTCGGGAGATCGTGCATTGCCACGATGTCTTGGAGGTCTAGCGCGAAATCCAGCGAGGGATGACGGACCAACTGGGTCCCATGGCATATCAGCATCCCCATGCTGACCAGAATCGATCCGTTAATGGATTCAAGTCGCAAGCTGGAGGCCAGCTCTTCCCGGCCAGCACACCCCCATTTCTCTGCCAGGGGGGTGATAAGAGGAGCCACGAGGACGGCTCCCACTGGTCTGCTCCCGATGTCCTTGAGGGCCCTCAGGAAGAAATAGCCAGGGTTACAGCGTCGCCTCTGGCTCATGCAGTAAAGTACGAAGAGGTCTGGGAGGGTTACCTTACCCTGGCTCTCCTTCCTCCCATGGACAGTCCCAGCCAGCAGCTTGTGGCAAATGCAGAGGGTCGGGGGGAGTGCTGACCCCCTCATTAGCGTGGGCAGCGTGGGCGACCTGGTGAGCTCTTCCCACATTTCACCGACGGTGAGGTTGGTAGGACGGCTGCAGATGGCCTCCCAGTACTCCCGAGTTAGCACATCCTCGGGTTGGACGAACCCAATGCTCACATTGAATTCGTCGAGGGTGGTAGTCCGGTACGTCCCACCCATGAAGTAGTTTACCATCTTGGTTGGTGGCAAGCACGGGACCATGGAGGGAGCCTCGGCGTAGGAGATGGAGGCCAGGAACTCCAGTACTGCTTGAGGGTACACGTGGGTAGGGGGAGGCTACAGTAGGAAGCCCCACCCAATACTATCTATGTGGGCCCGAACATCGTCCTCCCACCCAAACTCGGCGAGGATGCTGAAGTCAAGTCTGAGCATGGGGTGCCATGTATAACTCCGGACGTGCTCGAGGCGGGCTAGGTGTTGCGACGAGAGCTGAGTGGGATCTTGGGGGGCTGGTGCCGAGGAACTACTAGCGCCGGCAGTGCCTCTTCTCTTTCTTGATTGACTTCTTCCGAACATCTTGGCCAGAAAATTCTTGAGAGTGAGATATCAGAGAGTTGGAGGTTCTGGGGTGCAGAGGAGTTGTGAGGGATCCTCCATACGCCTCCCCTCTTTACAAGGAAAAAATCCGATTCAGGACCGCCATCTGGGAAGTCGAGACGGCGGTCTGGGATTTCAAGACGGCGGTCTCGACTTTAGGTCTAAGCGAGACAGCGGTTTCGCCAAGTGAGACTACGGTCTCGTTTTCGCCTAAGTCGAGATGGCGGTCTCGTTGGCCGAGACGGCGGTCTCGAATATTTGGAAACCGAGACGGTGGTTTGGAAATTCTGGACGACCGTCTCGAATTTAAGGTTTTTTTTTATAGAAAAAGGAAATAGGACCTGGTTCAAAAACATCTTTTATGCATGCAATATTTTCATGTTTGATGTCCTATAATGCCTATTTTAGTTAGTTTTTCAGAAGGATTTCACTGATGCGTCTTGTAGCGTCGAAAGCCCTCTGATTTGCCGTGCTTGTGTTTGGCTGTACTATGCCAAGCTTCTTTTGACCGAAGGATAACTTTTTTCTCTTTTCCTTTTTTCTCTTTTTCTTTGGTAGAGCACTCTTTGCCATGTAGTGTCCCTTTTTCTCCATTCTAGGGATTTCAATCCTCTTGTTGACTATACGCCTCCATATTCCCACATTAATTATTAGAGTATTGGTGTGAGGGTCAAGAGAAAAGAAGTAAAGAGGTAAATTCAACGGCTTGTGTTTTAGAATTTAGAAAGAGGTTTTTGTAAGAATGTCTGGCTAGGGTAGGCTTAGGTGTTTAGGTTTTGTCTAAGCAAACATCTTCCCCCTTCTTTTGTATTTGCACCTTTTAGTTTTCTCCATTGCTTTTTATGACTAGTTGACTTCCCTAGATCGCCCTTCGGGTTTTCAAACTAGGATATTGTGTTTTGGCCCTAACTTTTGGCTAGGTTCCTTTTTTTGTATTTTTCTTGGGGAATCCTAGCGGACCTTATTTTGTAACCCTAACTTTTGCCTAGGCTACCCTTTATTTTTGTTCGGGTGTCCTACCGGGTTGACCCTATCTTTTGCGTAGCCCCCTTAGTGGGTTTCCTACCGGGTATTTTGCCCTTTCTTTTTTGGCCTTCGACTTCTATGGGCTTTATTTTTTTGTGTATTTATTTTTTTGTTCACAATATTGGAGAAGCATGACTTTCTTTAGGGTGAGGTAAAGCCTTTATTTGGTGGTTCTAATCAACTAGCTCGATTGTAATGACAATGGCAAATTTTGGTTATTTGGATGCGCTTTTTGTTCTTCTTTTTTTTCTGTTTTGCTTATTTAGACAAGGTTATTGTGAGGTCTAGTCGGAAATAGCAAGAAGAGAAGCAGATAGTAAGAAGTATTCTTTATTAATTAATAAGGGAATTGTCGCCGCCACAAAAAATGAGGGGCAGTCGGAGCGACGCGATGGTTTCAACCCTCTTGATTTTCGCGTTTTTTTATGGGTGGTTACAACGCCTTTAGGTTGTCCGATAACCGGGCTAACCTAGGGGCGAGGTTTTCGGAAGGTCGTCCTTGGGTTGTCCGATAACCGGGCTAACCCAAGGACTAATTTTTGAAGGGTTCTGTGGAGTCGCCACCGATGTTTTTACCAGAAACATCGGAAAAGGAGTTTAAAAGACGTTGGTTTTCGAAAAACCAACTTTGGTCGTTAGAACCAGAGTTGGGTAAGGGAGTTAGTTACGTGTAAAGGAAGTGTTAGTTCCTTTACGACGCCCCTTTCGGGTTCCCTATGACAGGCCAGCTATTTTGTTAATAAATAAACTGGAAAAACACGCTTTTGCCCTTTTATTTTGCGGAATTTAAATTTATGACTACATGGCCCTAATACCTATCGCATAATTTAAAATTAAAATGGTAAAAGTAGAGAGGGAGAATTTAAACCTCCGAAGCAAGCTTTCTTTTTATTTCTTTAAAAAAAAGAGGGTGCTTTGTGGCAGCCCTTCACTCTACACAGTGCTGGAAACTTTTCTAGACGCTGAAAAACGCTCACAAAGGCACTCAGAAGCTCCGGAAATGCGTCGGAGGGAATCTAGAGAGAAGATCTAAAGAGAAGGGAGGGCAAAGCTGTGTGAGGTGTGTGGAAATGAGGGGAGGGAGCCCCTATTTATAGGTTTTCGCGCCTGACAGGTCGAGACCGCCGTTCTCGTCTGACAGGGTCGAGACCGCCGTCTCGCCAAACGAGACCGCCATCTCGTCCTTTGCAGGTGGCGAGACCACCGTCTGGGAAAGCGAGACCACCGTCTCGCCATTCGCAGGTGGCGAGACCGCCGTCTCGTTAACGAGATGGCGGTCTCGCCATTTGCATGAGGCGAGAAACCTTATTTTTCTACAGAAAAATCCCTCCTATCCTAGTATGGGGCCTAATAGGCTCTTCTAGTGGCATTTTAGGCTTCATCCATCTTTGAATAGGAGGTCTTCTACTCTTTATTTGGAGGCCGGGCAAGATTGGGGGTCTACAGCTACCCCCCTTTACCCGACCAGTCGACTGCCGGCCTTTTGTGCCAAAGTGATCGACTAGAGGGTAAAGGAGTTGACCCTCTTGCCCGGTTGCCCTTCAGATGCTCCGTCTTTGCGGCGGACGATCCTCTGGGGAAATGTTGTGCGCTTCCGAGATGCTCCTTCTGACGGTAGCTGACCCCTTCGGCTGATGAGTACGAACCCCCATCTGGTTTGACGAGTATGAACCCCCGTCTGGTAAGCCCCCTTTTGTAAGGCCCGATGAGTATACACCCCCATCTGGTGTTTGACGAGTATGAACCCCCGTCTGGTAAGCCACCTTTTGTAAGGCCCAATGAGTATACACCCCCATCTGGTTTTAAGCCTCCAGATGCTCCATCTTGCGGTAGCTGATCCTTTGGCCGTGGTGGCGGCTTACTGCTCTAGCTCATGCGCCGACGCGAAACCTTGGGATGCTCCTTTGACGCGGTAGCTGACCCCTTGGCTGACGAGTATGAACCCTCGTCTGGTTATGTGCCTCTGGATGCCCCTTCTTGCAGTGGCTGACCCTTTGGCGATGGTGGCGGCTTACTACTCTAGCTCATGCGCCGATGTGAAACCTTGGGATGCTCCTTTGACGTGGGAGCTGACCCCTTGGCTGACCAGTATGAACCCTCGTCTGGTTATGTGCCTCTGGATGCCCCTTCTTGCGGTGGCTGACCCTTTGGCGATGGTGGTGGCTTACTGCTCTAGCTCATGCGCCGATGTGAAACCTTGGGATGCTCCTTTGACGCGGTAGCTGACCCCTTGGCTGACGAGTATGAACCCTCGTCTGGTTATGTGCCTCTGGATGCCCCTTCTTGCGGTGGCTGACCCTTTGGCGATGGTGGCGGCTTACTGCTCTAGCTCATGTGCCGACTCCCTGGGGAGTGATTTCTGTGTTGGTAGATGTACTTGGACCTCTTTGAATGGTCATCCAGACTGTGCCGGGGATTTTGTGTTCCATCCAGCTTTGTTGGTTGCTGGGGATTCTTTGCTTTTGTTCGACACTTGCTGACTAGTCGGATGAGTCTTTTTTTGTTCGACTCTGATTTGGTAGTCGAAACTTTGTTGGTTGAGGTGATGGCTTGTCTTAATCCTGCCTTTTTCTCACGGTTTTATCTCTTTTTTCTCGCGATTTAGGATTTTGGCTTTTCTTATTGAGCGTATGCCTTTTTTCCTTTTTAAGCTTTTTTGTTACGCTGGCTTTTGCAAAAGGTGGCAGAGAGATGCATGAAATAAAATTTTATTTATAAGGAAATTTTATTACAACCACATTTTATTTTGGCAAGTACAATCCCTAAGGGATATCATCTGGAGACGATCCGGGGAATTGCTGGTAGAAGTGATATCGGAAGTCCGCTTGCTCCCGAACTTCGTCGCGATATTCCTGTTGGAATGTTGTCCATTCCTGCCGCATCACCTGTTGGTACTGATACATCTCCTCCTGCAGGGCGTTGTAGGCTTCCTGCCTCTGGGCCTGTTGCTCTTGCCGCATGGACATCTGGTCGAATTGCTGGCGTAGATCATTCATGTTGCGGTTCAGGCCAGCGAAATCGTCCGTGTACGGTGGTGGTTGTTGCTGTTGCTGTTGTTGTTGGAAGTCGGGAGGTGTGGGAAGATCTTACATCGCCACGAGCCCCTGGAGGTCCAACGCAAAATCTAGTGTGGGATGAAGGGCCAACTGGGTCCCTCGGTGTATCAGCATTCCCATGCTGACCAGGACTGACCCGTTGATGGACTCGGGTCGCAAGTTAGAGGCTAGCTCTTCCCGGCCAGGGCACCCCCTTCTTTCTGCCAGGGGAGTGATAAGAGGAGCCATGAGGACGGCCCCCGTTAATCTATTCCCGAAGTCCTTGAGGGCTCTCAGGAAGAAGTAGTCGGGGTTGCAGCACCGCTTCTGGCTCATGCAATAAAGTACGAAGAGGTCAGGGAGGGATACCTTACCCTGACTCTCTTTCCTCCCATGAATGGTCCCTGCCAGCAGCTTGTGGTAGATGCGGAGTGCTGGGGGAAGCGCGGAGCCCCTCATGAGCGTGGGCAGCGTGGTGGCTCCTGTGAGCTCGTGCCACATTTCGGAGGCGGTGAGGTTGGTGGGCCGGGAGCAGATGGCCTCACGGTATCCCTGGGTCATTGTTTCCTCAGGCCGGACAAACCCGATGGCCATGTTGAACTCGTCGATGGTGGTGGTCTGGTAACTTCCACCCATGAAATAGGTCACCATCTTAGTGGGCTGCAAGGCCAGGAGCGTGGAGGGGACCTCAGAGTAGGAGACAGAGGCCAAGAATTCTAGTACTGCTTGTGGGTACACATGTGTAGGTGGTGGTTGCAGCAGAAAGCCCCACCCGATGCTGTCTATGTGGACTCGGACGTCGTCCTCCCACCCAAATTCAGTCAGGATGCTGAAGTCAAGTCTGAGCATCGGGTGCCACTGATAAGTCCGGATGTTGTCGAGGCGGGCCTGATGCTGTGGTGACAACTGAGAGGGATCCTGGGGTGGCAGTGCCGCAGAACTGCTGGCACCGACAGTGCTCCTTCTCTTTCTGGAGGCGCTTCTACCAAACATGTTGACTAGGGGGTGCTTGGGAGTGCAAAATCTGAGAAATGGAGGTTTTGGAGGCAAGGAGAGTTGTAAGGAACCCCCCAAACGCGCCCCCTATATATAGCAAATTCTTCTAGTTCGAGACCGCCGTCTGGGAAGGCGAGACGGCGGTCTCGAGTCTCCTACAAATCGAGACGGCGGTCTCGATTTTGGCTAGGTCGAGACGGCGGTCTCGTTGGTCGAGATGGCGTTCTCGTCTTGTCGGGGGACTGAGACGGCGGTCTGGGAGATCCAAACGGCGATCTCGAATTACGGAAGTGTTTTTTTTTTTTTTAAGAGAAAATAGGACCTGGTTCAAAAACATTTTTATGCATGCAATGTTTTTATGTTTGATGTCCTATAATGCCTACTTTGATTAAATTTTCAGAAGGATTTAACCGACGTGTCTTGTAGCGCCGAGTGTCATCTGATCTGTGCTTTCGTACTTGCTGTACCATGTCGGACTTCTTGTGACCGAAGAGTCATTTTGTTTTTCCTCTTTTCTTTCTCTTTTCCTTTTTTCTTTTTTTTTTTTGCAGCGCACTCTTTGTCATGTAGTGCCCCTTTTTCCTCGTTTTAGGGATTTCAATCCTCTTGTTGACTATATGCCTCCATATTCCCAAATTAATTATTAGAATATTGATGTGAGGGTCAAGAGAAAAGAAACAAAGAGGCAAATTCAATGGTTTGTGTTTTAGAGGGTTAATTTTTATTTAGAAAGTTTTTGTAAGCATGGTTGGCTAGGGTTAGGCTTAGGTGTTTAAGCTTTTGTCTAAGCAAACAGTTTCCTTTCCTTTTGTATTTGCGCTTTTTGGTTTTATTCCTATTGCTTTTTAATGGCTAGCTGATTTCCCTAGATCGCCCTTTGGGTTTTCGAACTAGGATATTGTGTTTAGCCCTAACTTTTGTCTAGGTTCCCTCTTTTTGTAATTTTTTGGAGAATCCTAGCGGACCTTATTTTGTAACCCTAACTTTTGCCTAGGCTACCCTTTATTGTTGTTCGGGTATCCTACCGGGTCGACCCTATCTTTTGTGTAGCCCTCTTAGTGGGTTTCCTACCGGGTAATTTGCCCTTTTCTTTGGCCTTTGGCTTCTCTGGGCTTTTCTCCTTTTTTTTGTGTATTTATTTTTGTTCACAATATTGGCGAAGCATGACTTTCTTTATGGATGAGGTGAAGTCCTTATTTTTATGTGCTTCTAATCAACTAGCCTGACAATAATAACAATGGTAAATGTTGATCATTTGGATGCGCTTTTTATTCTTCTTCTTTTTTGTTTACTTAGACAGGGTTATTTATGTGGTCTAGTCAGAAATAGAAAGAAGAGAAGTAGATAGTAAGAATCATTCTTTATTAATTAATAAGGGAATATGTACCCTAAGATGCCCGGGGGTCGGGCTAGTCGCCGCCGTCCTTTCCGACGTCCTGGGACGTCTCGAACGTTAATGCGAGCGGTCGCGAAAAGATGGTTGAGACTCGCGTTTTTTGTTAAAATTATGTTCATTGCTTCCGAGGTGTTCAACACTGAACTATCCTCTAAAAGAAGCAAAGTTTTCGAAAAGGGTTCTTTTGGAGTCGCCACCAATGTTTTGACCATAAACATTGGAAAAGGAGAAAAAGGCATTGATTTTAATAAAAACCAACTTGGCCATTATAACCAGAGTCGGGTAAGGGAGTTAGTTACGTGTGGGGAAGGTATTAGCACCCCACAACGCCCCTTTCGGGTTCCCTATGACGGATTAATTCATTTAAGTTAAGATTACAAAAAATTACGCGATTACCCTTATTTTATTCGTACAGTAAATATGGCTATCTACATGATTTTATTTACATTTTATGAAGCAATAAATAAAGCAGTAAAGGAGAAGAGATTTGAGAAGAACCTCCGTAGCAAGCTTTATATATCAACTCTGTTACAATAAGGACGCTTTTCGGCAGTCCCTCGCTCTACAATGACTCTCCTCTCGATTACAAACTCGACTCGACTAAATTTTCTAGAAGAATCGAATGCCAGAATACAAATTCCTTAACTGATTGTTACCTTTTAAAGGCAATCAGAAAGATCATTTGAGAGAGGGAGAGAAGTAGACAAGTCTTCTGAGTTGTCTGGTGTGTGGAATGAGACAAATGAGGCTCCTATTTATAGCCATTTTTTTCCTGGACATCTGGGACGGCCGTCTGGGTTGGGACGGCCGTCCCAACTGCACATTTTACATTGGGACAATTTGGGACGGCCTGGTGCATTTGGGACGGCCGTCCCATTTGAATTTAGGGACTTGGGACGCGCGTCCCAAAGGTGAGACGTGCGTCTCACATGCATTTTTTGTGTTTGGGACGACCAGGTGTGTTTGGGACGGCCGTCCCAGTTTGGGACGGCTGTCCCAAACTGCTTTGGCCTGTCTTCGCGTTCCGGGACCCCCGAGAAGCTTTCCTTTCCTTTTTTCGGACGTCGTTTGATGCCGATGTGTGTCCGTTGAAGCTTTATCTTCATATAGGAAGTCTTCTTGGCCTTCATTAAGATGTTGGGCGAGCTTTGTCTTCGTGTAGGAAGTCTCTTTTGCCTTTATTGTGTGGACGAGCGATCTCTGTGTTTGTTGCGGGAGGTTTCCTCGGTTTTGGGAAGCCGGATGAACTCCATCTTCGGGCGAAGTTCCTCTAGCTTTTATTTTGAGAGGCCGGGCAAAATTAGGGGTCTACAGCTGCCCCCCCTTCACCTGCGTAACTAATTCGTTGGTTTTAATATGCCGACAAAATTAGTTGGTAGGGGAAGGAGTTAACCCTTTTGCCCGGCTATCCTTCGGATGCTGCTTCTTGCTGATCCTGCGGATGATAAATATTTTGATAGGTACTAACCCCTATCTGGTTTGAGCCTTCTTTTTCTAAGGCTTTGGTGAGTACTTACCCTCACTGGGTATAAGTCTGTATTTTTACTAGACTTCTGTGGGTACCTACCCCCACTAGGTATGAACCTTGTTCTGCAAGGTTTTGGTGAGTACCTACCCTCACCTGGTATGAGTTTACATTTTGCTTAAACTCTTATGGGTACTTACTTCCGAGGTGTTCAACACCGAACTATCCTCTAATAGAAGCAAGGTCTTTGCACCCGTTTTTTGCAATTCTCCCGGTGAGTATTTTTACTCCACCTGATGCATTTTTGCTAGGTTTTTTGATAAGCCTCGTTCTGCAAGGCTTAGGTGAGTACGCACCCCACCCGGTGTGAATGATAAGCCTCATTCTGCAAGGCTTAGGTGAGTATGCACCCCCACCCGGTGTGAATGATAAGCCTCCTTCTGCAAGGCTTAGGTGAGTATGCACCCCCACCCGGTGTGAATGATAAGCCTCATTCTGCAAGGCTTAGGTGAGTACGCACCCCCACCCAGTGTGAATGATAAGCCTCGTTCTGCAAGGCTTAGGTGAGTACGCACCCCCACCCGGTGTGAATGATAAGCTTCGTTCTGCAAGGCTTAGGTGAGTACGCACCCCCACCCGGTGTGAATGATAAGCCTCGTTCTGCAAGGCTTAGGTGAGTATGCACCCCCACCCGGTGTGAATGATAAGCCTCATTCTGCAAGGCTTAGGTGAGTACGCACCCCCACCCGGTGTGAATGATAAGCCTCATTCTGCAAGGCTTAGGTGAGTACGCACCCCCACCCGGTGTGAATGATAAGCCTCGTTCTGCAAGGCTTAGGTGAGTACGCACCCCTACCCGGTGTGAATGATAAGCCTCGTTCTGCAAGGCTTAGGTGAGTACGCACCCCCACCCGGTGTGAATGATAAGCCTCGTTCTGCAAGGCTTAGGTGAGTATGCACCCCCACCCCGTGTGAATGATAAGCCTCATTCTGCAAGGCTTAGGTGAGTATGCACCCCCACCCCGTGTGAATGATAAGCCTCGTTCTGCAAGGCTTAGGTGAGTACGCACCCCCACCCGGTGTGAATGATAAGCCTCGTTCTGCAAGGCTTAGGTGAGTACGCACCCCCACCCGGTGTGAATGATAAGCCTCGTTCTGCAAGGCTTAGGTGAGTATGCACCCCCACCCCGTGTGAATGATAAGCCTCATTCTGCAAGGCTTAGGTGAGTATGCACCCCCACCCCGTGTGAATGATAAGCCTCGTTCTGCAAGGCTTAGGTGAGTACTAAGCCTCGTTCTGCAAGGCTTAGGTGAGTACGCACCCCCACCCAGTGTGAATGATAAGCCTCGTTCTGCAAGGCTTAGGTGAGTACGCACCCCCCACCCGGTGTGAATGATAAGCCTCGTTCTGCAAGGCTTAGGTGAGTACGCACCCCCACCCGGTGTGAATGATAAGCCTCGTTCTGCAAGGCTTAGGTGAGTACGCACCCCCACCCGGTGTGAATGATAAGCCTCGTTCTGCAAGGCTTAGGTGAGTACGCACCCCCACCCGGTGTGAATGATAAGCCTCGTTCTGCAAGGCTTAGGTGAGTACGCACCCCCACCCAGTGTGAATGATAAGCCTCGTTCTGCAAGGCTTAGGTGAGTACGCACCCCCACCCGGTGTGAATGATAAGCCTCGTTCTGCAAGGCTTAGGTGAGTACGCACCCCCACCCGGTGTGAATGATAAGCCTCGTTCTGCAAGGCTTAGGTGAGTACGCACCCCCACCCGGTGTGAATGATAAGCCTCATTCTGCAAGGCTTAGGTGAGTATGCACCCCCACCCGGTGTGAATGATAAGCCTCATTCTGCAAGGCTTAGGTGAGTACGCACCCCCACCCGGTGTGAATGATAAGCCTCGTTCGCAAGGCTTAGGTGAGTACGCACCCCCACCCGGTGTGAATGATAAGCCTCATTCCGCAAGGCTTAGGTGAGTATGCACCCCCACCCGGTGTGAATGATAAGCCTCATTCTCGCAAGGCTTAGGTGAGTACGCACCCCCACCCGGTGTGAATGATAAGCCTCGTTCTGCAAGGCTTAGGTGAGTACGCACCCCTACCCGGTGTGAATGATAAGCCTCGTTCTGCAAGGCTTAGGTGAGTACGCACCCCCACCCGGTGTGAATGATAAGCCTCGTTCTGCAAGGCTTAGGTGAGTACGCACCCCCACCCGGTGTGAATCATAAGCCTCGTTCCGCAAGGCTTAGGTGAGTATGCACCCCCACCCCGTGTGAATGATAAGCCTCATTCTCGCAAGGCTTAGGTGAGTATGCACCCCCACCCCGTGTGAATGATAAGCCTCGTTCCGCAAGGCTTAGGTGAGTACTAAGCCTCGTTCCGCAAGGCTTAGGTGAGTACGCACCCCCACCCAGGTGTGAATGATAAGCCTCGTTCCGCAAGGCTTAGGTGAGTACGCACCCCCACCCGGTGTGAATGATAAGCCTCGTTCTGCAAGGCTTAGGTGAGTACGCACCCCCACCCGGTGTGAATGATAAGCCTCGTTCTGCAAGGCTTAGGTGAGTACGCACCCCCACCCGGTGTGAATGATAAGCCTCATTCTACAAGGCTTAGGTGAGTACGCACCCGCACCCGGTGTGAATGATAAGCCTCATTCCGCAAGGCTTAGGTGAGTACGCACCCGCACCGGTGTGAATGATAAGCCTCGTTTCGCAAGGCTTAGGTGAGTACGCACCCCCACCCGGTGTGAATGATAAGCCTCATTCTCGCAAGGCTTAGGTGAGTACGCACCCCCACCCGGTGTGAATGATAAGCCTCATTCTGCAAGGCTTAGGTGAGTACGCACCCCCACCCGGTGTGAATGATAAGCCTCGTTCTGCAAGGCTTAGGTGACTACACACCCCCACCCGGTGTGAATGATAAGCCTCATTCTGCAAGGCTTAGGTGAGTATGCACCCCCACCCGGTGTGAATGATAAGCCTCATTCTGCAAGGCTTAGGTGAGTACGCACCCCCACCCGGAGTGAATGATAAGCCTTGCTCTGTCAGGCTTAGGTGAGTACGCACCCCCACCCGGTGTGAATGATAAGCCTCGTTCTGCAAGGCTTTCAGGATGAACTTTTTTGTAGTCAATCCTATGATCATCTGTTTTTGGAGATGAGTTGACGGCTTACTGTTTTTTATCATGCGTCTCTGGGGAGTAATTGATTTTTCTTTTTGACTTTTCTGTTTTAGTCATCTGGTTTTACCAGGGATTTCTGTATTTTGGCTTTTCTTGTTTTAGCCATCCGGCTTTTGCCGGGGATTCTTTGTTTTTGACTTTTAGCCATCCGGTCTTGGCCGGTGATTCTTGATTTTTGGCTTTTCTGTTTAGCCATTCGGCTTTTGCCGGGGATTTCATTGTTTTGGCTTTTTCTTTTAGCCATCCGGTCTTGACCGGGGATTCTTTGATTTTGGCTTTTTTGTTTAGCCATCCGGCTTTGCCGGGGATTCTTTGTTGGTTGCCTCTTGTTTAGGCAGGAATCCTCTGGGGATTTTGATTTCTATTAGTTGCGCCTCTTGATTAGGCGGAAATCCACTTGGTGAGATTTTTGTTTGGTTGCGCCTCTTGATCAGGCGGAAATCCTCTGGGGATTTGAGCTTTTTGTTGATTGTGCCTTTTGTTTAGGCAAGAACCCACTTGGGGATGTGATTTCTATTTGGTTGTGCCTCTTGATTTAGGCATATGCTTCAATAGTGGTGAAGACTTAGGTTTTGGATTGCCTCTTGCATAGGTTGATTTCCCGTTTTTTGGGGATATTGGCTTTCGCTTGCTCTGTTGGAAGTGAAGACTTTGCTTTTCACTGGGGATATCCGTATTTGGGAATTTATACGCGATTCCCCGAGGATATGAATTTGTAGTTTTGCCTTCATTTGGTAGGCTCGCTGGGGATTTTCTTTTTGATGATCCACTGGAGAATTAATTTCATTCCGGAGATCTATTTTGAATTGCCTCCCTAGGGAGAAATGGAGTTTTTCGACTCCTTATTGGATGTTTGCTGTTTTGAGTTGGCTTTGCCTATGCTCTTATTCCTGCTGGGGAATGGGTTTTTATGTGTGCCTTTTATGCACATTGGCTTTTTCTTTGGATGAAAAGATATTTTTTTCTCTTTTCTTTTTGGTGATCCCTGGGGAATTTTTCTCTTGGGGATCTAATCCTTGATTAGTTTTGAGCTTCTGACTTTGTGAGGCTCTTTATTGAGTGGAATGAAGAGATTTTCTTTTTCTCTTGGGATTCACCGAGGAGTTTGTTAGCTTCTTGGGGATCCAAATTTGATGATGGAGTCTTGGCTCCTGGCTTTGTGAAGCTCTTATTTGAGCTGGAAGATGGAAAAATTTTGTTTTCCTTTTTTAAGATTCACCAAGGAGTTTATCAGCTTCCTGGGGATCCAATTTTGATGATGGAGTCTTGGCTCCTAGCTTTGTGAAGCTTTTATTTGAGCTGGAAGATGGAAAATTTGTTTTCCTCTTTTTGTAGACTTTTCTTGATGTGCTTTACTTGGAGATTTTTTTTATTTGGCCTTTTTTCGTTGTGGCCTCTATTTGGGGAATGAAAGTTTTTCTTTCTTTCTTTTTCGTTGCCCCCTGATGATATGGAGGATTTGGCTCCATACTTTTTTGATGGACTCTTGAGTAGTCCTTATTCTCCTTTGGGAAATGAAGTGGATATTCTGGATGAGCTTGCTTGTTGACTCATGTGGCGATATAGCTGAGTCGTGAGGTAGTCTTTTTGCTTTGCCTCTGGAGTAGGCATGAATCCTCTTGGGGATAATCGAGCCTTTCCATTGGCTTTTTATTTTGATGGTTTCCTTCTTTCTTGGATGGAAGGATGTTGATTGAAGCTTCAAATGATTATGTTTGACGACTCATGTGGTGGTGTTGAGTCAGGGAGTATTTTTCTGCCTTTGAATAGGCAAAGATCCTCTTGAGGATGATCAAGCCTTTTCCATTGGATTTTCTTCTCCTTCTTTTATTGGTGTAGAAGGTTGATGACTTCCTTTTCCTTGGATGGAAGGATAGTGGTCGGATCTTTAAATGACTATGGTTTGATGACTCATGTGATGATGATGTTGAGTCATGGAGTAATTATTTTTATTTTGCCTCTAGAGTAGGCAAGGATCCTCTTGGGGATCATCGGGCCTTTCCGTTGGCCTTTTTTGATGTACCCTCCTTCTATTGGGGTTTGAGGAGAATGGTTGGAGCTATGGTTTTCTTAAAGCTCTTTATTCTGCTGAAATGGTTTTTTGATTTCGCCTTTCGCGATTTTGATTTTCATTTAGAGGCTGGATTTTGGCGCCTTTTATTTCCAATCATAAGCATGGAGACTATCCTTCTTATATGCATGTTTATTATTCTTGTTTGAAGAAAATTATTTTTCTTGATTTTGACAAAGTCGTATTATGCAACTACTTTGTGTGTGAATGTCCTAAATGCAATCTATTGTTTATTTATTTTGGATGCATTTAGAAAGTAACTGGCCTTCTCCCGTTGGCTTCTTATGAATACGCCGATGGACTCCTCCTTTATGATAATGGGAATGGGCTCCTCCTTTATGATGATGGGCTCCTCTTTTATTAATCTTTTGGTCTTAGCCCTAACTTTTGCCTAGACCGCCCTTTACGGGTTTTCGATCTAGCGGGCTACCTTAATTTTTGCCTAGAATATCTTAGGGGGCTTTTGCCTTATCTTTTGCCTAGACCGTTCTTTTGGGATTTCCGATCTAGCAGGCTACCCTGATTTTTACCTAAAAATATCCTAGCAGGCATTTGTTATTTTCTTATTATTTTTATATGCTTCCCTTTTTTAGATGCATGTTTGATCTTTGATTAAAGGTCTTTGCGCATATTTATGATTTATTAATAAAGAGGCATTTCCATAATATTTGGTCAAGAGAAAGGAAATGAAAGGGAATTTTATTGATAAATGAGCAAAAGCTTATTTCTTTTACAGAAGGATTTCAAAAGTATTTAGAAGAATGGGTGGTCAGGGTTGGCTGTACTGTTTAGGCTTATACAGTCATGTCTGTAGACCCCAAATCTTGTCCGGCCTCCAAATAAAGACCAGAAGACCTCCTATTTGAAGATGGACAAGCCTAACAAGCCATTAGGAGAGACTATTAGGCCCCATACTAGGATAGGAGGGAGTTTCTGTACCAAAAAATAAGTTTTCTCGCCTCGAAGGGACGAGACCGCCTTCTGGACAACCCAGACCGCCGTCTCGCTTCACGTAGGAGGTGAGACCGCCGTCTCGCTTAACGAGACGGCGGTCTCATTCACCCAGACGGCGGTCTCGCCATTTTGACAGGTTGAGACGGCGGTCTCGTTGGACGAGACGGCGGTCTCGACCCTGTCAGACGAGACCGGCGGTCTCGCCACCTGACAGCGCGAAAACCTATAAATAGGGGCTCTCCCCCCCTCATTTACACACACCACAGCTGCATAGCTCTCCCTTCTCTCTAAAAACTTCTCTCTAGAATCCCTCCGACGCATTTCCGGAGCTTCTGAGTGCTTTCAAGAGTGATTTTCGGCGTTCGAGAAGTTTTCCGACGTCTTGTAGAGTGAAGGGCTGCCATAAAGCACCCTATTTTTTAGAGAAATAATATAAAAAGCGTGCTTCAGAGGTTCAAAAGCGTGCTGACGGACAAGGAAACGGTGGCTATGTTCATAGACTCACTGACTGGAGCGTACTACGATAAGGCGATAGCCAGTACCTCCAACCTTTTCTCGGACATAGTCACTGTGGGAGAAAGAGTGGAGCAAGGGCTGAAGAGTGGCAAAATAGCGCGACCTTCTTCTTCCAGCACATCATTCAAGAAGCCCTTCAAGAAGAAGGAAGAAGCTGTGCACGCCATAAATTTCGCAACCCCTTCTTCCACCCCTCCGACAGGACGGCAAAAGAAGGAGAGGAAGTTCACGCCTATCCCCACCTCCTATGCAAAGCTGCTGCCCCAACTGTTGGAAGCCAGCCTCCTGGCCCGCGTTCCTCCCAAGAAGCAGCTAGAGCCTCCCTATCCCGAGTGGTACAAGCCTAATGAAAAATGTAGCTACCACTCGGATGCACCAGGGCATTCAACCGACAACTGCTTGACCTTGAAATATAAGGTCCAAGAATTAATCGACGCTGGTTGGATAACCTTCGACGCTTCTGCTTCCAGCACGGATGACAAGCCTCTGTCGAAACCAGAGTAGCAGAGAGGGAGGAATGGGAGGATCAGCCCTAGGGTCTTTTCGTTTTTAAGCTTTTCTCGATATCTTTTACGGTCCCCGCCCGTGGCCGCAGGAATTTTTTATTAAAAGGGCTTGTACATACATTTTTCATCTTCATTAATATACGAGGCATTTCGTCATATTCATTCTTTTCCCTCTTCTATTTATTATTCTTTCAAAAATAAAATGAATAATAAAATCTATGACTAAAACAGAACCTAAAACACATCATGTCTGTGATGGATGAATCTCCGTGGACCCCGGAAACGGAAGATGAATGGGTTGAGTCTGACAGTGAGCAGGAGACCATTTCTCCGGACATGCAAAGGATGCTGGAAAAAGAAACACGCATCATACAACCGTATCAGGAGGAAATAGAAACTGTCAATTTGGGAAAAAAGGATGAGGAGAAAAAGGTGAACATCGGCACCCAAATGGAAAGTGGCATGAAAGACGGATTGATACAGCTTCTGAGAGAATATGTGGATGTATTTGCTTGGTCGTACCATGACATGCCGGGACTTGACACGAGTATAGTGGAACACAGATTGCCACTAAAAGAGGGATTCCGACCTGTAAAGCAAAAGCTTAGAAGAATCAAACCCGACTGGTCCTTAATGATAAAGGAGGAGGTGCAAAGGCAGTTGGATGCCAATTTCCTGGTGGTTTCCAAATACCCAGAATGGTTGGCCAACATAGTACCCGTCATCAAAAAGACCGGGAAGGTCAGAGTGTGTGTGGACTACAGGGACCTCAATCGAGCAAGTCCAAAGGACAATTTTCCCCTACCACACATAGATACACTGGTAGACCACACCGCTACCAACACGTTGTATTCCTTCATGGATGGGTATGCGGGGTACAACCAAATCAAACTGGCCGTCGAAGATAGGGAAAAAACCTCCTTCATTACACCATGGGGTACTTTCTGCTATTGGGTAATGGCGTTTGGGCTGAAGAATGCAGGGGCTACCTACCAAAGGGCTATGGTCACGCTATTCCATGACATGATCCACAAGGAAATAGAAGTATATGTGGACGACATGATAGCCAAGTCCAGAAACGAAATGGACCACATTCGATACCTCTGAAAGCTTTTCGACCGACTTCGGAAATATCAGCTTAAACTGAACCCGGCAAAATGTACTTTCGGAGTACGATCAGGGAAACTCCTAGGGTTCATTGTCAGCGAAAGAGGAATTGAGGTGGACCCTGATAAAACCAAGGCAATTCTGGAAATGCCTCCACCAAGCACGGAAAAGGAGGTCAGAGGTTTTCTGGGCCGGATAAACTACATTGCCCGTTTCATCGCACAGTTAATGGATAAATGTATACCCATCTTTAAATTGTTGCGCAAGAATCAGCCAACGATGTGGAACGAAGAGTGCCAACAAGCATTTGATAAAATCAAAACCTGTTTGACCAATCCACCAGTATTGGTACCACCAGTTGAAGGGAGACCTCTGATCTTATATTTGTCAATCCTCGAGGAGTCCATGGGATGTGTGCTCGGCCAACACGACGAAACCAGGAAAAAGGAGCGGGCCATTTACTATCTCAGTAAGAAATTCTCAGATTATGAAACCCGTTATACACCATTCGAAAAAACATGTTGCGCATTGGTGTGGGTCACTCAGCGTCTCAGGCAGTATATGGCCCGGCATACAACATGGTTGGTCTCCAAGATGGACCCAATCAAATACCTCTTCGAGAAGCCCATTCTGACCGGAAGGATAGCTAGGTGGCAGGTTCTCCTATCAGAATTTGACATCATCCACGTCACCCAGAAAGCTATCAAGGGAAGTCCCTTAGCGGATTATTTAGCCCATGGATCCACGGACGAATACCAATCCTTGCAAGATGATTTTCCCGATGAGCATATCATGCACATCGAACATGAAGAGACCAGAGGAGATATGTGGACCATGTTCTTCGACGGGGCTTCCAACATGCTTGGACATGGGGTAGGAGCTATCTTGATATCCCCTGAAAAGAAACACATCCCTGTAACGGTCAGGCTTAATTTCGATTGCACCAATAACATGGCCGAATACGAAGCATGTGCGCTGGGAATCCGAGCGGCTTTAGATCATGGGGTCACTAAGCTCAAAATATTCGGTGATTCATCCCTCGTCATCTATCAACTTAAAGGTGAATGGGAAACCCGAAACACCAAATTGATCCCATACCTAGAGTACATCCGTGAGTTAGTCTCCAGAATGGAAAGCGTCACCTTCCAGTACATCCCTAGGGAGGATAATCCATGTTTGCCCTGGACCAGGAGCATGAGATGCCAATCATTCAAGTTAAATTGCATGACAAACAAGCTTTCTGCATGGCAGTAAATGGCGAGCGCGATCAAAACCCCTGGTACCATGACATCAAGCGGTACCTCATGAGGGGAGAATACCCCGAAGGAATCAGTGACAATGATAAGCGAACCACTCGCAAAAGGGCCATAGGATTCACGTTGATTGAAGGAACCCTCTACAAAAAGAGCCCCGACTCTACTCTCTTAAGGTGCGTGGACCAAGAAGAAGCCCAAACACTGATAAAAGAAATCCACAAGGGGACTTTTGGAACCCACGCACCCGGGCATGTCATGACAAAGAAAATCCTCAGGGCAGGGTACTATTGGTCCACGATGGAAGCTGATTGTCACCAATATGCCAAGAAATGTCATAAGTGCCAAGTATACGCCGATAACATTCATGTGCCGCCCGCACCTCTCAGCAACCTGGCTACACCATGGCCATTTTCTATGTGGGGCATGGACGTCATCGGACCCATTGAGCCCAAAGCATCTAACGGCCATCGCTTCATATTGGTAGCAATCGACTATTTCACCAAGTGGGTTGAAGCAGCATCGTACGCACATGTAACCCGGAAAGTGGTGACCACCTTCATCAAGAAAAGCATTATATGTCGGTATGGCATCCCCCATAGGCTCATTACTGACAATGGGACCAATCTTAACAATAAAATGATGGAGGAATTATGCCAAGACTTCAAAATCCAGCATCACAATTCCTCTCCGTACCGACCAAAGATGAACGGTGCAGTGGAGGCGGCCAATAAAAATATCAAGAAAATCATTCAGAAAATGGTGGTCACCTACAAAGATTGGCATGAAATGCTCCCCTTTGCCTTGCATGGTTACCGAACGTCGGTACGAACTTCTACAGGGGCTACCCCGTTTTCCCTCGTATATGGAACGGAAGCCGTGTTACCAATAGAAGTCGAAATACCCTCCCTGCGAGTTGTCATGGAAGCCAAATTAACAGAGGCTGAATGGGTCCAAAACCGGTACGATCAATTGAACCTAATTGAAGAAAAACGATTGGACGCCATATGTTGGGGGCAGGCTTACCAGAGGAAAATCAAGAGAGTCTACGACAAGAAGGTCAATCTCCGCACCTTCCAAGAAGGAGATCTAGTAATGAAAAATCTGCTTCCAGCCCAGAAAGACAAAATCGGAAAATGGGCGGCCAACTACGAAGGACCCCTTGTGGTCAAGCGAGCCTTCTCAGGAGGAGCCCTTATCCTCACCAACATGGATGGAGAAGAACTCTGATATCCTGTCAACTCATATGTGGTGAAAAAATATTATGCCTAAAAGACATTGCTCATGACCCGTCAGGATGAAAACTCGCAAAGAGCGTCCTGGGCAAAAGATAGGGTCTATATTCCTCGCTAGGACACGTCCTAGGCAAAAATTAGAGGTGCAAAAAAAAAAAAAAAAAAAAGAGCAATGATTACCTTAGCCAAAAACCGTAAAGGCGACTAAGGTAATACTTCCGCAATAGCAAGCAGACTTCGCATAGTCTTCACTCCGAACTCGGGCATCTCAACTGAAGGGACCGGGAGAAATGGGGAAACAAAGATCACAGACATGATTGTGGCACCCTCATACAGTTTAGCCAACCTTGGCCAGCCATGCTTACAAATTCTATTGTAAACCCCCCATGTAAAAATAAAACCATCTATATCAATAAAATTGTCTTTTCTTCTCTTTACCTACTTGCGTAAATGCCTCTGTATTAACGAAATATGAGCATGCATAAGACAAGCAATTCGAGAAAGCGTAAAAACAAAAGACGAACATCACCAACCAGGGCCGTCCCAAAAGTAAAAAAGTACAGGGTAGCCTGCTAGATCAAAAACCCGTAAAGGGCGGTCTAGGCAAAAGATAAGGCTTTCGTAAAAAAGAAAAAAGCCCATCTCAAGCAAAAGAATCAAAACCCGCTAGATCGAAAACCCGCAAAGGGCGGTCTAGGCAAAATAGGGTCAAAACAAAAAGTGCAAAAGTAATCATGAGAGAACAAAAAAAGGAAGCACCGGTCACTTTCTAAGATGTCCTCAACTAAAAACAAATTGCATAAAAAGCATCCACACGCACAAGTAGTTGCACAAAAATGACTTTGTCAAAAGCAAAATAAATAAATAAAAGATCAAAGAGCATTCACACCTGCAAAAGGGTATCTCGACATGACTTCGCCGACCTTTTTGCCATCCCTTCCAAAAGTCGGCATAAAAAAAAAAAAAAAAAAAAAAAAAACTTAAAAGAAAAAAGACATACGCCCAATAAAAAGCCAAAATCCTAAATCACGAGAAAAAAAGAGATAAAAACCGCGAGAAAAAGGCAGGATTAAGCCATCGCACCAACCAACAAAGTTTCGACTACCAAAAAAGAGTCGAACAAAACCAAGATCCATCTGACCAACCAGTCAGAGTCGGATGATCACTACCAAAAGAACAAAAACAAAGAATCCCCAGCAACCAACAAAGCTGGATGAAACATAAAATCCCCGGCGCAGCCCGGATGACCATTCCAGAAAGATCCAACCACAATTACCAAAACATAGAAATCACTCCCCAGGGAGCAGGCGCATGATCAGAATCAGTAAGCCGCCACCATCGCCAAAGGATCAGCTACCATAAAAAGGGGCATCCAGAGGCACCAAACCAGACGAGGGTTCGTACTCGTCAACCAAAGGATCAGCTACCGCAAGATGGAGCATCCGAAGGTCAAACACCAGATGGGGATGTAAACTCATCAAGCCTTACAAAAGGGGGCTTACCAGGCGGGGGTTAGTACTCGTCAAACACCAGATGGGGGTGTGAACTCATCAAGCCTTACAAAAGGGGGCTTACCGGGCGGGGGTTCGTACTCGTCAAACCAGATGGGGGTTCGTACCCATCGACCGAAGGATCGGCTCCGTCAGAAGGAGTTCCTGAGGTCTTACCACGTGTTCACCGAAGGGATCGGCTACGCCAACAGTAGTATCTCGGAAGTGCACGAACACCAAAGTTTTCCCCAGAAGATCAACCGCCGCAAGACGGGACGTCTGAAGGGCAACCGAGCAAGAGGGTCAACTCCTTTAACCCCCAGTCGATCATCCCGGCACAAAAGGCCAGCAGTCGACTGGACGGGTAAAGGGGGGGCAGCTGTAGACCCCAAATCTTGCCCGACCTCCAAATAAAGACCAGAAGACCTCCTATTTGAAGATGGACAAGCCTAACAAGCCATTAGGAGAGACTATTAGGCCCCATACTAGGATAGGAGGGAGTTTCTGTACCAAAAAATAAGTTTTCTCGCCTCGAAGGGACGAGACCGCCTTCTGGACAACCCAGACCGCCGTCTCGCTTCACGTAGGAGGTGAGACCGCCGTCTCGCTTAACGAGACGGCAGTCTCGCCACCTACGAAAGACGAGACGGCGGTCTCGTTCACCCAGACGGCGGTCTCGCCATTTTGACAGGTCGAGACGGCGGTCACATTGGACGAGACGGCAGTCTCGACCCTGTCAGACGAGACCGGCGGTCTCGCCACCTGACAGCGCGAAAACCTATAAATAGGGGCTCTCCCCCCCTCATTTACACACACCACAGCTGCATAGCTCTCCCTTCTCTCTAAAAACTTCTCTCTAGAATCCCTTCGACGCATTTCCGGAGCTTCTGAGTGCTTTCAAGAGTGATTTTCGGCGTTCGAGAAGTTTTCCGACGTCTTGTAGAGTGAAGGGCTGCCATAAAGCACCCTATTTTTTAGAGAAATAATATAAAAAGCGTGCTTCGGAGGTTCAAATTCTCTCTCTTCACCTTTACCATTTTTTTTTCTTAAATTATGCAATAGATATTAGGGCCATGTAGTCATATTTTTAAATTCCGCAGAATAAAAAGGGCGAAAGTGTATTTTTCTAGTTTATTAATAAAAGAAGTCGGCCTGTCATAGGGAACCCGAAAGGGGCGTCGTAAAGGGACTAATACTCCCTTTGCACGTAACCAACTCCCTTACCCAACTCTGGTTCTAACGACCAAAAGTTGGTTTTCGAAAACCAACGCCTTTTAAAACCCCTTTTCCGATGTTTCCGGTAAAAACATCGGTGGCAACTCCATAGAACCCAAAATAAATAAGTCCTTGGGTTAGCCCGGTTATCGGACAACCCAAGGACACTTTTGAAAATCTCGCCCCCAGGTTAGCCCGGTTATCGGACAACCTGAAGGCGTTGTAACCACCCATAAAAACGCGAAAAATCAAAGAGGGTCGAAAAACCATCGCGTCGCTCCGACCGTCCCCTTTTTTGGGAGGCGGCGACAATGTCTATGATATCTGCCCCCTGGTTCTCCTAATTGCTTCAGTTGAGATGCCTGAGCTCAGAGTGAAGACTATGCAGACTGCTTGCTTCTGGAAGAATGTTACCTTAGCCGCCTTTTCGGTTTTCGACTAAAGTAACCATTGCTCTTAGTTAGTTTTTTTTTTTATTTACTTTTTTTTACCTCTTCTTTTTTCCTAGGACGTATCCTAGCGAGGAATATGGACCCTATCTTTTGCCCAGGAATGCCCTTTGCGGGTTTTCATTCCTGACGGGCCTTGAGCAATGTCTTCAAGCATAATACTTCTTCACCGCATCAGAGTTGATTGGGTGTCGAAGTTCTTTTCCATCCATATTGATGAGGATAGGAGCCCTTTCCGAGAAAGCTCATTTGACCACAAGGGGTCCTTCGTAGTTCAGTGCCCATTTTCCGATTTTATCCTTCTGGGCCGGAAGCAGTTTCTTTATAACTAGATCCCCTTCTTGATAAGTATGAGGGTGGACCTTTTTATCATAAGCCTTTTTGATCTTCCTTTGATAGGATTGTCCATGGCATATAGCATTTAACCGCTTTTCATCGATAAGGTTTAATTGATCGTATCGACTTTGAACCCATTCAGCTTCTGTTAAGTTTACTTCCATCATCATGTGTTTTTGTCAACATGATTAGCTGTACCGATTTGCCGTCTCGGATCTTTGCTATAACCGAAGAGTAATCATTTTGAATATAGAGCAATTGTCATATCAATGCCCCTCTTCCTTTCCTTAGGGATTTCAATCCTCCTATTGATCACTATATTTCCACATTCCCCTTTATTATTTGAATGCTTTATAGTGAAATGGTCAAGAGAAGAGAAAGAAAGGGATTTGTTGCAAAGGCTTGTGTTTTAGTGAGATTTTTTTTTTGAAATAATAGTTTTTGTAAGAATGGCTAGCCAAGGTTGGTCGGTGTTTAGGCTAGTTTAAACAAACATTTTGTTTTTATGAGGCGGCGTCTTCAGCTGCCTATTTATGACTGATTAGCTTTCCTAGTCTGCCCTTTTGAGTTTTCGGCCTAGGATGTTGTGATGTGTCCTAACTTTTGTCTAGGTTCCCTTTTTCATTTTTTTTTGGGATACCTAGCGGACTTTATTTTGTCTATGACGCTTTGATTGTTTTGACACATTTTGGAACAAAACGTTTGTCTAACATTGGTTATTTATGGGGTATAGACATTTTTAGCAAGAAGAGAAGCAGATAGTAAGAATAGCATTCTTTTGTAATTTCAGGGAAAATGTGTGCCCTAGAGATGCTCGGGGGTCGGGCACACCCTGAGGAGTGATCTCTAATAGTCATTGGGTTTACATCCCTTAAAATCGGAAGAAGGGCATTTAATGACTAATGCTACCCTTGACGCTAATATCCCTCTTTTTTGGAAGATCGTCTTTTTAAGGTACGGAGGGGGAGACTTCCACTTTTCTCTGTACGACTTGATCTTTTGGAGGGTCGTACTTAAAAGGATTATCCTTAAATCTGATGGCTCTCTTATTCCTTGAGCATCCTTTCCAAGCCCTTGTCTGGGCTGTATCCATATCTCTTCATTATATGGGCCACTTTTAAACTGCTAGGAAGTCTTTTCCATATTTTCAAATGTCTTCTTCAGCCGCATCCATTTAAGGTATGGTGAACGGCTCATTGATTCGAATGTAGTCTTTAGCGTCGCATCAACTTGTCGCCTACCACGACTTTTAACTTTCGGTGGAGCGTTGAAGAAACTGCCCTAACACCGTGAATCCAATGTCTGCTCAATCTTCCCCTTGGATTCTTTTTTTCTTTTCCTCTTCGGTTTCTTTATTTTTCCTTTGTTTTTAGGAGCATTATCTTGTAGCTCCTCGGGGAATAAATTCTTTTGCTTCCCGTCGTGCCCCCAATACCGACTATATTGGAGATATCTTCATTGATGGACAATTCTTCTGTGTATATCCACAGTACAACTTTTATCCAATGTATAAGCGCAAAGGCGTTATTGCCCCTTTCCTGACATTATCAATTTGGGTACCGACATTTACTTCTTTCTTATTGTCTCCTTGTCCCAGATTGATGGCCTCAGTTTTTTCTTAATGGGGCTGTATCAATTAAGCTTCTTTTCTCCAACAGTCTTTGCATGGCCTCACTGTCTAACTCAATCCATTCGCCTTCGGCTTTCAGATCCCGCAGAGAGTTTTCAATCACAGACATGACTGTTTATATGGTCTATATTTTAGATTTTATTCAATTATTTTGGAATGAGAGAGAAAAGAATAACAAAGAATATGAATATTATGAATAATGCCTCGTTGTATTGATAGAGGAAAATATTTACAAAGCCCATTTTAATCAAAAATCTCGTGATCATGGGCGGGGATCACGAGAGATACATCGGAAGCTTTTCGATATATTTTTTTATTACATTTTTTTAGAGATGGTAAAAATGATGAGCCCTAAATTGCTGGTCTTCCTTATCCCGTCTTTCATTCGGGCTTTGATAAGGGCTGGTCATCCACTTTTGGAGTTGACGCGTCGAAAGTAATCCATCCTGCGTCTATTAAATCTTGGACCTTATGCTTTAAGGCCATACGATTATCTGACGAATGTCCCGGAGCGTCCGAATGATAATTGCATTTTTCATTTGGCTTATACCATTCTGGATATGGTGGCTCCATTTTCTTGGGAGGGACGCGCACTAGGAGTTTGGCATCCAACAATTTTAGTAGCAGGCTTCCATAGGAAGTGGGTATTGGGGTGAACTTCCTTTCTGGCCTGCGTGACTTGGTCTGGTGCGAGGTGGACGAAGGAGTGGCGAAGTTGATAGCATTCACGTCTCCTTCCTTCTTCTTTCCAAAGTTCTTAAAGTTTTGAGTAGAGGAATTGGAGGAGGTTTGTTGTGCAATTCTTCCACTTTTCAGACCTTGCTCTACTCTTTCTCCTATAATGACTATATCCGCAAAGAGTGTTGATGTGTTCCCTATCATTTTGTCGTAATAGGGACCAGTCAGAGAATTGATGAACATGGATGTAGTTTCCTTGTCGGACAGAGGAGGTTCCACTTGTGCTGCCAATTCCCTCCATCTTTGAGCATATGCTTTAAAAGATTCGTCATTTTTCTTGCTTAGTAGTTGTAGATCTGCTCTTTCAGGGGTCAGATCAATAGTGTATTTATAGCGACAAAGAAAAGCATCTGCCAGATGTCTCCAGGTTTGAATTTGCCCTCCTTCCAGTTGCATATACCAATTTAGGGCTGATTCAGCTAAGCTTTCCTGAAAGCAGTGGATCAGGAGTTTTTCATTATCCGCATATGCAACCATCTTACGGCAGTACATTGTAAGATGGCTTTTGGGGCAGGTCATTGCTGTGTATTTTTGGAAATCCGGAGTTTTGAACTTATTAGGGAATTGGATATTTTTGACGAGGCACATGTCAGCCGCCTCTTTAACATCAAAATTATGCCCTTCCATGGCTCTCAATCTCTCTTCAAGGGCAGTCAGCTGTTGTTTTGATACTTCCGGAGCATGAATATGCACCGCCCTTGTATCAGATTGGTTATGCTCATCATTGGGTCCCTCCTCCTCTTCTTGGTGAGAGGCTTGTCCACTTTGGGGACCCTCCTTATGGATATTCTGCTGGCGCATCATTTCCAGCATTTGAGCCATTTGATCCTTTAGTGTATTAAGCTCAGTGGTGAGCTTTCGATTTTGCTCCTCTAGCTGTTCCATCTTCTTAGCTTTCTGAGCACGAGTGAGGACGGACAGAAGACCAGCCACTTTCTAAATGATTTAGAGATTTTTATTATTGTCTTTTTATTTTAAATGATCAGTGTGAAATAGATATGCCTTAGACAATAGCTTTGGTATTTTCTCAAAAGCCTATGTTTTAAGGGTACCATACCCACCTTAGTGTGTTGACTTCCTTTTTTTTTAAAAAGGTTGCCAACATACCTTAGCGCACTCATCTCTTCTAGGAAGGTGATAAACGCACTTGGGTCTCTTTCGCTATTGTCTAAGGATATCTAATGCATCCTAGAATGAATGTGCTTTATGCATGCACTACAAAAATACTTTTTTATGACAGCAGATATTGAAAGTGGCATAACTTTTGACTGGGTTGTCCGATTTGGACGCACAGCATGTCAAAACAAAGAGAAAAGGGTGAAGAACCAAGCTGCCGTAGGCGATTTGGCCTAGTAATTTTCCCAAAAAACGCTCCTAAGACCCATTTTTTGGAGGTTTATTAAAATGATGTGCATGCATACTTTTCTTAGTGCATTTATTTTCCCTCTTAATTTTGCCACTTATTGGATGATGTGATATGAATGATACGACTTTGCCAACAATCTTTTTAAAGTAAAAGATATTTTTATGGTTTTAAATTGTATGTTTTTTTTTATGACCCTTTATCTCTTCTGTCGGTCAACGTGGCTACTTAGCTTACAAAGAACCTGAAACCAGGCTAGCTTAACTGAAGACTGTCCGAGATAAAAGTCTTTTATCTTTTCGCTTTTTATGATTTTTAGGGTTTTTCATTTTTTTGTTTGTTGTATGATTACCCTATGCTAATGCATCAATACAAATGCAGCAAACGTATGCACACACAATTCATACATCCACGAGCAGAGCCACGCTTATTTAATCACGAGGTAGGGTTTTCCTGCAGAAACGTGCTTGGTTTAGGTGGTTCTAACTGTTCTCACCAGGCCAAAGGTCCCCAAGGTGCCCCCATTATAGGGACCTCTCAATCTCTCAATCCTCGGGTCATGCACGGAACTCCGTGTCGACACCCTTAGACCAAAAGAAGAGAGTTATCACCTTGAGTTGGTGGTTTTCCGACAACGGTAGTAGCCCCGTGTGCCAACTAACCGATCGTATCTGCCACCCACTCCCTATAGGTATTCACTCTTGCCCCCGGGTATAGAGGGACTGTTGTGTGCAAGGGTTTTTGTGTGCAATTTATATTTCAAACAATTTGCAAAAATAATCATACAACAGTTATTAAAGCCATACAATAAAAATACAGAAAAGGGTAAAGGCGTAATTTCAAATCTTTACTTAGTTAGAATTTTTTCATCACTAAATGGGATCAACTCTCTAGCTTCCCTAGTGGAGTCGCCATCTGTCGCCGCCGTCCTTTCCGATGTCCTGGGACGTCTCGAACGTTAATGCGAGCGGTCGCGAAAAGATGGTTGAGACTCGCGTTTTTTGTTAAAATTATGTTCATTGCTTCCAAGGTGTTCAACACTGAACTATCCTCTAAAAGAAGCAAAGTTTTCGAAAAGGGTTCTTTTGGAGTCGCCACCAATGTTTTGACCATAAACATTGGAAAAGGAGAAAAAAGCATTGATTTTAATAAAAACCAACTTGGCCATTATAACCAGAGTCGGGTAAGGGAGTTAGTTACGTGTGGGGAAGGTATTAGCACCCCACAACGCCCCTTTCGGGTTCCCTATGACGGATTAATTCATTTAAGTTAAGATTACAAAAAATTACGCGATTACCCTTATTTTATTCGTACAGTAAATTGTTAGAAAAGTAGTTTTAAATCAAGAGGGGGGGTGAATTGATTTTTGAAAGTTTTTCGCAATACACAGATTATCTAATTCGAAAATTAAGATTACTTATCAATTCACAAATCACAAAGCAATCAAACAGTTTAAGTGCAGCAGCAGAAATTAAAGAGAGAAAGGTTAGGAAAGATTTCACCGGTAATTTTATACTCGGTTCACCCAATACCGTGGCTACGTCCAGTACTCCACCAAATTCCAACTGGGTTCCACTAGAATAGATGTTTTACGTACTCACCCTCTTACACCTATTCTAACTCTCCACCAAGAACCAAATTCCAGCTCTTGGAAACCTCTCGCAACCAAATTCCAACATGCAGAGAAACCAAAGGCCCAAATTCCAGTGCACCACACACAAGAACCAAATTCCAGCTCTTGCTTTAACCTTTCCACCAAGAACCAAATTCCAGCTTCTTGGCAACTTTCTACAACAATACAGTAAAACTTGTACCCAAATTCCAGTGTACAAAACAAGACAAATGAATGAATAGAAATTTAAAAGAAGAAACAAAGAAAGCTCAAACCGGATTACACCAATCCACGACAGTTTCTTCTTCAAAGAAATGCAAAGTGCCTCAAGAAAGATTTCAAAAGAAGTTCACAAAAACAAGCTTGTGTATCTTTCTTGAAAAATGCTAATAGTTGTTTGTATTGATTGCTTGAATTGTGTAAAAACTGATATGTGATCTATATCTCAAAGTTTCAAGCAAATCTGTTTATAAAAGAGTATTTTCAAATCTGCCGCATTAATTAATCTGTTGAAAGTTTGTTTTAATCCGTTGAAATAGCCGTTACAATCTGTTAAAAGTCCTTTCAACCCATTAATGCGTTCTTGATCTTTAACGTAAAATGTTTTAGTTGATACGACCACGTTTTTATCGCTTAAAACGTTTTACAAACATTTTCTAAGTATAAAACAATCGATTGAATCACGTATTAATCGATTGATTTGTTTAAAAACCTCTTTATAAAACTTTCCAAGTTATTTTAGCCGATATAAAGTCGTTTCAATCGATTGAAAATCCGCACATATATTTTCAAGTCATTTTAATCGATTGAAAGTTCGTTTTAATCGATTGAAAAGATTTTCTAAGTTATTTTAATCGATTGAAATGCGTTTTAATCGATTGAAATAAGTCTGATCGGTCATAATTCAATTCCGATCGATCATAACCAACTCGATCGGTCATAATCTCATTCTGATCGATCATACCGACATCCAAAGTGATTTTAATCGATTGAAACGTGTTTTAATCGATTAAAATAATTCTAATCGCTCATATTTAAGATCTGATCGATTATATTGCATTCTCGACTTATTACATTCGAATTCTAATCGGTCATAAAGAGTTTTAATCGATTAAAAGAAGTTTGTATCGATTAAAATATTGTAAAAACACTTTTTAAAACATTCTAAGTGTTTTAAATTGATTCTTTCAAACCTTTATCAGCTTAATAACTTGTTTAAGAAAATTCTTTGCCAAAATGCTTTTGTTTTTTATTTGTTTAAAACTATTTTTGAGGCATTTTGCAAATTGAGTGAAGAAGCTTTATGCAATGGAAAAGGTAAAGTGGTTTTACCTAAGCTTTCTGTTTAGACACACTAAGTCTTCAACTCCTTTGTTCCGAGTGACTTGTTTGACTGCCGCAGAGTTGACCCTTGACTTTATCTTTGACTTCATCAAATCAATGAGATCTTTGCTAGGATCACTTTCAGCCTCCCCCTATTTGATGAAGACAAACACCATTTTGAAAAAACAATCTCTCGCAAAATAAGTCACTTGATAATGCAGCTTAGGTGAGAAATATAAGAATGTAATAAAGTTTTGTTTCTCCCCTAAAACTTATTTCTCCCCCTAAAATGTTGCTCTTAAATTTATCTTAAAGTGATGCAACTATTTCTCCCCCTTTTGACTTCATCAAAAATAGGGAATAGAAGAGAAAAGAATAAAATGTAAGGTTTCGAAAATATGCTCAAGTTTTTGAAAATACAAAGTGAATCAATATTTCACTCATGAAAAGAATCAATTAAAGTTGATTCAAACTTATCTCCATTAACACGTTTGTAATGAATACAATTAACACGTGTAAAGATAAGGGAATCACGCTTTAGTAGCATGTTTACAGTAAACAACCATTAACTAAAGCCTTTAATCCTCTTTTCGAATAAAAATCGATTAAAAACAGAGCATAATCTGTTAAAATGTTCTTGGTAAATGATTTTAATCGATTGAAAGAAAAGTTTAATCGATTAAAACATTTAAGATTTTGAAAACATGAAACTTTAGTAAAAATAATCGATTATTTCGATTTTGAATCGATTAAAACATGTTGAAATTTGCCGTTTAAGTTTATTTAACCGATTAAAAAGTGTTTTTATTAACTAAAACAACCGTATTTTGAAAATCATGATATATCCGATGTGAATATCTCGTATCTAATCTATTGGATATGTAGTGAACTGATTGTCTAGATCAATATCAACTATTTTTCACCGATAATCTACCACTATCGATTTAATTTTAAGTTTGGCTAATTTTACCGTTATAAGACAAGCTTTTAAAAGGTTTTAATCGATCAATGCCCAGCTTTAAAAGAGATTCGTGGATCTATCATCTACTTCTATCTAAGCCAGCTCAATCTAGATTTAGATCCTAAATCATATTTAACCAAAGCTAGATCAAGAGTCCCCGGTATAACACCAGCTAATATTACATCCATGCAAAAAATATAAAGATAGAAATAAGCGTAAGATAAAGATGATGAGGGGAACTAGTCATCCCAATTTCCCCGATTGAACCGCTTATCCACCAAACTTGGTGATCATTCATTTGATCCCCACCAATATCAAAAGATAATAGGCTTTCCTTTTGCTGGAACCAATTTTGCTCTATCAACTATTTGAGTCAACAACTCGTCGTCACTCCCGTATCGAAGAATGCATTACGTAAACTTTTCCCGAAAAGAAATCTTTTAGCAGCTCATCGTTACTATTGATCGCATTACATCCATGGTTGACACTCAATGGAATTAAATGTTTCTATAGGAACATCAACTATTACACATTTGAGGCATAATCATGTACCGATCGACTTACTTTCAATGTCAAATCCCACACGTAATGCATGATACCATAAATTGCATGAATCACAGATTAATGATGTACCGAGATAGGAATTTCCTTTCAAAATAGCCAACCCATTTTGAACCCCGCAGCTTATCATTATCCAAGCAAATAACCGTATTTTTATTAATGTAGTATGATGGGTGTTATTCTCACTTATAGTGAACCAGCCATCATTATCTTTTGAGGAATGAGTCATTTTTAACTTTGTTGTTTCCAAAGTGGTATCATATGCACAAGTGATTAACAAAAAACTTATTCTGGTAGAGTGGGCAATGATTAGTAATGAGGACAGTGATGACAATCAATCCAGAATTCTAAAACAATATAAAATTTATCCCCGTACCACGTTATTCAATTTTTGAATTTCTCGTCCCGCATTGGTTCCCTTGCAGTTGTCACCTCGTGACATTGATGATTAAAGCAAATTATCGTGGTTGCACAGCTCAATGAATTTCACCAAGAGTTTTGAACCAATGCATGCTCAAGATTATTTCGAAATATTGCTAGGTAATATCAAGAAATCTAATGTAAACATTTGTTCATTGAACTTCCTAGTCATCAACAATTTATTACTGTAATCAACTATCACCGAAAAAATCTTTGATAAACTATGTTTTCAGTCCTAATAGTTTGACCTCGTTTGTAACTAGTGTCTATAAGAAAAGTTACAATCTATTCTTTGATAATTTCTTTGATTTTCAATGTATTACCATGCAAGCATTCCATGTAAGGACATCTACAACTTTGAATCATGACTATGTTAAAATAACATTTTCATCTATGGATAACTTTCCTACATGTAAAGTTTGCAGTATTTCAATCGGCAATAACTTTCCCACATTTATTCCACTAGTCTTAGTTTCTAATTAAAGATCTGTTCAAGCATGTGCGACACAATTTACAGTGACAGTGGGTGAATCAGCTTAATTTGTTCTTGGGAATAATGTTGATTTGGTCAAAGAAATCTTTAAAGATTTATTGCGTATAATAGACACCGAGTTTTTGTTTTGAATTTCCCCGTCAAACTTCAATTAGATGTTATAAGTCTTGTTTACAGATCCTAATCAATTGATTAATCAACTCATTATCTATTAATTTGATTCTTGTCATTAGAGTTGAAAACATCTACAGTGAATTAATCGATTTGTTTTATAAAAGGATCGATTAGTTTAATACGTAATGAAATCAATAACATGACACTAGAATTTAAATCGATTAAAACGTAAATGAATCGATTAATTTTGATACCTAAGTGTTTTTAGTTGATATAAATTTATTCTAATCGATTAAAACGACTAAACCAACATCCCGAGATCAGCTCAATCGATTATTTCGATATTTCAATCGATTAAAATCGTACTGACAGATATCGCTAAGTTATTTTAATCGATTAATATTGATTTATATCAATTAAAACAATTAATTTAAATACACGTAACCCGGTTTCGCAGCTTCCGATCTTCAAGGGATTCCCGCACTTGTTCCCGCAAAACAATTAAGTATTTTTCTCGGTACCCTTTATAATTATTGGGTCCCGATCATGTTATTTGAAAAGAATTAATCTTTGGAACCCATTTCATTCTTCCTTTAGGAATGGCATACTTTTTGATTCTCGCAATATTTAACGAATGCCCTTTCTTCATGCAAGAAAAACATTTGATAAATGGAGATGAAACTGTTTTACTATATGCAAAATAATTTTTGAATGCTCGGTTTTCTTTCCAATGGCCGGTGTATAACCTATACCACCACGTTCAATAACTAACTTTTGGGAATCAAGTATCTTATCAAGATTATTCTTTCCTTGTGCTAATTTAGATGAAGTTTTTACTAGGTATGATACTTGTTTCGTAACTCGTGACGCTTTTGCAATCTTCAACATTACACATGCAATCGCATTATTTTCTAATTCTAACTTTTCTTCATCAATTATTTTCTTTTCAAGAATAATGATCTTGTTTTCTAGTAACCTATTCATGCTTTTCAATTTTCTCGTTTTCAGCTTCTAATTTCTTTGCTACTTCATGTATTTCAAAGAAAGCATCTTGTAATGAGCTATAGTTTATAGATTCGTAACTTACACTCGGTTTTTGATGATTCCGAGTTGACCATCAAGCATATTTCTGGTGCTTCTTCATAGGTCTTTTCAAGGATCTTCCACATTTGTGCAGCAGCTTAGCAAGCAGTGCAATCCCGAAAAGATCATCTCTCGTTAAGGGCGGATAAGATGATATTCTTGGCAATACAATCATCTTGGATTCTCGTTAGCAATATCAGCTTCCTGTTCAATAACATTCCAAGCATTTATACTAACGTATTCAATGAAGATTTTCATCCTTATTTTCCAATATAGGTAACTGCTCCACTCAACAATGGAGGTCTATCAATGCACGCTCCTCGTAAAATTCCATGGATCGAAGTAACTTGATTAACTTTCAAGCACCTCGCTCCGATGCCAATTGTTAGAAAAGTAGTTTTAAATCAAGAGGGGGGTGAATTGATTTTTGAAAGTTTTTCGCAATACACAGATTATCTAATTCGAAAATTAAGATTACTTATCAATTCACAAATCACAAAGCAATCAAACAGCTTTAAGTGCAAAGCATAGAAATTAAAGAGAGAAAGGTTAGGAAAGATTTCACCGTAATTTTATACTCGGTTCACCCAATACTGTGGCTACGTCCGTACTCCACCAAATTCCAACTTGGTTCCACTAGAATAGATGTTTTACGTACTCACCCTCTTACACCTATTCTAACTCTCCACCAAGAACCAAATTCCAGCTTCTTGGAAACCTCTCGCAACCAAATTCCAACTACAGAGAAACCAAAGGCCCAAATTCCAGTGCACCACACACAAGAACCAAATTCCAGCTCTTGCTTTAACCTTTCCACCAAGAACCAAATTCCAGCTTCTTGGCAACTTTCTACAACAACTGCAGTAAAACTTGTACCCAAATTCCAGTGTACAAAACAAGACAAATGAATGAATAGAAATTTAAAAGAAGAAACAAAGAAAGCTCAAACCGGATTACACCAATCCACGCAGCTTCTTCTTCAAAGAAATGCAAAGTGCCTCAAGAAAGATTTCAAAAGAAGTTCACAAAAACAAGCTTGTGTATCTTTCTTGAAAAATGCTAATAGTTGTTTGTATTGATTGCTTGAATTGTGTAAAAACCGATATGTGATCTATATCTCAAAGTTTCAAGCAAATCTGTTTATAAAAGAGTATTTTCAAATCTGCCGCATTAATTAATCTCGTTGAAAGTTTGTTTTAATCCGTTGAAATAGCCGTTACAATCTGTTAAAAGTCCTTTCAACCCATTAATGCGTTCATGATCTTTAACGTAAAATGTTTTAGTTGATACGACCACGTTTTTATCGCTAAAACGTTTTACAAACATTTTCTAAGTATAAAACAATCGATTGAATCACGTATTAATCGATTGATTTGTTTAAAAACCTCTTTATAAAACTTTCCAAGTTATTTTAGCCGATATAAAGTCGTTTCAATCGATTGAAAATCTGCACATATATTTTCAAGTCATTTTAATCGATTGAAAGTTCGTTTTAATCGATTGAAAAGATTTTCTAAGTTATTTTAATCGATTGAAATGCGTTTTAATCGATTGAAATAAGTCCGATCGGTCATAATTCAATTCCGATCGATCATAACCAACTCGATCGGTCATAATCTCATTCTGATCGATCATACCGACATCCAAAGTGATTTTAATCGATTGAAACGTGTTTTAATCGATTAAAATAATTCTAATCGCTCATATTTAAGATCTCGATCGATTATATTGCATTCCGACCTATTACATTCGAATTCTAATCTATTATAAAGAGTTTTAATCGATTAAAAGAAGTTTGTATCGATTAAAATATTGTAAAAACACTTTTTAAAACATTCTAAGTGTTTTAAATTGATTCTTTCAAACCTTTATCAGCTTAATAACTTGTTTAAGAAAATTCTTTGCCAAAATGCTTTTGTTTTTTTATTTGTTTAAAACTATTTTTGAGGCATTTTGCAAATTGAGTGAAGAAGCTTTATGCAGTGGAAAAGGTAAAGTGGTTTTACCTAAGCTTTCGTTTAGACACACTAAGTCTTCAGCTCCTTTGTTCTGAGTGACTTGTTTGACTGCTGCAGAGTTGACCCTTGACTTTATCTTTGACTTCATCAAATCAATGAGATCTTTGCTAGGATCACTTTCATAAATATGGCTATCTACATGATTTTATTTACATTTTATGAAGCAATAAATAAAGCAGTAAAGGAGAAGAGATTTGAGAAGAACCTCCGTAGCAAGCTTTATATATCAACTCTGTTACAATAAGGACGCTTTTCAGCAGTCCCTCGCTCTACAATGACTCTCCTCTCGATTACAAACTCGACTCGACTAAATTTTCTAGAAGAATCGAATGCCGGAATACAAATTCCTTAACTGATTGTTACTTTTTAAAGGCAATCAGAAAGATCATTCGAGAGAGGGAGAGAAGTAGACAAGTCTTCTGAGTTGTCTGGTGTGTGGAATGAGACAAATGAGGCTCCTATTTATAGCCATTTTTTGCCTGGACATCTGGGACGGCCGTCTGGGTTGGGACGGCCGTCCCAACTGCACATTTTACATTGGGACAATTTGGGACGGCCTGGTGCATTTGGGACGGCCGTCCCATTTGAATTTAGGGACTTGGGACGCGCGTCCCAAAGGTGAGACGTGCGTCTCACATGCATTTTTTGTGTTTGGGACGACCAGGTGTGTTTGGGACGGCCGTCCCAGTTTGGGACGGCTGTCCCAAACTACTTTGGCCTGTCTTCGCGTTTCGGGACCCCCGAGAAGCTTTCCTTTCCTTTTTTCGGACGTCGTTTGATGCCGATGTGTGTCCGTTTAAGCTTTATCTTCATATAGGAAGTCTTCTTGGCCTTCATTAAGATGCCGGGCGAGCTTTGTCTTCGTGTAGGAAGTCTCTTTTGCCTTTATTGTGTGGACGAGCGATCTCTGTGTTTGTTGCGGGAGGTTTCCTCGGTTTTGGGAAGCCGGATGAACTCCATCTTCGGGCAAAGTTCCTCTAGCTTTTATTTTGAGAGGCCGGGCAAAATTAGGGGTCTACAAGCCCCGTGGGATAGTCTCTAACAATCATGGGGTTTACATCCCTTAAATGAAGAAAAAGATTTCCTAATGACTAAGGTGGCTCTTGACTCTTGCACCCCTCCACTTCTGAAAATTTGTTTGAGTGTGCGGAGGGGAGACTTCCCTTTTCTTTTTTTTGCTCGGCCCTTAGTAGGGTCATATCCTAGGCCATACTTGTAAGGATTATCTTTGAATTCTGGGGGTTCCCTTATGCCTTGGGAATCTGCCCCCAGTCCTTGGCCAGGATGGTAACCATGCTTCAACATCATGCGGGCTACCTTTGTATTTTTGGGAAGTCGCTCTATGCTGGCAATTTCGAGCGCTTGAAAAGATATTTCAAGGGCCTCTTCAGCCGCATCCACATAAGGCTGGGTGGGCGGTCCACTGATCAAAATGTCATCTTCTGCTTGGACCGTGACCAATTTGTCATCCACTATGAATTTGACTTTCTGCTGGAGCGTTGAAGGTACTGCCTTGGCGTCATGAATCCAAGGCCTGCCGAGGAGACAGCTATACGCTGGAGTAATATCCATTACATGGAAATCGACGTTGAAGATAGTGGGTCCAACTTGGATTGGCAAATTAACTTCCCCCACTACTTCTCGTTTGGATCCGTCGAAGGCTCGAACGATGGTGCTGCTTGGGCGCAGACGGATTCCTTGGATAGTTAACTTGTCCAGTGTGCACTTGGGCATCACGTTCAAGGATGACCCGTTATCCACAAGAACTTTGGCAATGAGGTACTCCTTGCATCTAACCGAGATATGCAAGGGCTTGTTGTGTTTTGACTCCTCCACGGGGAGTTCTTCCTCTGTGAAGGTGAGGTGATCGCTTGCCGTGATGTGACCAACGATCCTCTCGACCTTTTCTTGGGATATTGTATGAGGTACATGCGCTTCGCTCAAGACCTTCAGCAGGGCGTTTCTATGCGGTTCCGTGCTCATTATTAGGGATAACAACGTTATCTTTGCAGGTGTGCGATTGAGCTGGTCTATAATGGAATACTCACTTTGCCTTATGAACTAGAGTAATTCCTCTGTCTCCTCCTTGGATTCCTTATTTTCTTTTTCTTCTTCGGTCTTTTTATTTTTTCCTTTATTTTTGAGGACATCTTCCTGTAAGTCCTTGGGGGAGTAGATTCTTCCACTTCTAGTCGTGCCCCCAATGCCGGCTATATTTTTTATTTCTTCTTTTATTGGTGAAGATTCCTCATATCTCCACGGTACAGCTTTATTTGTTTCGTAGGGGAAAGGAAGTGGACTAAATAATCGCACTGGTGTCCTTGCCCCCTCTTCTTTATTCTTGAGGACCAACGGCCGAGGCTTATTTTCATCTTGCGGCGAGTCGACCGTTGGGGTAAGCTTTATTAGGAGTGGCTTTCTCTCCATTCTTCTGATTTGGGAAGACGTGTTAGTTAATCCTTCCTTTTTATTATCTTATTTATTAAGCGTGAAGGAGGGGAAATTAAATATGAAAATGAATGTTTATGCATGCAAGTAGACAGTCGTTGAATAAAGAAGAAGATTTCATTTATTCAACAGAAGGTGTACATTCCCCTATTCTATACTGCGAAGCAACTTTTGGCAAAAACGGAAAACCTTAAAGAAACCCACACGCAGGTCTTGATCCCTCTGTAGTTCTCTCTCGGCTTCCCAGACGTGACGAGCAAGTGCTTCGCTTTGCTTGCGGACCGCCTGGCTCATATCTTAACTATACTGCTGAGCCTCTTTGATCTTCGCCTCTTGATGAACGACCAAGGCTTGTAGTTCGTCGAGCTTCGCAATGGCTCGATCTTTCTCTTGTAGTACTTGGCCGTACTGAGCTAGCCCATTTTTTTCTTTGCAGCGTAGCTCAGCGAGACTTCTGTTAAGTCTCCGGTTGGCCTCTCACTCTTGGCAGATATCTAACTGAGTCTTGGTGAGCTCTTGCGATAACTCCTTGATTGTTTGAGCCTGTTTTGCTGATTCGGTCTCAAGACGTGCTGATTTGGCGGTTATTTCTTGGAGTTGGCTATCCGAACTGGTTCTGGCAGTTTTGGATGCTCGGATAGCTTGTTCGTTGGAGTCAGCACACTGGTCCTTTAGGCGCTCTATTTCATGATCCTTTTTCTAGCCTTGCCTTTGCAGACCGTCTATTGTGAGGATAGATTCTTGTTCTCTCTCTTCAAGGGCCCTCATCTGGGCTCCCATGATTTCTATCCTCTGGGTCAAGGCATCAATTTGAGCCTGCAGCTCTTCATTATTGGCGCTCGCAATGGGTGTGGTGGATAATTGTGCCATCCCTCTTCTTCTTCTCCACGCCTCGTAGTCACTGGTGACAGCCACCTGAGCTTTTCCTAGCTCTCTGTCCCCCATATTGAAAGAATTAATGGTTGAGTTCAAGAGGGGGGGTGAATTGAACTTAAGAAAACTTTTTCGCAAAACTTACTTTCTCTTGGAAGAATGATTTATCTTTATTCAATTCTTGTGTAGGTAGGTTTGATTTTAATCACAGCAAGTATATAGACAAGAAATAAAGGAGATGAAAGAAGAAATTCAACACAAAAGTTTATATTGGTTCACTCTTTACCAGAGCTACATCCAGTTCTTGACAAATCTGCCAAGTTCCACTAATTCCAAGTGAAAAATACAACCAGTAGATATTCACCAATCTACTCCAAGAACTATCTTACAAACCCACAAGATAGATTCTTGAAAACCTCCCAGTAACCAAATCCAGTTACTGTAACCAGTGCAGATCCAAAATCCAATCTGCACAATCACACTTTACACAAGAGTATGAAAAGAAAAAACCTGGACTACAACTTTATCAGTACAATTGTCTAGAAGCAATTCTAACTCAGAACTTTCTCTCTTTGATTAACAACAATCTTGATCAAAGCACCTTATGATATGAACAGTTCTTGAATGCACAGAGAAAGTCACGGATATGATAGCTCAAAGATTGCTTTCAAATGTTTTCACAAATTGTATATTTCAGAAGATAGATCAAATCTGTATTTATAGAGTAAAAGAGAGTACCATAACGTTTAATCTGTTAAAAACTGATTCAGAGTAGAAAGTAATCGATCAGAATGAACATATAATCGATTAGAATCAATTATGATCGATTAAAACAGCATTATGATCGATCAGAACTAATTATGATTGATTAGAATCGAATTATGATCGATCAGAATGCATTTCAATCGATTAAAACGACATTTCAATCGATTGATTTTATTTAAAACTTCATTCAATCGATTGATTCGTGTTTTCAATGGATTGAAATAGCTTAATGAAAAATGATAGCTCTCTATTTCAATCGATTAAAAAACATTTCAACAGATTGAAATCCTGTAGGCTCTTAGACAGAAAAATAGTCTTTCTGTTTCAACAGATTAAAAACATTTTAACAGATTGAAAATGCGAAACCTTTGATATTTGGAAAATTCATTAAGAACATTTTAACCTGTTGATTCTGCGATTCAACCAATTGAAATTTCGACTCTATATGTACACTTCTTATGTTAAGTGATTTAAACAGATTGAAATTCTTTTTCAACAGATTGAAAAACTTAGTTTGTTCTTTTAATGCTTATATGTTAGTTTTTCATGCAGAAAAATGATTTCAATGAGATGCATCATTTCAAGGCGCTTATCACAAGATTTATTTTCCTATCAAGAGATTAAGTTCTAAACTTCTAACCTATTCAACTACACACCCACAAACTAAACTATATCAACTCAATATGTCTTCATCAAATCCAACAAGTGCTTCAATCTCCTCCTATTTGATGGAGACAAATAATCACTGCACCTGCACAAATAATAACAAAACAGAGACATATATGAATTTGAGGTGTGTGTGTAGTGACAGTTATAAGCAAACACTTCTCCCCCTATTTGACTGCATCAAATAAGGTGTTTAGTTACAGTCCAATAGTACCAAGTAGGTACCCAAAATAAAACAAAACAACAAAAAAACAAAGAAAAGAAACAAGAGAACAACAGCATAAAAAAAACAAGACTTCATTCATCCCCGTTCCAGGGACCTTGATTAAATTGAAGATCACCAATCCTGTTGTAGATATCTTCCAGTTGATTATCAATGTGTTGAAATCTGGCAATGAAATCATCCAGACGATGCTGACAAGCCCGCAGAGCAAAAGTCATCTCCATGTGCCTCCTTTGATTGGTTTGCAGTTCATTCATCTGATGCAGCATGGTCCTTTCGAACTGTGAGAGAGGCGTGCCACGGTCAGGTTGTGGAATGTATGGAATCATTTCTAATGGAGACTGCTCTTCCATCGGGTCTGATGATCTCGCTGCAGCAGCATCCGGGACACCAGTATTGAGATCTTCCTCTTGTTCTTCTTCTTCAATTTCTTCTTCTCTCCCAGCTTCTTCTTTTGAGATCCACTCACCGTCAATTTTGATGAATCCCATTTTATGAAGGACAGAATTATTGACCTCATTTGTGGGACGAACAGTTTCAACTAATTCACCTTCCAAATCAACACCAAAATGAGTTAAAAACTTAGAAATCAATATTGCATAAGGATATCTAAAATCACTTAGCCGCTTACCCTTGATCATGTGGTCCTTGATGACAAAAACCCAGTTTACCCTTATTCTGTGGTGAATGCAGTACATCAGTACCAAATCTCCTTCATTTAGTACTGCATGATTGCTCCCCCTGGGTGTGAGCTGCCAGGCCACAATGAACGCGAGTACCCTTTCCTCAAGCTTCAACTTTCCAGTGTTGAAGGAACTTACGGAGTTACGCCTATTCTTCAGACAAGA
Source organism: Sphenostylis stenocarpa (assembly GCA_963425845.1). Classification (NCBI taxonomy): domain Eukaryota; kingdom Viridiplantae; phylum Streptophyta; class Magnoliopsida; order Fabales; family Fabaceae; genus Sphenostylis; species Sphenostylis stenocarpa. The sequence continues at coordinate 35,585,380 of OY731400.1, forward strand.
ACGAAAGTACTGAACTTTGTTAAATTCTTCAACATCCGAGGTATACCCTTTGATGACTTTTACACCTTCATCCTTGAGTCCAGCAACCTCTTTCCAGACATTGGGAGTAATCTCAATGTCCACTCCTTTGACTTGAGTTTTTAGAGTGGATCCTTCAAATGACAAGTTGGTGAAAAAGACTTTAATCAGGTCAGGGTAAATCCTACCATTTAGCTCCAGAAACTTCTGAAGTTTCTGATGTTGCAGCAGTTTCCGAACCCCTCTGAATCCTTCAGCGTCTAACCATGAAAACTTTAGAACCTTGGGTATATTGATTTGTTTCCTGCTCATTTCATGAATGAACAAATCCATCTTCTCTTGGTTTCCATTGAACTAGGATTCAATGCGTCCTCCTACAGTTGGTTCTTGCATTGCAGTAGAGGACTCTCCTTTGTTGGACTTCTTCCTTCTGGATTTGGTGCGTTTGAGCATGCTGATTTGTGGAATGAACAGAAGAAAAACAGAGAAGAGAGAATGTTTTAAGAGGAAAAGTATAAGCTTTTCAAACACTGTTGTATTCTTAAGATGAAATGAGAACACCCGGTCCCTTCATCTTCACAGTTGACTTTAATGTTTTACTGCTGTTCTGCTTCAGCGCAGGGATGGTAAAGGTGGAGAGAGAGAGAACTGTTATTGTGCATCTTAATTACCCTCACATCTGATATCCAATCAGGGACAATCAGCTTTTATTGGATATCTTTGATATTTAAGAGAGTAGCTGAAGTTTATCCAGTTGTAAATGCATTCAATCCAATCTGCAGTAATTGTTTAGAGGAAGCGCATACACAACTAACCCTAGAAAAAATTAACCAATTGATTTTTCATGAAATCAATTGATTTTTCAATTTATGATATAGAAACAGATTATTAGAAGTAAAATAAATCGATTGAATCGAAGATCTAATCGATTTATTTATGAAAGAAAAACATGCAGAGCATCAAAAGTGAATTAAATCGATTGAATCGAAGATTTAATCGATTGATTTATAGATGAAAACATGCAGAGCTACAAGGTTACTGAAATAAATCGATTAAAAGCTCATTTAATAGATTGAACTGGTAACATATCATGAACAAAGATAGATAATCAGAAAATCAATAGATTATTTCGCAATTTCAATCGATTAAAACAAATAATTTCAAGATTTTCAGATAATTTTAATCGATTGAGAATGTTATCAACCTGTTAAAAAAAACACATAATCACAATAAAGAATCAGTTATTCAATACTAGATATATCCAGAATTCCTAATTCAGTTCTAAGCATATTAAGTCTATCTCTAGGAAGTGGTTTAGTGAATAAGTCAGCTAACTATTTTTCAGATTCAATGAATAAGATTTCACAATCACCCCTAGATACATGTTCTCTAATAAAGTTATGTCTAATTTCAATATGCTTAGTTCTAGAGTGTTGAATAGGATTCTTGGTTAAATTTATTGCACTAGTATTATCACAAACCAGAGGTACCGTGTTAAGAGCCACTCCATAATCTTTCGATTGCTTGTTTAAGATAGATACTTTGAGCACAACAACTCCTAGCTGCAATGTATTCAGCTTACTGCAGTTGAAAGAGAAACACATGCTTGCTTTTTGCTGTGCCAAGATATGAGACTGCTTCCCAGTAAATGACATGTACCAGAGGTACTTTTCCTGTCCAATCTACATCCTGCAAAGTCAGAATCAGAAAATCCAACAAGTTTAAGAGATGCACCTTCAGGATACCATAGTCCGACATTAATGGTTCCTTTAAGATACTTGAGAATCCTTTTAGCAGCGGTAAGATGTGATTCCTTTGGATTTGCCTGAAATCTAGCGCAAAGGCACACACTGAACATGATGTCAGGCCTACTAGCAGTCAGATATAACAGAGAACTAATCAAACCTCTATATTTAGTTTGATCAACAGATTTCCCTTTTTCATCTAAATCTCTACAGCAGTTAGTAGACATGGGTGTAGAGGATTCTTTGCAGTTGTGCATATCAAATTTCTTCAACAACTCATTACAGTATTTAGACTGACTTAGGAAAATGCCATTTCTTAATTTCTTAACCTGAAGACCAAGGAAGAAATTTAATTCTCCATCATAGACATCTCAAATTCACTTTGCATTTCCTTAACAAACTTATTACACAAGGCATTATTAGTAGAACCGAAAATGATATCATCCACATACACCTGCACCAAAATAATGTCAGTTCCATATTTCTTAATGAATAGGGTTTTATCAACTTCACCTCGTTTGTATCCTTGATCAATTAAGAAGTTACTTAACCTCTCATACCATTGTCTAGGAGCTTGCTTTAAACCATAAAGAGCCTTTTTCAATTTGTAGACATGGTCAGGATGCTTGTGATTTTCAAAACCAGGAGGTTGAGAAACATAAACTTCTTCATTGACACTAGTGCAAAAAGGGGCTTTTACGTCAGGTATTTAGGGCTTTTTACGTCGTATTTAAGTCCGACGTAAAAGCGGGAGACGTAAATTTACGTCGGACCCTTTTACCCGACGTAGATTTACGTCAGTTATGAAGATACGACGTAATTTTGCGTGGCATATACAATAAACAGACGTAAAAACCTTTTCAATTTAAAAAAAAACAGAAAATTTACGTCGCATACAGTATATACGACGTAAATTTACGTCGCATATTGGTATATACGACGTAAATTTACGTCGCATATACCAATATGCGCCGTAAATTTACGTCGCATATGGTATATGCGACGTAAATTTACGTCGCATATTGGTATATGCGACGTAAATTTACGTCGTATATACCAATATGCGACGTAAATTTACTTGTTTTTTTTAAATTGGGTTTATTTACTCGTTTTACAACTAAAACCCGCAAAAATTACAACCAGACAGTCCAGAGCAGTTTTCTTTTGCTAGTAAATTAAAAATATAATATTATATAATTCAAACTACATAATAAAACAAAATAATACAAACATACAAACTAAAAAATCTATTACAAACTAAGCTACCTATACAAACTAAGCTACCTATACAAACTAAACTAAACTACATAATACACACAATATAATATGAACAAGAACATAAAAAATAATGTACTAGAATTGTAGAACAAAAAATTTTGCCCATTGTTCTCTAATTTCGTAATCTCGGATTCTGGTAATGGAGATGGATCTTGAAATACCCGAAACATGAATTTGACTCTTGTAAGCATGCAACATGAATAAAGTTAAATAAACTTAACTAATGTTAAAAGTAATTACCTCCAGTCCAAGAATCAATTAAACCCGCACAAACTATGGCTCTCATCCAATACATTACATAGTAACCACATTCAAACGAGTCGGTTTGCTTATTACACTGAAATGATGAAAAAAACATAATATTATTTTCAAAATTGAAATATAAACAATAATTATGGTATTCACTTATATAAATAAGTTTCTAACCTTAGGATAAATGAACTGCAATGTCTTTGTTCTAGGTTTTCCACTTAGAACATTAGTTCCGGACACGATTCTAAGTGAAAAAAAGTCATATATTATTCAATATGTATTCACAATTTAAAAACATAATTAATGAATAAAAGATAAAGTTACCCTTGTAATAAGCTTTTCATTTCTTGACTCGGTTTCCGATGTAATGAACAAAACCATACCACAGGTGTAATCCCGGGGTATGATTACAATTAACTCGCCAATGGGACCTACATTGTATGACATAAAAATTAGTTACAAAAATATAAATTAAAATACAAATCAAAATACTAACCCTTCAATGTATGGAGCCAAATATATATGTCTTCTTGAGTCACTCATCCATGTTTGCATATATTGTTGGATTCCAACCTTTGTATTTCCAGATTTTTGGATGGATTGAGGCTCAATAAATCCGTATACTTCGGATTTTTCTTGTTCCACACTCAAATTGTCAAGGTACCTAAAACAATTAATTATAAGTTGAATATAATTATTATAATCTTAGAAACATAAATGAAAATGACTTACATTGCCCACAATTGTATGATGGAAATGTTTAACATGCAATTTCCCCCAGCAATTTCTAAAGCATCGGGCAAGGAAATGTACAATGGAACACCTGGAATTGTCAATTCCAAACACTCTAACATCCCATTGTATCCGACACGTGTCTCTTCCTCAACCGTGGTAATACTGGCTAACAACATAGAGATGGGATCATCATCACATTCCGTCAGATCCTCATCAATAATAGGTTGCTTTTTATGCTTAGCACGACGCAAGTCCTCCTAAACAAATGATAACAATTAATTAAACATTTATATAATTATAATACTAGAAAAGAAGTAAATAGACAATATGTATATATATATATATATATATATATATATATTACCTTGGTCTCTGGCTGATAGTGGCATAACCAAACGTCTTGGCCAAGCCAAGAATGTCCCGCTTGCCTCGCCCCACTAATTGAATCTCTTCATTAGGAAAAGGCACTTGGAGCATTAGCATCATTAACTTCATCAACTACTACTCGTGTCCAGTCTGGCTGTAGAGGGACACCATGGATGGTTAAGCCACCCTCAAAAACTCGACCAACAGCCACTAGACGCGGGGGGTCATCTTCAACATATAACTCACACTGGTGTGATGCATCAGTCTGAGTATATTCTCCTGAAGGATCAACATATAACTCTCAAGTTTCTTGGCTCTGCACCAAATTCTGGAAAGGTTTCATCAATCCTTTTCCATTGTGGAGAATCAGCTGGATGTCGAAGAAGATTGTCACATTTTCTACCATTTGCATGCCATGTCAAGTTTCTTGCATCTTCTTTTATGGCAAATAATCTTTTAAACCTAGGTATAATTGGCAAATACCATAACACCTTAGCAGGGGGACCATCTAGTTCTTCCTCACCACTACTTTCCTCAACTTTGGTTTTGAACCTCGACAAACCACATGTCGGACACATCTTTAATTTAGCAAAATCATTTCTGTACAATATACAATCATTAGGACATGCATGTATTTTCTTGTACTCTAAACCCATTGGACATAATATCTTCTTTGCCTCATAGTTACGAATAGGTAATGTATTATCTTCAGGAAGCATCTCCTTCAACAACTCCAATAATTCGGTGAAACTTTTATCGAGTCCATCCATTTCTTGCTTTTAAAGTAAACAATTTTAAAGTTGCTCGATAATCTTGTAAAACTACATCCTATGTACAATTGTTGCGCAAAATCAGATTTCAAAGAATCATATAGATGTGCTTTCATAAAATGTTCTTCACCAATATCACGTATCATATCCTCTAGATTATCATCCATCCCTTCATCAAAATTGTCCGTAGTTGACACAGTTGGGATGTCTAATATTTCTCCATGCCATGTCCATATTGTATAACTCTTAATAATACCATAAACAAACAAGTGATCACGTATATCCTCAAGTTTATGACGAATTTGATTCAAACAACGAACACATGGACAATAATATGTCCCTTTCATAGCTTTTCCATTTTCACTAGCAAATTTCAGAAATTCCTCAACTCCCTTTTCGTACTCTTCACTAATACGACGTGCATTCATCCAACTTCGATTCATATTATGTTATAAAGTTTCGTCACTCCTAAAGATTTAAAAATTATATGTAAAAAAAAATTAATATACAAACAACAAAGCACGTTCCAACAACAATGGAGTGTGTAAACCGAATGCACTCAAACAAATAAACAAATAACTGCATTCCAATAACAATCCAGTGGAGACATTCATACTATAACGTGATTGAGATCCCCAAAAACAATCACGGATTCAATGTAAACATATAGCAATGACAATGAACACTAACCTCGAGTGTAGACGAAAACCGATTTCAAACTCGAATCCAATCGGGGAGAAAGATGAAGTTCGTCAAATGACACGACAATGTAGATGTTTTTCACTGTAAAACTGCTCGCAAATGGTGTGCAGAGGTAGCTGTTGTCGTTGTTCTCGTCGTCGTTCTCAAAAACCCCGGTTGCGCGAGACGAGGAAGTGGGCTGGGAGGGAAATAAAATAGACTTTTTACGTCGCGCAGTGTAGTAAGCGACGTAAAAGTCATCTTTACGTCACACCTGGGAGGCGCGACGTAAAAGATGGCCTTTTACGTCGCGTACAGGGGCGCGACGTAAAAGCTAAGGCTTTTTACGTCGCGTCCCCGTACGCGACGTAAAAGGCCATCTTTTACGTCGCGCCTCCCAGGTGCGACGTAAAAGATGACTTTTTACGTCTCCTATTGGGGTGTGCGACGTAAATTTTTTGTCCCATATTTACAAAATTGCCACCGCGTTTTATTTACGTCGAATATACGTGCATGCGACGACAATTGGGTGACGTAAAAGCCATATTCTGCACTAGTGTGATAAGTCCATTTAGAAAGGCACTCTTGACATCCATCTGTAGTAATCTGAAACCACTTATACAATCATAAGCTAATAATAGTCTAACAGCTTCAAGTCTAGCTACAGGTGCAAAGGTTTCATCAAAATCAATTCCTTCCTGTTGGTTATAACCTTTGGCTACCAACCTAGCTTTATTTCTAGTGATAATGCCATGTTCATCTAGTTTGTTTTTGAATACCCACTTAGTACCAATTACATTGATATCTTTGGTTTTTGGAACTAATTCCCACACGTTATTCCTTTCAAACTGATTAACCTCATCATGCATGGCACTAACCCTGTATTCATGATTTAATGCCTCTTTAACAGTTTTAGGTTCTATTTGTGAAATGAATGCCATATGATTGCATAATTGATTAAGAGAATGTCTAGTGGATACTCCCTTATTGATTTGCCCAATGACATTGTCTAGAGAAAGATCTCTTGGGACAATCCATTCTTTAGGAAGCTCTTCCAGGACATCTTCTTCCTGTTCTTCAGTAATTCTTGGTGGATCAGCTTTTGCAGGATCAACTGATTGATCGACAGTATGCTGATCTGAGCTACTGGGATGTTTTACCTGATAAGAATTATCAGTTAAATCTTCATCATCTGCAGTACCTGTTGTTCTATTCTACAACACTCGAGGAGACTCATTAAAAACAACATGTACTGATTCTTCAACAGATTTTAGTCTTAAATTGTAGACTCTATATGCATGGCCGTTAGTAGAATAACCAAGAAAGATTCCTTTATCAGATTTCTCATCAAACTTGCCAATATTTTATTTCCCATTGTTTAAAACAAAACATGTACATCCAAAAACCCTGAAATAGTTTATGTTGGGTTTTCTTCCTTTGTACAATTCATATGGGGTTTTCTTAAGCATGGGTCTAATCAAGACTCTATTCAAAACATGACAAGCAGTGTTTACTACATCTGCCCAAAAGTATTTAGGTAAAGAATTTTCACAAAGCATTGTTCTAGCAAGTTCCACAATGGATCTGTTCTTTCTTTCGACAACACCATTCTGTTGAGGAGTTCTTGGAGCAGAAAAATTGTGTTTTATGCCATACTTTTCACAGAATAATTCAAACTTTTCATTTACAAATTCTCCACCATTGTCACTTTGAATAGATGTAATGAATTAACCTTTTTCATTATGTAAGACCTTGGCAAGCTTTTTGAAAGATTTGTAAGAATCAGATTTGGCTTTTAAAAAGACAGTCCAGGTAAATCTGGAAAAATCATCAACAATTACCATGATATAGAGATTACCACCTAGGATTTTATTCCTTGAAGAACCAACCAAATCCATGTGAAGCAGTTCCAAAGGTTTAGAAGTAGAAACAATGTTTTTGTTTGAAAAGGATTTTCTAGTTTGTTTACCTTTCAAAAAAGCTTCACAGATTTTGTCTTTCAAAATTTGAAGCCTAGGTAGCCCAGAAACTAACTCTTTAGAAATCAGTTTGTCAAGATGATTAAGATGAATATGAGCAAGCCTTCTATGCCATAACCAAGATTCTTCTTCTTTAGTAAGAAGACAACTTTGAGATGATATAGAATGCTTGATATCTAACATGTAAATGTTATTTAACCTCTTACCTACCATCATTACCGTGTCGATTCTCGGCTCACAGATTAGGCATTTTTCTGGTTTGAAGATAACTTTGTGACCTAGATCACATAACCGACTTATACTCGATTAGGTTGTGCTTGAGACCTTCAACAAGAAGAACATTGTGAATGGTCACCGATTCACCATCTCCTATATCTCCGTAACCTAGAATTCTTCCCTTGTTGTTGTCTCCATAAGTCACGTGACCTCCATTCTTTAATCTCGCTTCGGAATTTTGAAATGTCACCTATCATGTGCCTTGAGCATCCGTTGTCCAGGTACCAAAGGGACTCTTGTTGCTGTTCCTGAAAGATCAAGCATCAAGTATTTGGTACCCTTAAATATTTTGGGTCCTTAGGAGTCAAATTTTCTCGTTTAACATGTTTTGGAACCCATCTCATTCTACCTTGTGGCACAAAATATTTCCTAGCATGACAGTAATTTTACAAGTATGTCCTTTTTTCATGCAAGTAATGACAAGATGAGAAAGGGGATGTTGTTGCTTTTCTAAAGGAAAAGAAGTTCAAATACTTTTTAGTTTTCACCCCAACCTTAGGTTTGTACCCGATTCCAATATGTTCAAAAACACAGCTTTGAGACCCAAGAAGTGCATCTAAATTCTCTTTTCCTTGAGTAAACTTAGACAAGGTTTTAATCAAGTAATCAACCTTATTCTGTAGAAGAATACACTTTTCACAATTCTTGTTAGCAGCAAGCATTATCGACAGATGAATAGATTATTTCAAGATGTTCTATATCTATTTTGCTTTCTAATAACTCTTTTTCCAGAATTTTAACCCTATTTTCTAACCAGTTATTTAGTCCTTTTAACCGATTATTTGTATGAGATAAATTTCTGGCTTCACTATGCATTTCATTGAAAGCATTTAGTAATGTGCTGTAATTCATTTCATTTTCTGTGGGAGTTGAACTTACATGTGATGAAGAGGATTCACAGCCAGCCATCAAACATAGGTTCACCTCTTCACCTTCAGATGCAGAACTGGAGGATGAATCATTATCTTGCCAAGCTATGTAGGCCTTTTTCCCTTTGTACTTTGACTCTTTCTTGTTATGATTCTTGGTCTTTTCCGGACAGTCACTCCTTATGTGTCCCTGCTTACCACAAGAATAACAAGTAACATTATTTTGAATAGATTCAGTCTTTTTATCAGTGTACCTTTTTACTTGGCCAGTTCTGTTCTTCCTTCTAAGAAATTTCCCAAACTTCTTAACCAACAAAGTCAGGTTCTTGTATTCATCTTCTTTAGACTCACTGTTTTCTTCAATCGTCTTGAGAACAATGTTTCTGCTTTTCTTCTCTGCATTCTCTTGTTCTTTGAACCGATTGATTTCCAACTCATGTTCCCTTAACATACCAAATAGTGAAGCAGTAGTCATTTCAGTCAAGTCTCTTGATTCTGATATAGCTGTCACCTTTGGTTGCCAAGTTCTGTCCAAACACTTCAAGATTTTGATGTTCAACTCTTCCTTGTCAAAAGTCTTTCCTAGACCAATTAAATGATTGACTATATGCGTGAATCTTTTCTGTACATCTGCAATTGTTTCCCCTTTCTGCATTTTAAACAATTCATAGTCTCTAATTAACTCATGCTTTCTTGCCCTTTTCACGACAGATGTACCTTCATGAGTGACGTCTAGAATTTCCCACATCTCTTTGGCAGAGGCACATTGAGACACGTTGAAAAACTCATCAAGATTTAAAGCACAGGTAATAATATTTTTAGTAGTATAATCATATTGGACTCTCCTATTTTTTGCATCAGTTAACTCAGCCCAATTTTTCTCAACAATTTTACCATCTACTGTATGAGTTGGTTTGAAAGGCCCATTGACAATTGTTTCCCAAATACCTCTATCAAGAGATTCAATAAAGATTTTCATTCTAACCTTCCGTAAAGAATAATTCACACCAAAGAAAAGAGGAGGCCTGTTTATGGAGGCTCCTTCCGAAAAATTCATCTTTCCCTCAGCCATTCTTGGACCGAATTCTTGAGTAACTTACAAGAACCAGCTCTGGTACCAATTGAAAGAATTAATGGTTGAGTTCAAGAGGGGGGGGTGAATTGAACTTAAGAAAACTTTTTCGCAAAACTTACTTTCTCTTGGAAGAATGATTTATCTTTATTCAATTCTTGTGTAGGTAGGTTTGATTTTAATCACAGCAAGTATATAAACAAGAAATAAAGGAGATGAAAGAAGAAATTCAACACAAAAGTTTATACTCGGTTCACTCTTTACCGTAGCTACATCCAGCTTCTTGACAAATATGCCAAGTTCCACTAATTCCAAGTGAAAAATACAACCAATAGATATTCACCAATCTACTCCAAGAACTATCTTACAAACCCACAAGATAGATTCTTGAAAACCTCCTAGTAACCAAATCCAGTTACTGTAACCAGTGCAGATCCAAAATCCAATCTGCACAATCACACTTTACACAAGAGTATGAAAAGAAAAAACCTGGATCGCAGCTTTATCAAGTACAAATGTCCAGAAGCAATTCTAACTCGGAACTTTCTCTCTTTGATTAACAACAATCTTGATCAAAGCACCTTATGATATGAACAGTTCTTGAATGCACAGAGAAAGTCACGGATATGATAGATCAAAGATTGCTTTCAAATGTTTTCACAAATTGTATATTTCAGAAGATAGATCAAATATGTATTTATAGAGTAAAAGAGAGTACCAGAACGTTTAATCTGTTAAAAACTGATTCAGAGTAGAAAGTAATCGATCAGAATGAACATATAATCGATTAGAATCAATTATGATCGATTAAAACAACATTATGATCGATCAGAACTAATTATGATTGATTAGAATCGAATTATGATCGATCAGAATGCATTTCAATCGATTAAAACGATGTTTCAATCGATTGATTTTATTTAAAACTTCAATCGATTGATTCATGTTTTCAATGGATTGAAATAGCTTAATGAAAAATGATAGCTCTCTGTTTCAATCGATTAAAAAATATTTCAACAGATTGAAATCCTGTAAGTTCTTAGACAGAAATATAGTCTTTCTGTTTCAACAGATTAAAAACATTTAAACAGATTGAAAATGCAAAACCTTTGATATTTGAAAAATTCATTAAGAACATTTTAACCTGTTGATTCTGCGATTCAACCAATTGAAATTTCGACTCTATGTACACTTCTTATGTTAAGTGATTTAAACAGATTGAAATTCTTTTTCAACAGATTGAAAAACTTAGTTTGTTCTTTTAATGCTTATATGTTAGTTTTTCATGCAGAAAAATGATTTCAATGAGATGCATCATTTCAAGGCGCTTATCACAAGATTTATTTTCCTATCAAGAGATTAAGTTCTAAACTTCTAACCTATTCAACTACACACCCACAAACTAAACTATATCAACTCAATATGTCTTCATCAAATCCAACAAGTGCTTCACATATAGACTGACCTCTCCCATGCTTTTCTCACAGCTAGTGAGTTGGCGATTGTGCACGGGTCTCCAAAGAAACACAGTCCTCCGAGTTCCCCCCGAGAGATAGTAGTTTGGGTCCTCATGAGCTGCCTCATAGCTACTCTAGGTGAGTAGGCTATGCAACCCCTGAGTCATATCAAGGGTACGTTCGGATAGTCCCCGCATCTGATGAGAACTAGGCCGGGTCGGAACCAAGGGCAGACCCAGGATAAACTGTTGGCGTCCTTTTGTTCCCACTCGTCCCTCCATTCTGAAGTCAGGCGTCGTTGGAGGGGGATCTTGGAGAAGCTCCTTAAAGGGTTGGGGAATATCCCCATGTGGCTGGAGGCGTAAAGGTGTGTGGCGCTCCACACAAATAGTAATGAAGAGCAGCAGCGGAGTATTTTTCCTTGCTTCTGGTGGCAGAATTCCACCGAGAGCAAGGTGTCGGCAAGGATTGCAGGCAGGGGACTCTTTGAGTTCACGTCCCAGGCGAAGAAGGCGTCCATGATGGCCTGATCTACTGTGTCGAAGTGGAAGGGGAACAAGATCGTTCCAAAAATGATAAGGGCCAGGGTTTTGTTGAAGGCGACCCACTCTGCCGTTTCAGCCAGGTAGGACAGGTGGTCTTCTAACATTGATACTTTCCAACCCTGGGCGTTCCCCTTCCTTATCAGGGTACTCTGCCGGAATGGTAGTTGAATAAGGGCAGCGACTGGTGTTGCAGGAGTGTATGCCTCGTGGCGGACATGGACCCCGGCTGATTTGGGCCATTTCAACATGGTCTCATACTCCTCTAGGGTGGGCACCATGTCGAACTGCGGCAATTCGAAACATCGCAGATTGGAATTCCAGAAGTGGATTAGTGCCCTGAGGAACACCTGATCGACACAAATCTTCAGCAGGTCCAAAATCCGTCCATAGGATTTTTCAAAGTCGGCGCGAACCTCTGATGGCATTGCCGCGCTCAGCCGTTCCAACCTCTCAGTATGGAAACGGGGAATATCCACCTTCTCTGGCTGTCTACTAGGCCCCTCCATTTCTAAAACCAAAATGCATGTTTGATGAAAAGGATGCTTATTTGAATGAATGTGGGTGTTTATTTTCCTATTTATCATGTTTTTCTACATGATGTATGCTAATTGCGTATATATATTTTTTTGAAGAATAAACTATTTATATGAATGTTTTATGAGTGTAACATTTTTGGACCAGGTCTTATTTATGGAAATGGATTTTATTTTGATTTTTATTTGATGTTTATTTGCTTATTTTATAGCCTTTTATCTCTTCTGTCGGAACTGTGTGACTACTTAGCTTACAAAGAACCTGAAACTAGGCTAGCTAAAAGGCAGATTGTCCGAGATAAAATATGGCTTTATGCGAAAGAATATTTAGCGTCCCTTATCTCTTCTTTCGAAACTGCGTGGCTACTTAGCTTACAAAGAACCTGAAACCAGGCTAGCTAAAAGGCAGACTGTCCGAAATAAGGGGGTTTATTTGAGAAAATATTTTTGTGATTTTTGTTTTGTTGTTTGTTTATGCTATGCAACAGACAAATGCAACAAACATATGCGCACACAATTCGGTCATCCGCGAACAGGCGAGAATTCGTTTTTATCAAGAGGTAGGGTTTTCCTGCAGAAAAGTGCATTGGCAAGGGTTGGTTCTAACTGTTCTCACCAGGCTAAGGCCCCCAAGGTGCCCCCATTATAGGGTCCCCACTCTCCAGCCGTCCGACCATGCTTAGCACTAAGGCCATAGTCAGTCTTGTTGCCAAAAGAGGAAGGTTATCACCTTGAGTGGTGGTTTCCGATCACACTGGTGGGCTCAAGGCCCTCACTGCAGCGAACTGTACCTACCACCCACTCCCTATGGATTTCTCACTTGCCCCCAGGTATAGAGGGAACTGTAGTGTGCAAGGGTTTGTGTACAGTTTGTATTTCACACAATTGCGTAAGTATAAACAAGCAACAGTTATTAAAGCCAAACCGTAAAACATGTTATAATAGAAGTTAAGGGCAAAACCGTTATTTTCTTGGTTTATTTATTTTTAAGCCGGCCCATCACTAAATGGGATCAACTCTCGAGGCTTCCCCAGTGAAGTCGCCATCTGTCGCCACCACTAAAAATGAGGGGCGGTCGGAGGGACGCGATGGTTTCGACCCTCTTGATTTTCACGTTTTTTTATGGGTGGTTACAACGCCTTTAGGTTGTCCGATAACCGGGCTAACCTAGGGGCGAGGTTTTCGAAAGGTCGTCCTTGGGTTGTCCGATAACCGGGCTAACCCAAGGACTAATTTTTGAAGGGTTCTGTGGAGTCGCCACCGATGTTTTTACCGGAAACATCGGAAAAGGAGTTTAAAAGGCGTTGGTTTTCGAAAAACCAACTTTGGTCGTTAGAACCATAATTGGGTAAGGGAGTTAGTTACGTGTAAAGGAAGTGTTAGTTCCTTTACGACGCCCCTTTCGGGTTCCCTATGACAGGCTAGCTATTTTGTTAATAAATAAACCGGAAAAACACGCTTTTGCCCTTTTATTTTGCGGAATTTAAATTTATGACTACATGGCCTTAATACCTATCGCATAATTTAAAATTAAAGCAGTAAAAGTAGAGAGGGAGAATTTAAACCTCCGAAGCAAGCTTTCTTTTTATTTCTTTAAAAAAAAGAGGGTGCTTTGTGGCAGCCCTTCACTCTACACAGCGATGGAAACTTTTCTAGACGTCGAAAAACGCTCACAAAGGCACTCAGAAGCTCCAGAAATGCGTCAGAGGGATTCTAGAGAGAAGATCTAGAGAGAAGGGAGAGCAAAGCTGTGTGAGGTGTGTGGAAATGAGGGGAGGGAGCCCCTATTTATAGGTTTTCGGGCCTGACAGGTCGAGACCGCCGTTCTCGTCTGACAGGGTCGAGACCGCCGTCTCGCCAAACGAGACCATCGTCTCGTCCTTCGCAGGTGGCGAGATCGCCGTCTGGGAAAGCGAGACCGCCGTCTTGCCATTCGCAGGTGGCGAGACCGCCGTCTTGTTTGGCGAGACGGCGGTCTCGCCATTTGCATGAGGCGAGACGGCGGTCTCGATTTCGAGACGACGGTCTCGTCCCCAAAAAGGCGAGAAACCTTATTTTTCTACAGAAAAATCCCTCCTATCCTAGTATGGGGCCTAATAGTCTCTCCTAGTGGCTTTTTAGGCTTCATCCATCTTCGAATAGGAGGTCTTCTACTCTTTATTTGGAGGCCGGGCAAAATTGGGGGTCTATAGGAATGTGTGCCCTAAAATGCCCGGGGGTTGGGCTATCCCCAGGAGATAATCTCTAACAATCATGGGGTTTACATCCCTTAAATGAAGAAAAAGATCTCCTAATGACTAGGGTAGCTCTTGACGCTTGCATCCCTCCACTTTGGAAATTTTGCTTGAGTGTGCGGAGGGGGGACTTCCCTTTTCCTTTCTCTATTCGGCCTTTAGTAGGGTCATATCCTAGGCCATGCTTGAAGGGATTGTCTTTAAATTCTGGGGTTCCCTTATGCCTTGGGAATTTTCCCCCAGTCCTTGGCCAGGACGGTAACCATGCTTCAACATCATGCGGGCTACCTTTGTGTTTTTGGGAAGTCGCTCTATGCTGGCAATTTCGAGCGCTTGAAAAGATGTTTCAAGGGCCTCTTCAGCCGCATCCACATAAGGTTGGGTGGACGGTCCACTGATCAAGATGTCATCTTCTGCTTGGATCCTGACCAATTTGTCACCCACTATGAATTTGACTTTCTAGTGGAGCGTTGAAGGTACTGCCTTAGCGTCATGAATCCAAGGCATGCCGAGGAGGCAACTGTAAGCTGGAGTAATGTCCATTACATGGAAATCGACGTCGAAGATAGTGGGTCCGATTTGTATTAGCATATTAACTTCTCCCACTACTTCTCACTTTGATCCGTCGAAGGCTCGAACGATGGTGCTACTTCGGTGCAGACGGGTTCCTTGGATAGTCAACTTGTCTAGTGTGCACTTGGGCATCACATTCAAGGACGACCTATTATCTACAAGAACTTTGGCGATGAGGTACTCCTTGCACTTGATTGAGATGTGCAAGGGCTTGTTATGGTTTGATCCCTCGAGGGGGAGTTCTTCCTCTGTGAAGGTGAGGTGATCGCTTGCCGTGATATGACCGACGATCCTCTCAACTTTTTCTTGGGATATGGAGTGAGGTACATGTGCTTCGCTCAAGACCTTCAACAGGGCGTTTCTATGCGGTTCTGAGCTCATTATTAAAGATAATAATGTTATCTTTGCAGGTGTGCGATTGAGCTGGTCTATAATGGAATACTCGCTTTGCCTTATGAACTGGAGTAATTCCTCTGTCTCCTCCTTGGATTCCTTATTTCCTTTTTCTTCTTCGGTCTTTTTATTTGTTCCTTTATTTCTGAGGACATCTTCTTATGAGTCCTTGGGGGAGTAGACTCTTCCACTTCTAGTCATGCCCCTGATGCCGGCTATATTCGTGACATCTTCTTTTATTAGTGGAGATTCTCTGTATCTCCATGGTACAACCTTATTTGATTTTTAGGGGAAAGGACGTGGCATAAATAATCGCACTGGTGTCCTTGCCCCCTCTTATTTATTCTTGAGGACCAACGGCCGAGGCTTATTATCCTCTTGTGACGAGTCTACCGTTGGGGTAGGCTTGATTAGGAGCGGCTTTCTCTCCATTCTTCTGATTTGGAAGACGTGTCAGTTAATCCTTCCTTTTTATTATCTTATTTATTAAATGTGAAGGAGGGGAAATTAAATATGCAGATGAATGATATGTATGCAAGTAGACAATTGTTGGATAAAGAAAAATTTCATTTATCTTTTAGAAGGTGTACATTCCCCTACTCCATACTGCGAAGCAACTTTTGACAAAAACGGAAAAGCCTAAAGAAACCCACAGGCGGGTCTTGATCTCTATGTAATTCCCTTTCGGCTTCCCAGACGTGACGAGCAAGTGCTTCGCTTTGCTTCTGGACCGCCTGGCTCATATCTTCACTGTACTTTTGAGCCTCTTTGATCTTCGCATCTTGATGGACGACCAAGGCTTGCAGTTCATCGAGTTTTTCAAGGGCTCGGTCCTTTTCTTGTAGTACTTGGCCGTACTGAGCTAGCCTGTCTCCTTCTTTGCAGCGTAGCTCAGTGAGACTTCTGTTGAGTCTCTGATTGGCCTCCCTCTCTTGGCGTATTTCTAACCGAGTCTTGGTAAGTTCTTGTAACAACTCCTTGACCGTCTGAGCCTGTTTTGCTGATTCGGCCTCAAGGTGTACTGATCTGGCGGTTATTTCTTGAAGTTGGCTATCTGAGCTAGTTCTGGTAGTTTTGGATGCTCGGATAGCTTGCTCATTAGAGTCAACACACTGGTCCTTGAGGCGCTCTATTTCATGATCCTTTTTCTTGCATTGCCTTTGCAGACCGTCTATGGTGAGGATTGATTCTTGCTCTCTTTCTTCAAGGCCCCTTATCTGGGCTCCTATGATTTCTCTGCTTTGGGTCAAGGCGTCGACTTGAGCTTGCAACTCTTCACTGTTGGTGCTTGTAATGAGTGGGGTGGATGGTTGAGACATCCCTCTTCTTTTCCTCCACACCTCATAGTCACCGGAGACAGCCACTCGAGCTTTTCCTAGCTCTCTATCTCCCATATAGACTGGTCTCTCCCATGCTTTTCTCACGGCTAGTGAGTTGGCGATTGTGCATGGGTCTCCAAAGAAACACAGTCCTCCGAGATCCCCTCGAGAAATCGTAGTTTGAGTCCTCATGAGCTGCCTCATAGCTACTCTAGGTGAGTAGGCTATGCAACCCCTGAGTCCTATCAAGGGTACGTTCGGATAGTCTCCACATCTGATGAGGATTAGGCCGGGTCGGAACCAAGGGCAGACCCAGGATAAGTGGTTGGCGTCCTTTTGTTCCAACTCTTCCCTCCATTCTGAAGTTAAGCGTCGTTGGAGAGGGATTTTGGAGAAGCTCCTTAAAGGGTCAGGTACCATCCCCATGTGACTAGAGGCATAAAGATGTGTAATGCCCCACACAAAGAGCAGTGAAGAGCAGCAACGAAGTGTTTTTCCTTACTTCTGGCGGCAGAATTCCACCGAGAGCAAGGTATCGGCAAGAATTGCACGCAAGGGACTCTTTGAGTTCACGTCCCAGGCGAAGAAGGCGTCCATAGCGGCTTGATCCACTGTGTCGAGATGGAAGGGGAACAAGATTGTTCCAAATATGATTAAGGCCAGGGTTTTGTTGAAGGCGACCCATTCTGTCTTTTCCGCCAAGTCAGACAGATGGTCTTCTAACATTGAGACTTTCCAACCCTGGATGTTCCCTTTTCCTATCAGGGCAGTCTGCTGAAATGGTAGTTGAATGATGGCAGCGACTTGTGCTGCAGGAGTATATGCCCCGTGGCGGATATGGACCCCGGCTGATTTGGGCCATTTTAGCATAATTTCGTACTCCTCTAAGGTTAGCACCATATCAAACTGCGGGAATTCGAAGCATCGCAGACTGGAGTTCCAGAAATGAATTAATACCCTGAGGAATACTTGGTTAACACAGATCTTCAGCAGGTCGAGAATTCGTCCATAGGATTTCTCAAAGTCGGAGCGGACCTCTGGCGGCATTATCGCGCTTAGTCGTTCCAGCTTCTCAGTATGGTATCGGGGAATATCTACCTTCTTCTATTGTCTACTAGTCCCCTCCATTTTCTAAAACCCAAATGCATGTTTTATGAAAATGATGCTCATTGGATGTATGTGAGTGTTTATTTTCTGTTTATCATGTTTTGTATGATATTTGCGTATATTTTTTGAAAAATAAACTACCTATATGAGTGTAATATTTTTGAACAAGGTCCCATTTATTGCTCTAAAAATCGAGAAAAGGAAGGAAAATTTTATTGGGTTTTTATTTTATTTTATATCCTTTTATCTCTTTTGTCAGACTGGGTGGCTACTTAGCTTACAAAGAACCTGAAACCAGGCTAGCTAAAAGGAAGACTGTCCGAGATAAAAAAATGGCTTTATGCGAAAGGGTTATTTACTGTCCCTTATCTCTTCTGTCAGAACTGCATGGCTACTTAGCTTACAAAGAACCTGAAACCAGGCTAGCTAAAAGGCAGACTGTCCGAGATAAGGGCATTTATTGCAAAAATATTTTTGAGGTTTTGTTTGTTTATGCTATGCAACAGACAAATGCAACAAACATATGCACACACAATTCGATCATCCACGAACAGGCGGGAAGTCATTTTTAATCACGAGGTAGGGTTTTCCTGCAGAAAAGTGCATTGGCGAAGGTAGGTTCTAACTGTTCTCACCAAGGCTAATGCCCCCAAGGTGCCCCCATTATAGGGTCCCCACTCTCCAGCCTTCCGACCATGCTTAGCACTAAGGCCATAGTCAGTCTTTGTGCCAAAAGAGGAAGGTTAACACCTTGAGTGGTGGTTTCCGATCACACTGGTGGGCACAAGGCCATCACTACAGCGAACCGTACCTGCCACCCACTCCCTATGGATTTCTCACTTGCCCCCGGGTATAGAGGGAACTGTAGTGTGCAAGGGTTTGTGTACAATTTGTATTTCAAACAATTGCGTAAGTATAAACAAACAACAGTTATTAAAGCCAAGCAGTAAAACATGTTATAATACAAGATAGGGTAAAAGCATAATTTTCTTGGTTTATTTATTTTTAAGCTGGCCCATCACTAAATGGGATCAACTCTCTAGGCTTCCCCAGTGAAGTCGCCATCTATCGCCGCCATCAAAACGAGACGGTCGGAGCGACGCGATGGTTCCGACTTTCCATTTTTCGCATTTTTTATTGGTGGTTACAACGCCTTTAGGTTGTCCGATAACCAGGCTGAACCTAGGGGAGAGGTTTTCGAAAGGGTGCTCTTGGATTGTCTGATAACCGGGCTAATCCAAGAGCTAGTTTTGAAGGGTTCTTTGGAGTCGCCACCGATGTTTTTACCAGAAACATCAAAAAAGGGGTTAAAAGGCGTTGGTTTTTGAAAAACCAACTTTGGTCATTAGAACCAGAGTTGGGTAAGGGAGTTAGTTACGCGTAAAGGAAGTGTTAGTCCCTTTACAACGCCCCTTTCGGGTTCCCTATGATAGGCCAACTTACTGAAATGATTAAACCAGAAAAATACGCTTTTACCCTTTTATTTTGCGGAATTTAAAGATTATGACTACATGACCCTATATCTATTGCATAATTGGAATAAAGCGGTAAAAAGAGAGAAAGAGTGTAGAAACCTCCGAGGCACGCTTTCTATTAATTCTTCAAAAATTAGGGTGCTATGTGGCAGCCCTTCACTCTACACAGCGTCGGAAACCTCTCAAAATGCTAACAAACACTCTTAGAAACGCTCAGAAACTCCGGAAATGCTTCGGAGGGGTTCTAGAGAGAGAATTTGAAGAGATTTCTAGAGAGAAGGAGGAAGAACTGTGTGGAATGAGGGGAATGGGGGCCCTATTTATAGGGATTCGCGCCTGTCAGGTCGAGACGGCGGTCTCGCCTTGCAGGAATGGCGAGACGGCGGTCTCGCCAAACGAGACAGCGATCTCGCCGTTCACGAGTGGCGAGATGGCCGTCTCGCCAAATGAGACGGCGGTCTCGCCATTTGCGCAAGGCGAGACGGTGGTCCCGAATCTGGGACGACTGTCTCGACCTTAAAAGGCAAAAATCCTTATTTTGGTGCCAAAAATCCCTCATATCCTAGTATGGGGCCTAATAGTCTCTCCTAGTGGCTTCTTAGGCTTCATCCATCTTCGAAAAGGAGGTCTTCTAGTCTTTATTTTGAGGCCGGGCAAGATTAGGGGTCTACATTAATTAATATTCTATAAAGTAGGGTGCATTTTGGAAGCCCTTCGCTCTTACAACATCGAAAACTCTCTCGAAACGCTATAAAAAGCTCTTAAAAACTCCGGAAATGCTTTGAAGGGACTCTAGGAAGAGAATTTGAAGAAATTGTAGAAGGGAAAGTGGAAGAACTGTGTGAAATGAGGGGGGGAGCGCTCACTATTTATAGGGATTCGCGCCTTTCAGGTCGACACAGCCGTCTCGTCTGACAAGGTCGAGACGGCCGTCTCGCCATTCGGGATGGCATTCTCGACTTGCAAAA
Source organism: Sphenostylis stenocarpa (assembly GCA_963425845.1). Lineage (NCBI taxonomy): Eukaryota > Viridiplantae > Streptophyta > Magnoliopsida > Fabales > Fabaceae > Sphenostylis > Sphenostylis stenocarpa. The sequence goes on from OY731400.1 coordinate 35,606,025, forward strand.
GTGGCAAGACCGCCGTCTCACCAAACGAGACAACGGTATCGACTTTTCCAAAAATGAGAGGGCCTTCTCGCCAAACGGGAGGGGGGTCTCGCCATTCGCAAGTGGTGAGACGACCGTCTCGCCAAAAGAGATGGCGGTCTCGACTTGCAGCAATGGCGAGACGGCGGTCCTGAAAAGCGAGACGGCGGTCTCGACCCTTGAAGGCAAAAATCCTTATTTTTGTACAAAAAATCCTTCCTACTCTAACATGGGGCCTAATAGTCTCTCCTAGTGGCTTATTAGGCTTCTTCCATCTTCGAATAGGAGGTCTTCTGCTCTTTTTATGAGGCCGGGCAAGATTTGGGGTCTACAACTGCCCCCCCCCCCTTTACCTGACCAGTCGACTGCTGGCCTGTCGTGCCAAGAAGATCGACTAGAGGGTAAAGGAGTTGACCCTCTTGCCCGGTTACCCTTCGGACGTCCCGTCTTACGGAGGTTGATCTTCTGGGGAAAAAGTGTATTGTGCACCTCTAGGATACTCCTTCTGACGGTAGCCGATCCCTTCGGTTGACACAAGGTAGAACCTCGGGATACTCCTTCTGACGGTAGTCAATCCTTCGGTTGATGGGTATAAACCCCCCATCAGGCTGGTAGTTACAACCCACTGTGCGTAGGACTAGATGAGTATAAACCCCTCATCAGGCTGGTAGTTGCAGTCCACTATGCGTCGGACTGGATGAGTATGAACCCCCCCTCAGGCTGGTAGTTGTAGTCCACTGTGCGTCGGACTGGATGAGTATGAACCCCCCCATCAGGATGGTCGTTGCGACTTACTGATCCAGTTCGAGCGCAGATCAGGCGCACCGCGTGCGCAGGTTGATAGGTATGAACCCCCTATCAGGCTGGTACAGTCCACTACGTAGGACTGGTGGTGGTGGCGGCTTAGTGCTCAGGTGGCTCATGCACCGAGTGTTGAGATGCTTTCTTTTGTCTTTATTTTTGTCTTTTTGGGAGTGCTCATCCGGTCTGTGGCAGGGATTCTGTTGGTGTTCATCCAGCTTGTTAGCTGCTGGGATGGTCTTTTTTGTTGTTCAACTCTTGCTTGGTTGTCAAAAATTGTTTGGTCAAGTTGATTGACTTGTTCTAATCCTGCCTTTTTCTGCGGTTTATCTCTTTTTTTCTCACGATTTTGGATTTTGGCTTTTTTGAGCGTAAGTCTTTTTACTTTTAGTTTCTTTTTGGTACGCTGACTTTTTCAACAAGGAGAGCAAAAAAGACTGTCCCGACCAGCAGCTTGTGGCAATGCGGAGGGCGGGGGGAAGTGCGGTGCCCTTCAGCAATGTAGGCAGAGTGTGCATCGCTGTCAGGTCCTCCCACATTTTGCCAGCAGTGAGGGTAGTGGGGCGCGCGCAAATGGCTTCCTGGTAGTCCTGAGTCAAGACATCCTCGGGTTGGACGAATCCAATGGACACATTGAACTCATCCAGGGTGGTGGTCCGGTACATCCCGTTCATGAAATACGTCACCATCTTTGTCGGTCGGAGGCCCGACACCATGGAGGGAGTCTCAGAGTAGGAGATGGAGGCGAGGAATTCCATCACCGCCTATGGGTATACGTGAGTGGGTGGAGACTGGAGGAGGAAGCGCCACCCTATGCTGTCAATGTTGGCGCGGACATCGTCTTCCTACCCGAACTCGGCGAGGATGCCGAATTCCAGCCTCAGCATGGGGTGCCAAGTGTACCCCCGAACGTGTTCCAGGCGGACCTGGTGTAATGGTGAAAGTTGTGTGGGATCTTGTGGAGTGGGGGCTGTGGAGCTACAGGGTCCAGCAGAATCCCTTCTTTTTCTGGATTGGTCTCCTCTATGCATTTTGGTGGTAGGATGCTTAAAAGTGTGAGAAAGGAGGATAGGAGTGCAGGAGAGAGTGCTTGAGACCCCCCCCCCTAGGCCCTTCTATTTATAGGATTCTTGGCCAAATTCGGGACCGCTGTCTGGAAAATCGGGACCGCCATCTCGATTTTGCGGGATTCGGGACCGTCGTCTGGAGCCTCGAGATGGCGGTCTCGACTTTGGCCTTAAACGAGATGGTCGTCTCACCAAGCGAGAAGGCGGTCTCGTTTTTGGTAAAGTCGAGACGGCGGTCTCGGTAGTCGAGACGGCGGTCTCATTTCAGTATAAATACGAGATGGCGGTCTCGTTTTTTAGATGGATTTTTTTTTTTAAGAAAATAGGACCTTGTTCAAAAACATTTTATGCATGCAATGTTTTCATGTTTGATGTCCTATAATGCCTATTTTATTAGTTTTTTCAGAAGGATTTAACTGACGCGTCTTGTAGAGACGGGTGCCCTATGATCTTTCGTTTCTTTTGCTGTACTCAAATGTACCATTCCGGACTTCAGGTGACCGAAGAATAATTTTCCTTTTCTTTCTTTCTTTTTCTTTCTTTTTCTTTTGGAGAGCATACTTTGCCATATTGGTGTCCCTTTTTCTTCGCTTTAGGGGTTTCAATCCTCTTGTTGACTATACGCCTCCATATTCCCAAACTAATTGTTAGAATAATGTTGTGAGGGTCAAGAGAAAACAAGAAAAGGGTAAATCCAACGGCTTGTGTTTTAGACGGTTAATTTTATTTAGAAAGGATTTTGTAAGAATAGATGGCTAAGGTTAGGCCTAAGTGTTTATGCTTTTGTCAAAGCAAACATTTTTCTCTTTTTTATCTGATTTTGCGCCTTAGCCTATTTCCATTGCTTTTTATGGCTGGTTGATTTCCCAAGATCGCCCTTTGGGTTTTCAAACTAGGATATTGTGTTTTGGTCCTATCTTTTGTCTAGGTTCCTCTTTTTTGTTTAGGGAATCCTAGCGGACCTTATTTTGTAACCCTAATTGTTTCCTAGGCTACCCTTTATTTTTGTTCGGGTGTCCTATCGAGTTGACCCTATCTTTTGCGTAGCCCCCTTTGTAGGTTTCCTAACGGGTGTTTTGCCCTTTTCTTTTGGCCTTTGGCTTCTATGGGCTTTTTTGTTATTATATTTTTTTTTTCACAATTGTCGCCGCCGTCCGTTCTGACGTCTAGGGACATCTCGAACGTTTATGCGAGCGGTCGCGAAAAGATGATTTAGACTCGCGTTTCTTGTTAAAATTATGTTCATTGCTTCCGAGGTGCTCAACAACTGAACTATCCTCTAATAGAAGCACGGTTTTTGAAAAAGGGTTCTTTTGGAGTCACCACCAATGTTTTGACCATAAACATTGGAAAAGGATAAAAAGGCGTTGATTTTAATAAAAACCAAACTTGGCCATTATAACCAGAGTTAGGTAAAGGAGTTAGTTACGTGTGGGGAAGGTGTTAGCACCCGACAACGCCCCTTTCGGGTTCCCTATGACGGATTAATTCATTTCAGTAAAGATTACGAGAAATTACGCGATTACCCTATTTTATTGCATAATGTTAAAAACGGCTATCTACATGACTTTATTTTATATTGCATACATAAAGCAATAAATAAAGCAGTAAAAGAGAAGAGAATTGAATAGAACCTCCGTAGCAAGCTTTATATTATGAATCTTTGATTGTGACGATGCGTTTTGGCAATCCTTCGCTCTACAAAGACTCTCCTTTCCGAATACAACACCGACTCTACTAAATTTTAAAGAAGAATCGAATGTTAGAATATGATTCCTTAACTGATTGTTACCTTATTAAGGCAATCAGAGAGTTCATTCGAAGAGGGAAGAGAATAGACAAGTACTAGGAGTTGTCTGGTGTGTGAAACAGTGGCAAATGAGCCTCCTATTTATAGCTTTTCGCTGCCTGCACATTTGGGACGAGCGTCTGGGTTGGGACGGCCGTCTGGGTTGGGACGGTCGTCCCAACTGCCTCTTTTGCAAAGGCTGAGACCACCTGAAACCTGTGACTGGCAGTCCCACTTGGGACGACCGTCCCACTTGGCCAGGGAAGGTTGGGACGGCCGTCTCGACCTTGGGACGACCGTCTCTACCTTGGGACGGCCGTCTCGACCTTGGGACGGCCGTCTCGACCTGTTTTGGCCAGCCTTTGTGTTCTAGGATCCCTGGGAAGCTTTCCTTTCTGTATTCGGACGTCGTTTGATGTCGATAAACGCCCGTTAAAGCTTTATCTTCATATAGGAAGTCTTCTTGGCCTTTATTGAGATGTCAGGCGAGCTTTGTGTTTGTTTTAGGAAGTCTCTTTAACCTTTATTGAGAGATCGGGCAAAATTAGGGGTCTACAGCTGCCCCCCTTCACCTGCTTGGCTAATATGTTGGCTTAACCTGCCGACAAAATTAGTTAGTAGGGGAAGGAGTTAACCCTTTTGCCCGGTTATCCTTCGGATGCTCCTTTGCTGATCCTCCGGATGATAAATATTTTTGATAGGTACCAACCCCTATCTGGTTTGAACCTTATTTTATAAGGCTCTGGTGAGTACTTACCCTCACCCGGTACGAGTCTGTGTTTCACTAGACTCTTGTGAGTACCTACCCCCACTAGGTATAAACCTTGTTTTGCAAGGCTTTGGTGAGTACCTACCCTCACCCGGTATGAGTTCGCGTTTTGCTAAACTCTTGTGGGTACTTACTTCCGAGGTGCTCAACACTGAACTATCCTCTAATAGAAGTAAGGTCTTTGCAACCCGTTTTTGTAATGCTTAGGTGAGTATTTTACTCCACCTAATGCATTCTGCTTATGTTTTGATGAGTACATACCCTCATCCGGTATAAACCTTATTTTATAAGGCTTTGGTGGGTACCTACCCCCAACTGGTACGAATCTACATTTTTGCTAGATTCTGATGAGTACCTACCCTCATCAGGTATAAACCTTATTTTATAAGGCTTTGGTGGTACCTACCTCCACCCGGTACGAACCCTATTCTATAAGGCTCTGATGGGTACCTACCCCCACCTGGTACGAACCCTATTCTATAAGGCTCTGATGGGTACCTACCCCCACCTGGTACGAACCTGCGTCTTGCAAGGCTCTGATGGGTACCTACCCCCACCCGGTATGAACCTGCATCTTGCAAGGCTCTGATGGGTACCTACCCCCACCTGGTACGAACCTGCGTCTTGCAAGGCTCTGATGGGTACCTACCCCCACCTGGTACGAATCTGCATCTTGACAGACTCTAGTGGTTTTTACACCCCCACTTGGTGCGAATCTGCATCTTGACAGACTCTAGTGGTTTTTACACCCCCACTTGGTGCAAATCTGCATCTTGACAGATTCTAGTGGTTTTTACACCCCCACTTTGGTGCGAGACTCTAGTGGTTTTTACACCCCCACTTGGTGCGAGTCTGCATCTTGACAGACTCTAGTGGGTTTTACACCCCCACTTGGTGCGAATCTGCATCTTGACAGACTCTAGTGGTTTTTACACCCCCACTTGGTGTGAATCTGCATCTTGACAGACTCTAGTGGTTTTTACACCCCCACTTGGTGCGAATCTGCATCTTGACAGACTCTAGTGGTTTTTACACCCCCACTTGGTGCGAATCTGCATCTTGACAGACTCTTTAGGATGTATTCTTTGGTAGTCCATCCTATGGTCATCGGGTTTTAGAGATGTGTTTGGCAGCTTATTGTCTTTGATCATGCGCCTATTCCATGAGGAATGATTTGATTTTTTCTTTTTTTGACTTTTCTATTTTAGTCATCCGGTTTTACCCGGGATTTCATTGTTTTAGCTTTTTCTTTTAGCCATCCGACTTTACGGGGGATTTTTGTTTTTGGCTTTTCTTGTTTAGCCATCCGGCTTTGCCGGGGATTTCTTGTTTTTGGCTTTTCTTTTAGCCATCCAGCTTTGCCGGAGATTCCTTGCTTTTTGGCTTTTCCTTTTTAGCCATCTGGCTTTGCCGGGGATTCTTTGTCTTTGGCTTTTCTTGTTTAGCCATCCGGCTTTGCCGGGGATTCTTTGGTTTTGGCTTTTCTTTTAGCCATCCGGCTTTACCGAGGATTCTTTGCTGGTTGCCTCTTATTTAGGCGGGAATCCGCTGGGGATTTGTTGATTTTTTATTGTGCCTCTTGATTAGGCAGATGCTTCAATAGTGGTGAAGGCTTTTTACTTGTTGTTTTTCGCCTCTGAATAGGCTGATGTTCTACTTGAGGATGGTTGTTCTTGATAGTACCTTTGAGTAGGTGGATGCTTTTGAAAGCTTTGTGCTTGTATTACCTCTTATAGGTTGATTTCTCATTTCTTGGGGATATCAGTTTTTTGCTTGCCTTAGGCAGAGGCTCTTCTTGGGAGTGAAGGCTTTGCACTTCGCTGGGGATATCCATATTAGATGTTCCAGATGATTAACTCCCTGAGGATATGAATTTGTAGTTTTTCCTTTTTCGGTAGGCTCGCTGGTGATTTTTCTTTTTGGTGATCCACCAGGGATTTGATCGTTTTTTGGAGATCTATTTTGAATTGCCCCCTAGGGAGGGATGAAGTTTTTGACCCCTTTGTTTTGTTATTTGAGCTGGCTTTGCCTATGCTCTTATTCCTGCTAGGGAATGGGTTTTTATCTTTTTCTCGCGATTTATATCTCTTTTTCGCGATTTTGTTTTTACATATGTGCGCTTTTTTATGCACATTGGCTTTTTGTTTGGACGAGAAGATATCTTATTTCTCTTTTCTTTTTGGTGGTCCCTGGGGAATTTTCTCTTGGGGATCAAATTTGATGATGGAGTCCTGGCTCCTGGTCCTGTGAGGCTCTTTTATTGAGCGGAGTGAAGAGATTTTTCTTCTTTTTCTTTTTTGGGATTCACCGAGGAGTCTGTCAGTTTCCTGAGGATCCAAGTTTGATGATGGAGTCTTGGCTCCTGGCTTTGTGAAGCTCTTATTTGAGCTGGAAGATGGAAACTTTTGTTTTCCTCTTTTTGTAGATTTTCTGGATATACTCTACTTGGAGATTTTTATTCGGCCTTTTTCGTTGTGGCCTCTATTGGGGAATGAAAAGATCTTCTTTTCTTTCTTTTTGTTGCCCCCTGGTGATATGGAGGACTTGACTCCGTATTTTCTTTGATGGACTCTTGTGTAGTCCTTATTCTCCTTTGGGGAATGAAGCAGAGACTCTTGCATGAGTGTGCTTGATGACTCATGTGGCGATGAAGCTGAGTCATGAGGTAATCTTTTTGTTTTGCCTCTGGAGTAGGCAAGGATCCGCTTGGGGATGATCAAGCCTTTCTGTTGGCTTTTTCATATTGATGACTTCCTTTTCTTTAGATGGAAGGATGTTGATTGAAGCTTCAAATGATTATGTTTGACGACTCATGTGATGATGATGCTGAGTCGTGGAGTAATTTTTGTTTTGCCTCTGGAGTAGGCAAGGATCCGCTTGGGGATCATCGAGCCTTTCCGTTGACCTCTTTTTTTCGATGTACCTTCTTTTATTGGTGTAGAAGGTTAGAGCTAGTTTCCTTGAAGCTCTTTATTCTGCTGGAATGGTTTTGATTTCGCCTTTTTCTTTCGCGATTTTGATTTTTATCGCGAGTTATTTGAAATTTTGGCTTTTTATCACGTGTGCCTTTTATTTTATAATTTTTGTACACGTGGGCTTTTGGAATGTAAACAGAAATAACAATGTTTATTCATTACTTCTCTTTTTTGTGATACATTCGAACATTTTCAAGCTACTAGAAAATATTTAAAAGGAAACTATCTCCTAATCATCTGCCTCTGGACTAGAATGGGCAGATGGTGCTGGTGAAGGGATACGGCGGAGCAGGCGGCGCTGGAACCTTGCCTGGGTCTGGACCAGATTCTCTATCTGTCGGTCCGTCCTGTCTTGCCTCATAGTTAGCTGACTGAACTATTGTCGTATGAACTGGAACTCTCCTTCCATATAGGCGTGCTCATCATCTATCCGTCGATACAAGCCAGCGAAATCTGGATCATATGACTGCTGCTGCGATTTTGTAGTCGAAGGGATGTCCTGAGGCATGTCAAAATCGCGCATATCCAGCGAAATCGAGATAATGGGGTTTAAGATGAACCCTGATCCCTGTCGACTAAGGATATTCATGTGAACTAGCATCCCTCCACTAATCGGCTCTGGTCGGAGGCTTGCTGGGGGTCTTCTCCGTCAGTGCATCCCTAATATTCAGCTAAAGGGGGTGAGAAAGGGAGCTATTATGATGGCTCCTGCTGAGCCACGGGTTCCGTAATCTTTTACGGCTTTTAGAAAGGCATATCCTGGGTTGCATCGCAGCCCTTGATGCATACAGTAGACAATAAAAAGGTCAGCCAGTGTTACCTTCCCTTGGCTCTCCTTTCGGCTGTGTATAGTCCCAGCTAGCAATTTATGGCATATGCGGAGTGGAGGAGAGAAAGTTGCACCCTTCAGGTTTGACGGCAGAGTGTGAGCTCCAGTGATCTCTCTCCACATGCTGGTGGTGGTGAGAGCAGCAGGTTTTTCCAGATATGCGGACTAATATTCTGGCGTTCTTGTATCTGCTCGCTGGCAGAAACCCATTATGACGTTAAAGTCATCCAGAACAGTGGTCCGGTAGGCTCCATCCATCCAGTAGGAGATGGCTTGAGTCGGTGGCACTCCGGGAATTGCGGACGGCATTTCCACCATGTTGACGGAGGCAAGAAATTCTAGCGTAGCAGTGCAGTGGATCCGAGTAGGTGGCTCTCGGAGCAGAAAGTCCCATCCTATGTTGTGGATGAACCTTCTGACGTCTTGTTCCCAGCCAAATGTAGCTAGGATTTCAAAGTCCAACCGCAGTGTAGGATACCAGGAATATTGCTGGATATTTGCCAGCCGCTGTTGATGTGATTCTGCCAGTAGAGTGCTAGTAGTAGGAGTTCCTCTAGCAGGGTTTCTAGTGCGTTTTCTCCTGGATGAGGCTTCTCCATGCTCCATTGTAGGTAGTACTCACTTAAGAATGCTAGAAATGTGCAAAAAGGGAAGAGAAGCAAGGTAGAATGCTTGGAATGAGGTGCCAAAGCCAAGATCCGTGCACAGTACATATAGAGGGCGCCAGGAGATTTGGGACGGCCGTCTGGGTTGGGACGGCCGTCCCAATTGAAATTTTCCTTCATGGGCCATCAACTGATAAGTGAGACGGCCGTCCCACCTGGGATGCGCGTCTCAACTGAAAATGGGGATTTGGGACGGCCATCTCGACTTTGGGACGGCCGTCTCGAGCTTCCTGAGTGGATTTTTTGATTTTTTTGTTGAAAAAAGGGATAGGACTCCATTCATTGATGTTTTAATGCATGTAATGTTTCATGATATGCATCCTATGATCTATTTTAGTTAATATTTCGAAAGTTTTAACTGATGTGCTTTGACTTCGGGCGCATTCTTGGGGTTGTACCTTTCTGTCATCATGTTTCTTCTGATTAACAAGCTTGGCTGTACCTGATTTTCCGTCTTGGACTTTTCTTGCTATAGCCGAAGAGTAATCTTTTGTTCGTAGGGCAACTGCCATATCAATGCCCCCCTTCCTTTCCTTAGGGATTTCAACCTTCCTATTGATCACTATATTTCCACATTCCCCTTATTACTTGAATGCTTTATAGTGAAATGGTCAAGAGAAGAGAAAGAAAAGGATTTACAACAAGGGCTTGTGTTTTAGAGGGATATTTTTCGTAATAGAGGTTTTTGTAAGAATGGCTAGCCAGGGTTGGTTTGTATTTAGGCTAGTTTAGGTAAACATTTTGTTCTTATGATGTGGCGTCTTTACTTTACTGTTTTGCGACGCCTTTTTATGATTGATTAGCTTCCCTAGTCCGCCCTTTCGGGTTTTCAGCCTAGGATGTTATGCTTATGTCCTAACTTTTGTCTAGGTTTCCTTTTTTATTTAATTTTTAGGAATACCTAGCGGACTTTTTGTAACCCTAACTTTTGCCCTGGCTACCCTTTATTATTGTTCGGGTCTCCTGCCGGGTTTTACCCTAACTTTTGTGCAGCCCCCTTTTGTGGGTTTCCTGCCGGGTATTTTGCCCTTTTATTTTCTTGTCTTGGCCTTTGGCCTTGACGGGCTCTCCTTTTTTGTATATATGTATATTTTTTTTGCATAACATTGTCGAAACTTGATTTTATCGAGATAAATTTTATCCGTGTTTCTAGTTAATCAATCATATTTGATTTTGCTTTATGACACTTTGATTGTTCTGACGCATTTGGAACAAAACGTCTATCTAAACCTTGTTTATTAAAAATGGGGTATAGACATATTTAGCAAGAAAAGAAGCAGATAGTAAGAATAGCATTCTTTTGTAATTTCGGTGAAATGTGTGCCCTAGAGATGCTCGGGGGCATACCCCGAGGAGTGATCTCTAATAGTCACTAGGTTTACATCCCTTAGAATTGAAAGAAGGACACCTAATGACTAACGCTACCCTTTGCGCTAATACCCCTCCTTTTCGGAATATCGTCTTTGAGGGATAAGACTTCCCTGTTTTCCGTATGGTTTGATCTTTCGTGGGGTCATACCCTAAACCATATTTTAAAGGATTATCTTTGAACTCCGGTGGCTCTTTTATTCCTTGAGTATTCTTTCCGAGCCCCTGTCCTGGGCGATATCCATATCTTTTCATCATATGGGCCACCTTTATATTACTGGGAAGTCTTTCGATGTTGGCAATTTTGAGTGCTTGAAAAGATGTTTCAAGAGCCTCTTCAGTTGCATCCACATATGGTTGGACAGACGGTTTACTGATTAGAAAGTCTTCTTCAGCTTGAACTGTGATGAGTTTATCATTTGTCACAAACTTGACTTTCTGGTGGAGCGTTGAAGGTATTGCCTTAGCGCTATGAATCCAAGGTCTACCAAGGAGACAACTATATGCCGGCGTGATATCCATCACGTGGAAGTCTATGTTAAAGTTAGTAGGGCCAATTTGAATTGGTAGACTAATTTCTCCTACTACTTCACGTCTTGATCCATCAAAGGCTCGAACAATTGTATTACTCGGGCGCATGTGGGTTCCTTGTACTGTTATCTTATCAAGTGTGCCTTTAGGCATGACGTTTAAGGATGACCCATTATCCACCAGGACTTTGGAAATGAGATATTCCTTGCATTTGACAGAAATATGAAAGGGTCTGTTGTGATTTGACCCTTCTAAAGGGAGTTCTTCATTTGTGAAGGTAAGATGATTATTGGCTGTAATATTACCAATAATTCCTTCAAATTTTTCCTGGGATATCGCATGCGGGACAAATGATTCATTCAAAACCTTTAACAGTGCATTTCGATGCGGTTCCGAACTCATTATGAGTGATAACAAGGTTATCTTTGCAGGAGTGTGATTGAGTTGATCGATGATGGAGTACTCGCTTTGTCTTATGTACTGGAGTAACTCATCTGTCTCCTCCTTGGATTCTTTTTCCTCTTCGGCTTTATCTTTTGCCTTATCTTTAGGAATGTTATCTTGTAATTCCTTGGGGGAATATATTCTTCCGCTTCTCGTCATGCCCCCAATACCGGCTATGTTGGAGATATCTTGACTAACTGATGATTCTTCTGAGTATCTCCAAGGTACAACTTTATTTGATGAATAAGGGAAAGGACGAGGCATGAATAAACGTACAGGCGTTATTGCCTCTTCCCTTTTATCAATTGAAATAACCAGCGGTGCTTGTTTATTATCATCTTTGGGTCTATCGACCGTTGTAGAGATTTTGATGATGAAAGGCTTCTTTTCCATTTATTCTGATTTGTGGAAAGCACATCAATTAATCCTTCCTTTTTATTATCTTTGTTATTAACATGAGGAGGGATGTATGAATGTATGCAACTTATGAATGCAATAGACAGTTTAAGAAAAAAACTTTTTTTTATTTCAACTAGAAAGTGTTTATCCTTCTATACAATGCTTTGAAGCAAGTGTTGACAAAAACGGAGAAGCTTGAAGAATCCTAAAGGTAAATTGAACTTTCTTCGTAATTCATCTTCAGCTGTTCTCACATGATTTCTGAGCGTCTTGATTTGCTCATGTACCGCCTGGCTCATATCTTCACTATATCGACGAGCCTCTTTTATCTTTTCTTCTTGATGAACGATCAAGGCATGTTGTTGGTCAGACCTCTCTATTACTTGGTCTCTTTCACGAAGTAGTTGACCATACTGAGCTAATCCATCTCTTTCTTTATCATGTAGCTCCTCTAGGTCTTCTCTGTATTTTTCAGCGGTTTCCCACCACTTTTGTGCTTCTGACCGAGTTTCTGCTAGGCTATCTTGTATTAACTTGATCGTTTTTGCCTGTTCTGCAAGCGCACTCTCAAGATGTGTTATTTCGTCACTCATGTCCCGGAATAGACTATCTTGTTCAAGCCTTGGAATTTTCAGTGCTTGTTTAGTCTCTTCTTGATAGTCAGCACAATCATTCTTAAGGCGCTCTATTTCATGGTCCTTCTTTTTACATTGCCTTTTTAGACCATCTATTGTAAGGGTTGCTTCTTGCTCTTTTTCTTCGAAGGCCCTTAGCTGAGCTTCCATGATTTCTACCCTTTTATTTAAGGCATTGACCTGCAATTGTAGCTCTTCATTGACTAATGTTGTCGTGAATGTAGCATATGGTTGGGGTATCCTTCTACTCTTCCTCCATTCTTCATATTCGTGGGATGTAGACACATGAACCTTTCCATGTTCTTTATCCCCTATATAGACTGGTCTTTCCCATGCTTTCCGGACAGCGGATACTTCTTCAAAGCTATGGGAGTAATGGCATAGACTCAGCCCTCTAAGCTCTTCTTGAGTTGGCACAGTCTGGGTTCTCATGAGTTCTCTCATAGCTATCTTGGGAGAGTAAGCTATGCAACCCCTGAGGCCTAGTAGTGGTATGCTCAGGTAATCTCCGCATCGTATAAGAATATAACCGGGTCGGAACCAAGGGCAAACCCATGATACATGCTCTATGTTCCAATTTTCTAACTCGGTTTTCCATTCTAAAGCTTGACGGTGCTGAAGAGGAATTTTTGCAAAACTTCTTAAAGGATCAGGGAATATGCCCATGTGGCTTGAAGCGTAGAAGTGAGTGACGCCCCATACATATAGTAATGAAGTGCAACATCTAAGTGTTTTCCCCTGTTTCTGTCGGCAAAAATCTACTAAAAGCAGGGTATCAGCAAGAATTGCAGGCATAGGACTCTTAGAGTATACATCCCAGGCAAAGAATGCATCTATTGCAGCATGATCCACAATGTTCACATGAAATGGGAATAATATGATTCCGAACATTGCCAATGCTAGAGTTTTGTTGAAGGTAGACCAATCTTTCTTTTCAGCCAAAGAGATTAAGTGGTCTTCTATTATGGACATTTTCCAACCTCGGATATTCCCTTTTCCCTCTAGGGTGGATTGATGAGGAGGCAGTCGTATGATAGTAGCAACCTTACTCACGGCCACATATACTCCTGAGCAGACATAGACCCCGACTGATTGAGGCCATCTAACCATGAGTTCATATTCTTCTAAGGTTGGTACTAAGTCAAACTGTGAAAAATCAAAGCAGTGTAGATCGGGATTCCAGAAGTGGACCAATGCTCTAACAAAGATTGGATCGATGCTGATTTTCAGGAGGTCAAGAATTCTTCCATAAGATTTCTCAAAATTAGTACTGACCTCCGGCGGCATATATGTACTCAACTGCCTTAACTTCTCTACACGGCATAGAAGGATTTCCACTTTCTTTAACTGTCTATTACTGGATCCCTCTATTATCTAAAAGAAATGAAAAATGCATGATATGAGGATGAGTCCTTGTAAATGCATGCATGCAAGTGTTTGTTTTTCTAAGTATTATCATGTTTTATTCCTAATATGATACATGGTAATACTTGGTTTTTCTTAAAAAGAAAACTATCTATATGGATGTTTATGGATTTTGATGAAGAGAGTCCTATTTTCTTCTCTTTTATTTTTATCAACAAAGGTTGTATGAATTATAAAACCTTTATCAAAATTTTTTATTTTATAAAGGCATTTTTATGGCTTTAATTTGTTTTTATATTTTTATGACCCTTTATCTCTTCTGTCGGTCAACGTGGCTACTTAGCTTACAAAGAACCTGAAACCAGGCTAGCTTAACTGAAGATTGTCCGAGATAAAGTTGGTTTATCTTATCACTTTTATGATTTTTAAGGTTTTTCATTATTTTTGTTGTATGATTACCCTATGCTAATGCATGAATACAAATGCAGCAAACGAATGCACACACAATTCATACATCCACGAGCAGAGCCACGCTTATTTAATCACGAGGTAGGGTTTTCCTGCAGAAACGTGCTTGGTTTGGGTGGTTCTAAACTGTTCTCACCAAGGCCAAAGGTCCCCAAGGTGCCCCCATTATAGGGACCTCTCAATCTCTCAGTCCTCGGGTCATGCACAGAACTCCGTGTCAACATCCTTAGACCAAAAGAAGAGAGTTATCACCTTGAGTTGGTGGTTTCCGACAACGGTTGTAGCCCCGTGTGCCAACAAGCCGGTCGTATCTGCCACCCACTCCCTATAGGTATTCACTCTTGCCCCCGGGTATAGAGGGACTGTTGTGTGCAAGGGTTTTGTGTGCAATTTATATTTCAAACAATTGGCAGAAAATAATCATACAGCAATTTATTAAAGCATACAATAAAACATACGGAAAAGGGTAAAGGCGTAATTTCAAATCTTCACTTAGTTTGAATTTTATCCATCACTAAATGGGATCAACTCTCTAGCTTCCCCAGTGGAGTCGGCATCTGTCGCCGCCGTCCGTTCTGACGTCAAGGGACATCTCGAACGTTTATGCGAGCGGTTGCGAAAAGATGGTTTAGACTCGCGTTTCTTGTTAAAATTATGTTCATTGCTTCCGAGGTGCTCAACAACTGAACTATCCTCTAATAGAAGCAAGGTTTTTGAAAAAGGGTTCTTTTGGAGTCGCCACCAATGTTTTGACCATAAACATTGGAAAAGGATAAAAAGGCGTTGATTTTAATAAAAACCAAACTTGGCCATTATAACCAGAGTTAGGTAAGGGAGTTAGTTACGTGTGGGGAAGGTGTTAGCACCCCACAACGCCCCTTTCGGGTTCCCTATGACGGATTAATTCATTTTAGTAAAGATTACGAGAAATTACGCGATTACCCTATTTTATTGCATAATGTTGAAAACGGCTATCTACATGACTTTATTTTATATTGCATACATAAAGCAATAAATAAAGCAGTAAAAGAGAAGAGAATTGAATAGAACCTCTGTAGCAAGCTTTATATTATGAATCTTTGATTGTGAGGATGCGTTTTGGCAATCCTTCGCTCTACAAAGACTCTCCTCTCCGAATACAACACCGACTCTACTAAATTTTAAAGAAGAATCGAATGCTGGAATATGATTCCTTAACTGATTGTTACCTTATTAAGGCAATCAGAGAGTTCATTCGAAGAGGGAAGAGAATATACAAGTACTAGGAGTTGTCTGGTGTGTGAAACATTGGCAAATGAGCCTCCTATTTATAGTTTTTCGCTTCCTGCACATTTGGGACGCGCGTCTGGGTTGGGACGGTCGTCCCAACTGCCTCTTTTGCAAAGGCTGAGACCACCTGAAACCTGGGACTGGCAGTCCCACTTGGCCAGGGAAGGTTGGGACGGTCGTCTCGACCTTGGGACGACCGTCTCGACCTGTTTTGGCCAGCCTTTGTGTTCTGGAACCCCTGGGAAGCTTTCCTTTCTGTATTCGGACGTCGTTTGATGCCGATAAACGCCCGTTAAAGTTTTATCTTCATATAGGAAGTCTTCTTGGCCTTTATTGAAATGTCAGGCAAGCTTTGTCTTTGTTGTAGGAAGTCTCCTTAACCTTTATTGAGAGACCGGGCAAAATTAGGGGTCTACAACAATACTGGCGAAGCATGACTTTCTTTATGGTGAGGTAAAGCCTTATTTTGTGCTTCTAATCAACTAGCTTAATTGTAATGGCAATGGTAACTTTTGATTACTTGGACGCGCTTTTTATTCTTCTTTTCCTTTTTTGTTTACTTAGATAAGGTTATTGTGAGGTCTAGTCATTAAATAACAAGAAGAGAAGTAGATAGTAAGAAGTGTATTCTTTATTAATTAATAAGGGAATATGTGCCCTAAAATGCCCGGGGGTCAGGCTAGCCCCGGGGGATAATCTCTAACAATCACTGGGTTTACATCCCTTAAGCGAAGAAAAAGATCTCCTAATGACTAGGGTAGCTCTTGACGCTTGCATCCCTCCGCTTCAAAATATTTGCTTGAGTGTGCGGAGGGGAGACTTCCCTTTTCTTCCTTCTGCTCGGCCCTTAGTAGGGTCATATCCTAGGCCACACTTGTAAGGATTATCTCTGAATTCTGGGGGTTCCCTCATCCCTTGGGAATCTGCCCCCAGTCCTTGGCTAGGATGGTAACCATGCTTCATCATCATGCGGGCTACCTTCATGTTTTTGGGAAGTCTTTCTACATTGGCAATTTTGAGCGCTTGAAAAGATGTTTCAAGGGCCTCTTCAGCCGCATCCACATAAGGTTGGGTGGATGGTCCACTGATAAGGATATCGTCTTCTGCGTGGACCGTGACCAGTTTGTCATCCACTATAAACTTGACTTTCTGGTGGAGCGTTGGAGGTACTGCCTTAGCATCATGAATCCAAGGCCTGCCGAGGAGACAACTATATGCCGGAGTAATATCCATTACATGGAAATCGACGTTGAAGATAGTGGGTCCAACTTCGATTGGCAGTTTGACTTCCCCCACTACTTCTCGTTTTGATCCGTCGAAGGCTCGAACGATAGTACTTCTTGGGCGCAGACGGGTTCCTTGGATAGCCAACTTGTCGAGTGTGCACTTGGGCATCACATTCAAGGATGACCTGTTATCCACAAGAACTTTGGCGATGTCCTTGCACTTGATGGAAATGTGCAAGGGCTTGTTGTGGTTTGACCCCTCGAGAGGAAGTTCTTCCTCTGTGAAGGCGAGGTGATCGCTCGCCGTAATGTGACCGACGATCCTCTCGACCTTTTCTTGAGATATGGTGTGAGGAACATGCGCTTCGCTCAAGACCTTCATCAGGGCATTTCTATGCGGTTCTGAGCTCATCATTAGAGATAATAAGGTTATCTTTGTAGGTGTATGATTGAGCTAGTCAATAATGGAATACTCGCTTTGCCTTATAAACTGGAGTAATTCCTCAGTCTCCTCCTTGGATTCTTTATTTCCTTTTTCTTCGGTCTTTTTATTTTTTCCTTTATTCTTAGGGGCATTTTCTTGTAAGTCCTTGGGGGAGTATATCCTTCCACTTCTAGTCATGCCCCCGATGCCGGCTATATTGGAGATATCCTCTTTTATTGGTGAAGATTCCCCATATCTCCATGGTACAACTTTATTTAACTCGTAGGGGAAAGGACATGGCATGAATAGTCGCACGGGTGTCCTTGCTCCCTCTTCCTTATTGTTTTTAAGGACCAACGATCGAGGCTTATTGTCCTCTTGTGATGGATCAACCGTTGGGGAAAACTTGATTAAAAGTGGCTTTCTCTCCATTGTTCTGATTTGGAAGACGTGTCAGTTAATCCTTCCTTTTTATTATCTTATTTATTAAGAGTGAAGGAGGGGAAGTTAAATATACAAATGAATTATATATGCAAGTAGACAATTGGTGAATAAAGAAAAATTCCATTTATCCGTAGAAGGTGTACATTCCCCTATTCCATACTACGAAGCAACTTTTGACAAAAGCGAAAAAGCCTAAAGAAACTCACAGGCGGGTCTTGATTTCTATGTAATTCTCTCTCGGCTTCTCGGACGTGATGAGCGATTGCTTCGCTTTGCTTCTGGACTACCTGGCTCATATCTTTACTGTACTTTTGAGCCTCTTTGATCTTTGCCTCTTGGTGGACGACCAAGGCTTGTAGCTCGTCGAGCTTTGCAAGGGCTCGGTCCTTTTCTCGTTGTACTTGGCCATACTGAGCTAGCCCGTCTCTTTCTTTGCAGCGTAGCTCAGTGAGACTTCTGTTGAGTCTCCGATTGGCCTCTCGCTCTTGGCGTATTTCTAACCGAGTCCTTGTGAGGTCTTGTAACAAGTCCTTGATCGTCTGAGCCTGTTTTGCTAATTCGGCCTCAAGGCGTGCTGATTTGGCGGTTATTTCTTGGAGTTGGCCATCCAAGTTGGTTCTAGCAGCTTTGGATGCTCAGATAGCTTGTTCATTAGAGTCAGCACACTGATCCTTGAGGCGCTCTATTTCATGATCCTTTTTCTTGCATTGCCTTTGCAGACCGTCTATGGTGAGGATAGATTCTTGTTCCCTTTCTTCAAGGGCCCTCATCTGGGCTCCCATGATTTCTATCCTCCGGGTCAAGGCGTCGACTTGAGTTTGCAGCTCTTCACTGTTTACACATGTAGCAAGTGAGGTGGATGGTTGAGACATCCCTCTTTTCTTTCTCCACTCCTCGTAGTCACTGGAGGCAGCTACTCGAGATTTTCCTAGCTCTCTATCTCCCATAAAGACTAGTCTCTCCCATGCTCTTCTCATGGCTAGTGAGTTAGCAATTGTGCATGGGTCTCCGAAGAAACACAGTCCTCCGAGCTCCTCTCGGGATATTGTAGTTTGAGTCCTCATGAGTTGTCTCATAGCTATTCTCGGTGAATAGGCTATGCAACCCTTGAGTCCTATCAATGGTACGTTCGGATAATCTCCACATCTGATGAGGACTGGACTGGGTCGGAACCAAGGGCAGACCCAGGATAAATGATTGGCGTCCCATTGTTCCAACTCGTCCTTCCACTCTAAGGTTAGGCGTCTGTGGAGAGGGATTTTGGAGAAGCTCCTCAAAGGGTTGGGGAACATCCCCATGTGACCAGAGGCATAGAAATGTGTGATGCCCCACACGAAAAGTAGTGAAGAGCAACAATGAAGTGTTTTTCCTTGCTTCTAGCGGCAAAATTCCACTGAAAGCAAGGTGTCGGCAAGAATTGCAGGCAAGGGACTCTTCGAGTTCACGTCCCAGGCGAAGAACGCGTCCATGACGGCTTGGTCTACTGTGTCGATGTGGAAGGGAAACAAGATTGTTCCAAATATAATTAAGACCAGGGTTTTGTTAAAAGCGACCCACTCTGCCCTTTCAGCCAAAGTGGACAGATGGTCTTCTAGCATTGAAACCTTCCAACCCTAGATGTTCCCTTTTTCTATCAGGGTAGTCTGCCGGAATGGTAGTCGGATGATGGCAGCGATTTGCGCTGCAGGAGTGTATGCCCCGTGGCGGATATGGACCCTGGCTGATTTGGGCCATTTTAGCATAATTTTGTACTCCTCCAAAGTGGGCACCATGTCGAACTGCGGGAATTCGAAGCAGCGCAGACTGGAGTGCCAGAAATGTACTAGAACCCTAAAAAAGATGGGATCGACACAGATCTTCAACAGGTCGAGGATCGACACATAGGATTTTTCGAAGTCAGAGCAGACCTCTGGTGGCATTATCGCGCAAAGCCGTTCCAGCTTCTCAGTATGGTACCGGGGAATGTCCACTTTCTTCAATTGTCTACCAATCCCCTCCATTTTCTAAAACCAAAATGCATATTTTATGAACATGATGCTTATTGTAGATATGAATGTGAGTGTTTATTTTTCCTATTTATCATGTTTTATCTCTTCATGATGTATGATATTTACGTATTTTATTCTGGAAAATAAACTACCTATATGAATGATTTATGAGTGTAATGTTTATGAACAAGGTCCCATTTATTTTTATTTGATTTGGGTTTTTTATTTGATTTTATTTTAGAGCCTTTTATCTCTTCTGTCGGACTGCGTGGCTACTTAGCTTACAATGAACCTGAAACCAGGCTAGCTAAAAGGCAGATTGTCCGAGATAAGGGTGTTTATTGCGAAAAATGTTTTTTGTGATTTTTCTGTTGGTTGGTTATGTTATGCAACAAACAAATGCGCACACAATTTACTCATCCGCAAACAGGAGAGAAGTCGTTTTAATCACGAGGTAGGGTTTTCCTGCAGAAAAGTGCATTGGCGAAGGTAGGTTCTAACTGTTCTCACCAAGGCTAACGCCCCCAAGGTGCCCCCATTATAGGGTCCCCACTCTCCAGCCTTTCGACCATGCTTAGCACTAAGGCCATAGTCAGTCTTTGTGCCAAAAGAGGAAGGTTATCACCTTGAGTGGTGGTTTTCGATCACACTGGTGGGCTCAAGGCCATCACTACAGCGAACCGTACCTGCCACCCACTCCCTATGGATTTCTCACTTGCCCCCAGGTATAGAGGGAACT
The DNA here is from genome assembly GCA_963425845.1 of Sphenostylis stenocarpa. Taxonomy (NCBI): domain Eukaryota; kingdom Viridiplantae; phylum Streptophyta; class Magnoliopsida; order Fabales; family Fabaceae; genus Sphenostylis; species Sphenostylis stenocarpa. Next base: position 35,626,238 of record OY731400.1, read on the forward strand.
ATCGTGTGCAACGGTTTGTGTACAGTTTGTATTTCAAACAATTGCGTAATCATAAACAAACAACAGTTATTAAAGCCAAGCATTTAAAACATGTTATAATACAAGGTAGGGTAAAAGCGTAATTTCTTAGTTTATTTATTAAGTTGGCCCATCACTAAATGGGATCAACTCTCTAGGCTTCCCCAGCGGAGTTGCCATCTGTCGCCGCCGTCAGAAAGAGGCGGTCGGTTTTGACTTTCCAATTTTTGCGTTTTTATGGGTGATGTTACAACGCTTTTAGGTTGTCCGATAACCGGGCTAAACCTAGAGGCGAGGTTTTTGAAAAGGTGTTCTTGGATTATCCGATAACCGGGCTAACCCAAGAACTAATTTGAAGGGGTTCTTATGGAGTCGCCACCGATGCTTTTACCGGAAACATCGAAAAAAGGGGTAAAAAGGCGTTGGTTTTCGAAAACCAACTTTGGTCGTTAAAACCAGAGTTTAGGTAAGGCAGTTAGTTACGTGTAAGGGAAGTGTTAGTTCCCTTACGACGCCCCTTTCGGGTTCCCTATGATAGGCCAGCTATTTTATAGATAAAATTTTGAAAATATGCTTTTACCCTTTTATTTACGGTATTAAAGTAACGACTACATGACCCTAATGTCTATTATGCAATTTTATCATAAAAATAAAGACAGTAAAAGAGAGGGAGAGTGAAGAAACCTCTGAAGCAAGCTTTTTTATTAATATTCTGGAAAGTAGGGTGCGTTTTGGCATCCCTTCGCTCTTACAACGTCGAAAACTCTCTCGAAACCCTATAAAAAGCTCTTATAAACTCTCAGAAACTCCGGAAATGTTTCGGAGGGACTCTAGGAAGAGAATTTGAAGAAATTGTAGAAGGGAAAGTGGAAGAACTGTGTGAAATGAGAGGGGGAGCGCTCACTATTTATAGGGATTCGTGTCTGTCAGGTCGAGAGGACCGTCTCGTTTGACGAGGTCAAGACGACCGTCTCGCCATTCGGGACGGCCGTCTCGACTTGCAAAAGTGGCGAGACCACAGTCTCGTTTGGCGAGATGGCGATATCGACTTTTCCAGAAACGAGAGGGCCTTCTCGCCAAAACGGGAGGGGGGTCTCGCCATTCGCAAGTGGCGAGACGGCCGTCTCGCCAAACGAGACAGCGGTCTCGACTTGCAGCAATGGCAAGACGACGGTCCCGAAAAGCGAGACGGCGGTCTCGACCCCTGAAGGCGAAAATCCTTATTTTTGTACAGAAAATCCTTCCTACTCTAACATGGGGCCTAATAGTCTCTCCTAGTGGCTTCTTAGGCTTCTTCCATCTTCGAATAGGAGGTCTTCTGCTCTTATTATGAGGCTGGGCAAGATTTGGGGTCTACAATCAGCAAGCTAGATGGCTATAGAAAAAAACCCAAAAATAAAGAATCCCCAGCAAGCCGGATGACTATACTAGAAATGTCAAAAACAAATTCTCAAACAACTACTCCCCACGGATTCGGCACATGACCAGAAAGTAGTAAGTCGCCAACACACTTTTAGTCCAAAAGAAAGGACTCAAAACCAAATGAGGGTTCATACTCATCAGCCACAAGATCGACTACCAAAAGGAGCATCCTGGGGTTTCAAGATTATTAACCATGAGAGTCTTACAAAAGGGGACTTCTCAACTGACTGAGTCTTACAAAAGAGGGCTTGTCAACTCGAAAATTAGACGGGGGTTTGTATTCGTCATGTCTTACAAAAGGGGACTTACAGCGAGAGTCTTACAAAAGGGGACTTCTCAACCAGTAGAGCCTTACAAAAAGGGTTTGAAACAAGATCAAGTCTTACAAAAGGGGACTTATCGACCATGAGAGTCTTGCAAAAGGGGACTTCTCAACCAACAGAGCCTTACAAAAGGGGGTTCGAAACCAGATCAAGTCTTACAAAAGGGGACTTGTCGCCGCCACCAAAAACGAGGGGCGGTCGGAGCGACGCGATGGTTTCGACCCTCTTGATTTTCGCGTTTTTTTATGGGTGGTTACAACGCCTTTAGGTTGTCCGATAACCGGGCTAAACTAGGGGCGAGGTTTTTGAAAGGTCGTCCCTGGGTTGTCCGATAACCGGGCTAACCCAAGGACTAATCTTTGAAGGGTTCTATGGAGTCGTCACCGATGTTTTTACCGGAAACATCGGGAAAGGAGTTTACAAGGCGTTGGTTTTCAAAAAAACCAACTTTGGTCGTTAGAACCAGAGTTGGGTAAGGGAGTTAGTTACGTGTAAATGAAGTGTTAGTTCCTTTACGACGCCCCTTTCGGGTTCCTTATGACAGGCCAACTATTCTATTGATAAATAAACCAGAAAATATGCTTTTACCCTTTTATTCTGCGGAAATTAAAATTATGACTACATGGCCCTATCTATTGCGTAATTTAAATAAAGCGGTAAAAGTGGAGAGGGAGAATGTGAACCTCCAAAGCACGCTTTTTCTATTAATTCTCTTAAAAAAAGAGGGTGCTTTGTGGCAACCCTTCACTCTACAGCGCCAGAAACCTCTCGAAATGCTCAGAAATCAGTCTAAAGACACTCAGAAGCTCCGGAAATGCGTCGGAGGGATTCTAGAGAGGGAAATCCTAGAGAGAAGGAGGAGAGACTGTGTGTTGGTGTGGAAATGAGGGGAGGGAGCCCCTATTTATAGGTTTTCGCGCCTGACAGTGGCGAGACCGCCGTTCTCGTCTCACAGGGTCTAGACCGCCGTCTCATCAAATGAGACCGTCGTCTCGTCATGCCAAAGTGGCGAGACCGCCGTCTCGCCAAACGAGACCGCCGTCTCGTCATTCGCAGGTGGAGAGAGCGCCGTCTCGCCAAACGAGACAGCAGTCTCGCCATTTGCGTGAGGCGAGACGGCGGTCTTGTCCCAAAAAGGCGAGAAAACTTATTTTTTGTCCAGAAAATCCCTCCTATCCTAGTATGGGGCCTAATAGTCTCTCCTAGTGGCTTGTTAGGCTTCATCCATCTTCGAATAGGAGGTCTTCTACTCTTTATTTGGAGGCCGGGCAAGATTTGGGGTCTACAGCTGCCCCCCCTTTACCTGACTAGTCGGCTGTTGGCCTGTTGTGCCAGACAGATTGACAGGAAGGTAAAGGAGTTGACCCTCTTGCCCGGTTACCCTTCGTATGTTCCGTCTTGCGGCGGTTGATCTTCTGGGGAAAACTTGGTGCTCGTGTACTTCCAGGATACTACTTCTGACGTAGCCGATCCCTTTGGTTAACACGTGGTAAAACCTCAGGATACTCCTTCTGACGGTAGCCGATCCTTCGGTTGATGGGTATAAACCTCCCATCAGGTTGGTAGTTGCAGTCCGTTGTGTGGGACTGGATGGGTATGAACCCCCCCATCAGGCTGGTAATTGCAGTCCGTTGTGCGGGACTCGGATGGGTATGAACCCCCCATCAGGCTGGTAGTTACAGTCCATTGTGCGGGACTGGATGGGTATGAACCCCCCATCAGGGTGGTAGTTGCAGTCCGTTGTGCGGGACTAGATGGGTATGAACCCCCCATCAGGGTGGTAGTGCGACTTACTGATCTGGCTCAAGCGCAGATCAGGCGCAACGCGTGCGCAGGTTGATAGGTATAAACCCCCTATCAGGCTGGTACAGTCCACTGCGTAGGACTGGTGGTGGTGGCGGCTTACTGCTCGGGTAGCTCATGCGCCGATGTGAAACCTTGGGATGCTCCTTTGACGCGGTAGCGGGCCCCTTGGCTGACGAGTATGAACCCTCGTCTGGTTATGTGCCTCTGGATGCCCCTTCTTGCGGTGGCTGACCCTTTGGCGATGGTGGCGGCTTACTGCTCTAGCTCATGCGCCGAGCACTGAGATGCGTTCTCTTGTCTTCGTTTGTCTTTTCTGGGAATTGTCATCTGGTCTGTGTCAGGGATTCTGTTTCATCCAGCTTTGTTGGCTGCTGGGGATTCTTTGTTTTTTACTTTTGGTAGTGCCTCTTAGGTAGGCAGGAATCCTCTGGAGATTTGTTGATCTTGGTGAGGCCTCTTTAAGTAGGAAGATATCCATTGAAAATGTTGTTGATTTTGATGGTGCCTCTGAGAAGGCAGATACTTCATTGAGTTTCTGGTAATGCCTCTGAGTAGGTAGATGCTTCATCGGAAGTGAAGACTTTTGGCTGCATTTGTTTTGCCTCTGACTAGGCTGATATTCCCTTATGGGGATGCTGGCTCTTGCTTGCCAGGTCTTGCCTATGCATAGGCAAATGACATTCTAAGGATGAAGTTTTGCCTTTGCAGTAGGCTCACTGGGGATGACCTTTCTTTTTTATTGATCCACCGGGGAATTGGTTGACTTCCCGGGGGTCAGATTTTGGTAGCCCCTTTGGGGGAATGGAATCTTGACTCCCTAATTGATGTGGGTGCGAGCTGGCTTTTGTGGTGCTCTTATTCTATTGAAGGAATGGAATTTCCAATTCCTTGTTTTTGATTTTTTTCTTTTTCTGAGGTGACCCACTTAGGGAGCAAGGATTTTCATTTGATTTCGCCTTTTTCCGCAATTTATCTTTTTTTTATCGCGATTTTGAAATCTGGCTTTTTTATGGGGATAATGCGTAAGCCTTTTTACTTTTTAGTCTCTTTTATTACGCTGCTTTTTCCCTTATATTTGGGAGGTCCATTAGGGATGAAGTTTTCTTTCTTTGGTGATCCACCAAGGAATTAGTTGACTTCCTTGGGGATCTGATTTTTCTTTTCTAGGGATGGAGTCTTGGCTCCTTGATTGATGTTGATGCGAGCTAAGCTTGTGAAGCTCTTATTCCACTGGAGAATGGGAATTTCTGATTCCTTTTTGTAAAATTATTTGGAGATCCACTTGAGGATTTTTATTCGGCCCTCTCTGTCATGGCCTTTTGGACATCCGCTGGGGATGCAAGGGTTTTCTTTTCTCTTCTTTTCTCTTCTTTCTTTTTGTTGAGCCCTTGATGGTTTGGACTCTTTTAACTGTTGATGATGATGGGCTCTTGAAGCCTTTATTCTCCGTTGGGGAGTGTGGAGGAGACTTTGGGTGAGTGTGCTCGATGACTCATGTGGTGGTAATGTTGAGCCGTGAGGAGTATTTTTGTTAACCCTTCGGAGTAGGCAGGGATCCTCTTGGGGATGACTAAGCCTTTCCGTCGAATTTTTCTTGATGATGTCTTGATGATTGTGCCCTCTTTTATTGGGTGATGATTGAAGCTTTGGCTTCTAGAAGCTTCTTATGACAACTCGCTCTTCTTTCTTGAGGGAGAGCAATGTTTGAAGACTTCTTATATGTGCCTTTTTTTCAGGGTAGAAGGATGGTAGCTGGAGCTCTTGATTTTCAGACGCTCTTATTCTGCTTAGTCGCTTGATTGACGACTTGCTCCATTCTCTTGAGGGCATTATTTGGAGACTCAGTGATCCTGTTTTCAATCACAAAAATGGAGCTAGTCTTCTTATATGCATGAATGCTTCTCGTTTTTTTTATTTTTTTGTCTGAAGTAATTTTTATTTCTTTCATTTTTGACATTGACAAACTCGTTTTGTGCGACTACTTGTGTGTGGATGCCCCAAATGCAATCTATTCTTTTTTATTGATGCATCTGGAAAAGTGACTGGCATTCTCCTGCTGGACTTTTTATGATTATGATGAAGGGCCCTTCTCTTTTATTCATTTTTTGGTTTAGCCCTATTTTTTGCCTGGACCGCCCTTTTGGGGTTTTCGGTCTGGCAGGCTGCCTTAATTTTTGCCTAGGATATCTTAGCGGGTTTTTTCCTTTTTTTATGAATGCCCTAACTTTTTCCTAGACCGCCCTTTGCGGGTTTTCGATCTAGCAGGCTACCCTAACTTTTGCCTAAGAATCTCCTAGCAGGCATTATTCTTTTTATTGTCATTTTTTCTTTCTCTTCTTTTTTTGAGAGATAGGAGCCTATCATATGCATGCAATGTTTGCATATGCATCCTATAATACTATTTCAATTAATTTTTCAAAAGGATTAACCAATGTGCTTGAGCTTCTGATGAGCTTCTGACGTTATGTGCTTTGTCGACATGATAGGTTGTACCAATTTTGCCGTCTCGATTTTACCTTGACCGAAGAATGATTGTGTTGATTTCAGAGTGACTTGCCATGTCAGTGCGCCCCTCCCTTTCCTTGGGGATGTCAATCCTCCTATTGACTACTATCTCCACATTTCCCTACTAGTTACTAGAATGTTGTAGTAGTAAGGGTCAAGAGAAGAGAAAGAAGAGGATATTTAATTCAAAGGCTTGTGTTTTAGAATTGTTTTATTTTGACAAAAATGGTTTTTGTAAGCACGGCTAGCCAAGGTTGGTTAGAGTGTTTAGGCTAGTTTAGACAAACGTTTTGTTTATGGAGTGGCATCTTATTCTATGGCGCTTGTTATGACTGATTGACTTTCCTAGTCTGCCCTTTGGGTTTTCAGTCTAGGATGTTGTGTTTTGTCCTAACTTTTGTCTAGGTTTCTTTTTTCTTGCTTTGGAAACCTAGTGGACTTTATTTTGTAACCCTAACTTTTGCCTAGGGTACCCTTTATGGTTGTTCAGGTTTCCTAGCGGGTTTACCCTAACTTTTGCATAGCCCCCTTTTGTGGGTTTCCTACCGGGTATCTTGCCCTCTCTTTTTGGCCTTTAGCTTCTATGGGCTTCTTTTGATTTTTGTTTTCTTTTTGCACAACATTGGCGAAACACGACTTTATTTATGACGAGGTAAAACTTTTATTTTGTGTTTCTAGTCAATCGGTGATGATGGATTTGACTTTTATTTTGGTCAATGGCGCAGTTTGATTACCTTGACGCGTTTTGAAAACGTTTGCTTAAACATGGTTGTTAATGAGGTTTAGACATGAATAGCAAGAAGAGAAGCAGATAGTAAGAATGACATTCTTTGTAATTAATAGGGAAATATGTGCCCTACAATGCTCAGGGGTCGGGCTAGCCCCGAGGAGTAATCTCTAATAGTCATTGGATTTACAGACCCTAAGAATCAGAAGGAGAACACCTAATGACTAAAGTCGCTTTTTGACGCTTGAACCCCTCTGTTTGGGAAAATCTGATTCGAGCTGCAGAGGGGAGACTTCTCTTTTCTCCATGTAGCTTGATCCTTTGTAGGGTCATGCCCTAGGCCATGCTTTAAAGGATTTAAAATCTGGTGGCTGCCTTATTCCTTGAGAGTTTCTAATGAGCCCTTAGTTTGGGCGGCATCCATATTTCCTCATCATGTGGGTCATATTGGTGGGAAAGTCTTTTCATATTGGCAAAAGATATTTCAAAGATCCTCTTCGGCCGCATCCATTCAAGGTAGGGCAGACGACTTACTGATCCGAATGTCGCTTTTAGCTCGAACCATGACCAGCTTGTCGTCTACCGTGAGTTTGTCTCTTTTGGTGGAGCGTTGAAAGAACTGCCTTAGCATCATGAGTCCAAAGTCTTCTCAGTTTCCCCTTTGGATTATGTTTTTCTTCGGTCTTTTTATTTTTTCTTTGGTAGGAGCATCGTCTTGTAGCTCCTCGGGGGAGTAGATTCTACTTCTAATCCTGCACCCCAATGCCGGCTATGCTGGAGATATCCTTGTTAATGGGCGATGTTTTTAGTATCTCCATGGTACCTCCTTATTCAATTCGAGGCGTGAACAAAATGTAATGGCATCCTTGCCCCCTTTTCCTTATTTACTCAGATGGCCAACGGTTGAGCCTTATTATCCTCCTTAGGGGGATCAACCGTTGGGAAAAACTTGATGACAAAATGTTTGCTCTTCATCTTATTCCGATTCGTGAAAAGCACATCGATTAATCCTATCTTTTTATTATCTTATTATTATTAAAGTGAGAATGAATGAAATTTATGAATGCAATAGACGGTTGAAGAGACAAACAATTTTATTTGTTTCATCCAAACAGTGTACATTCCTCAATGCAATGTTTCGAAGTACATTTTTTTTTTAAGTGGAGAAGCCTAAATGAACCCATAGGCAGGTTAGAATTTCTATTCAATTTATTTTTTACTTCCCGTGCAAATGCTCTATCCTCTTTACACGATATTGAGGAATGTCCACTTTCTCGACTGTTTATTGTTAGATGAATGAGGATGAAGCTTGGTGGATGCATGTATGCAAGTGTTTGTTTTTTCCTAAACATTATCATGTTTTATTTTCTAACATGATGTATGATAGTGTTTGGGATTTTGTGTTTTTTGTATGCGGATGAGGGTATGAAGAATGCCGGCCGCTTTTTAGAATGCAAAAAGATTTTTATTGTTTAAAATGAATGATTTATGAGATGGATATTCCTTAAGACAATGGCTTCGGTATCCTCCCCAAAGCTTATGCTTTGTGGGGTATCATACCCACCTTGGTGTAATGGTTCCTTCCCCATCACAGATTTGACAAGTATAATGGCAATCACCATCTCACCTTAGTACACTTGTCCCTTCCTTGTCGCGAAGGTCACAAATGTGCTCGGGGCCTCTTTCGCCATTGTGTTAGGGATATCTAGTGCTCCCTAGAATGAATGTATTTATGCATGCACCAGTACAAAAGGGCAGTAGATGTTCAAAGTGCGATAACTTTTGACTGAGATGTCCGATTTGGACGCACAACATATCAAAATGAAGAGAAAAAGGTGAGGAATCAGGCTGCAACCGAAGGGGATTTGGCCCAGTAATTTTCCCAAAAAGCGCCTCTAAGACCCATTTTTTAGGGGTTTATTAAAATAATGCGTATGCATACTTTCCTTACGCACTTATTTTTTCTCTTGGTTTTTCCACTTATGATGCAATATGAATGATAGACTTTGTCAACATTATTTTTATAAATGTTTTGATTTTGTTATTATTATTTTATTGTGGATTTATTTTTTTAGCCTTTTATCTCTTCTGTCGGACTGCGTGGCTACTTAGCTTACAAAGAACCTGAAACTAGGCTAGCTAAAAGGCAGACTGTCCGAGATAAAATGGTTTTATGCGAAAGGATTATTTAGCGTCCCCTATCTCTTCTGTCAGACTGCGTGGCTACTTAGCTTACAAAGAACCTGAAACCAGGCTAGCTAAAAGGCAGACTGTCCGAGATAAGGGCGTTTATTGCGAAAATATTTTTTGTGATTTTTGTTCTGTTGTTTGTTTATGCTATGCAACAAACAAATGCAGCAAACATATGCACACACAATTCGATCATCCACGAACAGGCGAGAATTCGTTTTTATCACGAGGTAGGGTTTTCCTGTAGAAAAGTGCATTGGCAAAGGTGGGTTCTAACTGTTCTCACCAAGGCTAAGGCCCCCAAGGTGCCCCCATTATAGGGTCCCCACTCTCCAGCCTTCCGACCATGCTTAGCACTAAGGCCATAGTCAGTCTTGTTGCCAAAAGAAGAAGGTTATCACCTTGAGTGGTGGTTTCCGATCACACCGGTGGGCTCAAGGCCCTCACTATAGCGAACCGTACCTGCCACCCACTCCCTATGGTTTTCTCACTTGCCCCCGGGTATAGAGGGAACTGTTGTGTGCAAGGGTTTGTGTACAATTTGTATTTCAAGCAATTGCGTAAGTATAAACAGACAACAGTTATTTAAAGCCAAACCGTAAAACATGTTATAATACAAGGTAAGGGCAAAAGCGTTATTTTTTTGGTTTATTTATTTTTTAAGTTGGCCCATCACTAAATGGGATCAACTATCGAGGCTTCCCCAGTGGAGTCGCCATCTGTCGTCGCCACCAAAAATGAGGGGCGGTCGGAGCGACGCGATGGTTTCGACCCTCTTGTTTTTCGCGTTTTTTTATGGGTGGTTACAACGCCTTTAGGTTGTCCGATAACCAGGCTAACCTAGGGGCGAGGTTTTCGAAAGGTCGTCCCTGGGTTGTCCGATAACCGGGCTAACCCAAGGACTAATCTTTGAAGGGTTCTGTGGAGTCGCCACCGATGTTTTCACCGGAAACATCGGGAAAGGAGTTTAAAAGGCGTTGGTTTTCAAAAAAACCAACTTTGGTCGTTAGAACCAGAGTTGGGTAAGGGAGTTAGTTACGTGTAAAGGAAGTGTTAGTTCCTTTACGACGCCCCTTTCGGGTTCCCTATGACAGGCCAACTATTCTATTGATAAATAAACCGGAAAATATGCTTTTACCCTTTTATTCTGCGGAAATTAAAATTATGACTACATGGCCCTATTTATTGCGTAATTTAAATAAAGCGGTAAAAGTGGAGAGGGAGAATGTGAACCTCCGAAGCACGCTTTTTCTATTAATTCTCTTAAAAAAAGAGGGTGTTTTGTGGCAACCCTTCACTCTACAGCGCCGGAAACCTCTCGAAACACTCAGAAATCAGTCTAAAGACACTCAGAAGCTCCGGAAATGCGTCAGAGGGATTCTAGAGAGAGAAATCCTAGAGAGAAGGAGGAGAGACTGTGTGTTGGTGTGGAAATGAGGGGAGGGAGCCCCTATTTATAGGTTTTCGCGCCTGACAGTGGCGAGACCACCGTTCTCGTCTGACAGGGTCGAGACCGCCGTCTCGTCATGCCAAAGTGGCGAGACCACCGTCTCGCCAAACGAGACCGCCGTCTCATCATTCGCAGGTGGCGAGACCGCCGTCTCGCCAAACGAGACGGCGGTCTCGCCATTTGCGTGAGGCGAGACGGCGGTCTCGTCCCAAAAAGGCGAGAAAACTTATTTTTTGTCCAGAAAATCCCTCCTATCCTAGTATGGGGCCTAATAGTCTCTCCTAGTGGCTTGTTAGGCTTCGTCCATCTTCAAATAGGAGGTCTTCTACTCTTTATTTGGAGGCCGGGCAAGATTTGGGGTCTATAGGACTTATTGACCATGAGGGTCTTATGAAAGGGGACTCCTCAATCGGCAGAGTCTTACAAAAGGGGGCTCGTCAACTCAAAAACTAGGCGGGGGTTCGCACTCGTCAAGCCTTGTAGAAGGGGGCTTATCAACCAAGAGGGTCTTATAAAAGGGGATTCCTCAAACCAATAGAGTCTTACAAAAGGGGACTCGTCAACCTACAACTTTGTGGGGGTTTGTACTCACAAGAGTCTTATAAAAGGGGACAAGGACCTGGTGGGGCTTGGTACTCACAAGAGCCTTACAAAAGGAGGTTCACACCTGGTGGGGGTTGGTACTCACAAGAGCCTTACAAAAGGGGGTTCGCACCTGATGAGGGTTGGTACTCATCAAACCAGATAGGGGTTTGTACTTATCAAATTATTCATCGTCCAGAGGATCAACGACTACAATAAAGGAGCATCCACAGGATGACCGGGCAAGAGGGTTAACTCCTTCACCTGCCAACTGGTCTCATAGGCATATTGAGCCAGCAGCTAGTCAGTTAGGTGAAGGGGGGCAGCTGTAGACCCCAAATCTTGCCTGACTTCTCAATAAAGATCAGAAGACTTCCATTCTGAAGATGGGTAAAGCTCCGTTGGGCATCTAGTGGCATCAACTGCTTCCGTCCAAGGAAAGGAGAGATTTTTTGAAGAAATAAAAGGTGAAAAATATGAAGAAACACTTGGGATGGTCATCCCACATTCCAGATGGTCATCCCAAAGTGAATTTTCAAGTTGAGACACGCATCCCAAAAGCTAGACGCACATCCCAGCCAAAATAGCACCTTGGGGCGGCCCTCCCAAAGTCTAGATGGTCGTCCCAACCAATTTTTCACCTTGGGATGATCGTCCCAAATGTCCAGACAACCGTCCCACCTAACAGGAGTTCGGACGGTCGTCCCAGCGTCCTGACAGCGATAAGTTATAAATAGGAGCCTCATTTGCAGCTTTTGGACACACCTTGACTCATTGTCACTTCTCTCTATCCTTCTAGTACTCGAATGATCTTTCTGATTGCCTATAAGGTAACAACCAGTTAAGGAAATCTCGTTTTGAGATATCCGGCATTCGATAATTTAAAGCTTTTCTTGTATTCGAGAGAGGACAGTTCTGGTAGTGCAAGGGGATAGCCAAAAAGCATCCTCAGAGTTGAAGATTTGTAATAAAGCTTGCTTCAGAGGTTCTTTTCACTACTCTCTTCTTTTATTGCTTTATTGCTTTCCTATGTGCAGTAGAAAATAGGATCATGTAGATAATCATTTTTATTATCGCATAATAAATAAGGGCGATGTGGGGGTGTTGATACCTTCCCCACACATAACTAACTCTCTTACCCAACCCTGGTTATAATGGCCAAAGTTTGTTTTTCTTAAACCAACGCCTTCTTTTTTCCTTTCCCAATATTTATGGTAAAAACATTGGTAGCGACTCCAGAACCCATTTATGAAAACCTCGTTCTTAAAGGTAGTTTGGTTATCAGACACCCTAAGGGTGATGACCATATTTTTAAAACAAAACGCGAGTCATCAAAACTATCGCGTCGCTCCGACCGCTTTTTTGTGGCGGTGACAATGGCCAATGTTGGTTTTTCGTAAACCAACGCCTTCTTTTATTTTCCTTTTACAATGTTTACGGTAAAAATATTGGTGGCGACTCCAGAACCCATTTACGAAAACCTCGTTCTTAAGGGTAGTTCGGTTATCGGACACCCTAAGAGCGATGACCATATTTTTAAAACAAACGCGAGTCATCAAAACCATCGTGTCGCTCTGACCGGGATTTGATTATTTTTCTGCACATGTTAATGGGGAATTTATATTTTTTTATTACGTTAAAATAGGGGGAGAAAATACTTAAAGTCTTATATGTTCAATATTTTTTTCTATGCTAATTGTGACAGTAAAAACAGGTTATTATAAAGGGCTTTAAAATAGATTTTAATCATCATAAAAAAGGGGGAGATTGTTGAAAATACAAGGGTATGATGCCTGAAGATTTTGATGATGCTTTGGAGACAAAGGACTTCAAGATTAGAAGACTCATATATAGTTGTATCTATTTGTAATAACTTTGTTTTATCATTTTGAATCTGTAAAAATAAGAGTCTAAGATAGCCAGCATATAGTTTGTCCACTAAAAGTTTGATTTTGTCTAAAATTCACTGTGATAATCAATTATCACCAGTGGATAATCGATTATCACTGTTGATAATCGATTATCCTGTCAAAATTATGTCTTCTGCGAAAATGGCTCTGTGATAATCGATTATCACTCATGATAATTGATTATATGTGTCAGTTATGATTTTGAATTTCAAATTTTAGACCTATTTTCGAGAACCCTATTTTCTAAACCCTAAAATCTTTATTTAAGGAACTCTTAGTCTTTCTGTAAATAACAACCTTTTTCATACTAAAGTTTATAGCTGTGATTGCTGAGAGAATTTTGAGTAGGGAAGAAAAAGGGGCTTTTGTAACCTAGTTTGGGCTAGAAGAGATAAGAATCACTAAGTGGGTTTCTTGGTGGATTGTGTGTTGTGTCGTCTCTAGGAAAAGTTGTTGTCATCCTTTTTGGATTCAAAGGAGGTGTTCATCTCTTGTGTGACTCAAGAAAGGTGTTTGAAAGTGATGAAGATCTTATTGAATCATTTGATAAAATGAAGATCTTGTGGATTTGATGAAGTCAAAGGCTGCTTGGGTTGAAAGGTAGAGTGATTAGTGAGTCAGCATTTATACATAGGTATAATAATTCATATCTCTCTGCTGCATGAGGATTAATCATTTGAAAGAAATCGAAAATGCCTCTAAAAACATTTTAATCTGTTAAAAAAACTATATTAATCGACTAATTTGTTCTTATTAAATAGTTTTAACTGATAGGTTTTTGAAATAATCGATTAAAACCATTTAAAACATTTATTGGAACTGTTTTAATCGATACACTTTCAAAATAATCAATTATTTTCATTAAAGGAGATTTTGAAAATCTTCTGCCAGTTTTTTAACTGATATAGATTCGAAATAATCGATTAAAATCACTTATGATGTTTTGAAAAATGTTACGCGAGTATTTGAATCGATATAATTTCGAAATAATTGATTAAAAGCACTTGAAATGTTCGAAAAGTATTACGGCAGTATTTTAATTGATATAACTTCGAAATAATCGATTATAACCACTTGAAGTGTTTTTTAATCGATGTTATCTCAAATATAATCGATCATAATAACTTTTAATCGATGTAAATTTGAATTAATCGATTAAAACAACTTAAAATACTTTTTGCTAACTATTTTAATCCATTAAAACATGCTGTTATAAGTTAAAATAACTTAGAAAGTTTTGTGAAAGATTTTGGCAAAATATTAATCGATTAAATTGCAAATTAATCGATTAAAATAACTTAAGAGACTTTTGTTAATTGTTTTAGTCGATTGAAACAGCGTTGCATCAGTTAAAATAAATCTAGAAAATGATCAATAATATTTTAACAGATTAAAAGAAGTTTTAACCGATTAATCAAAGACTTTTAACAAATTAAAAGAACGGTTTAACAAATTAATTAAACCAGAAGTTGAAAAACTTTTCTATATAAACAGATTTGATTCAACGTTTTAATATATACTTTTGAGCAATCAATCAAGCAATCATAAGAGTTATTTCCAAGAAAGAATCACGCAAGTTTTGTGGTGTTTTTCAAAGTTCTTTCTTGAGGCATTTTTTGCATTTTTTTGGTGAAGAAACTCATTCTACAGGAGCTGCATAATCCGGGTTTGATTGTTCTAGTTTCTTCTCTTTGTTCTTTCAATTTCTTTACTGCATTGTTAGTGTCTGGAATTGTTAGGCACTGGTTCTATAGCTGGAATTTGGTTGCAGGTTGGTACAAGAACTGGAACTTGGTTCTTGGGTAGTGTGTGTCTGGAATTGTTGGGCATTGGTTCTGTAGCTGGAATTTGGCTGCAGGTTGGTTCAAGAACTGAATTTGGTTCTTGGTGAAGGTTTAGGTGCAAGATCTGGAATTTGAGTCTTGTGGTAGATTGGGTGTGTGATTGGAATCTGTAATCTGTAAAACATTCTAACTCAACCTGAATTTGGCTGAGAACTGGACGTAGCCCTGAGATTGGGTGAACCAGTATAAATCTTGGTTGTATTTCTCTAAACCTTACTCTCTTTAATTCTGCTGCTATCTTACTTTGAATAACTTGATTTTCTTGGTTCAAGATTTGGTTAAAACTCAAAATCTGTAAAATAGGTAATCTGTAAATTGCGAAAATCTTTTAAAGATCAATTCACCCCCCCCCCCGCCCCTTTCAATTTGGTTGTAGGTTTGAAAAATAACTGGAATTTGGTTCTTGGTGAAGGTTTAGGTGCAAGAACTGAAATTTGGTTTTTAGGATAGATAGAGTGTTGTGTGATTCGGAATTGTAATATGTAAAGCATTCAATCTAGTGGAACTCGTTGGAATTTATCTAAGAATTGGATGTAGCCCTGTGGTTTGGGTGAACCAATATAAATCTTGGTTGTATCTTTCTAAACTTTTGCTCTCTTTAATTCTGCCACTGCCTTATATTGAATTGCTTGCTTTTCTTGATTCAAAAAGTAATATGAAATCAAAATATTTGAAATAGATAATCTGTATTACTAAAAGTGTGAAAAACTTTCAAAGATCAATTCACCCCGTCTTGATCTCAGCCTCTTTTCTAACAAATTCCTTTATCCTCCTCCTCTATTGTTCCTCTTTTTTTCCTCTGCTTGTATATGTTTGTCACAATTTTGTTTTACATGTCAAGACTAAATACATGAAACTACATCTCTCCTGTATCAAAGAAAAGGTTTTAGTAAAGCAACTTGTTGTGAAGCATCTTCTTGGTATAAAACAATGGATTGATGTACTTACCAAGCTACTTTCGTGTCACTCTGTATTACAAAACATTTTAAAGAAAATATATCAAAATATTTTTAAATACATTTAATGCTTACCATTAATAGCAAAGTTTGTTGTCTTTAAGCAAAAGTCCATTAGTTAGACCCATGCATCGTACGCCAATAGGATGAAGTGAAACAATGTGTTCATACCCAATTACCAAAACCTATGGTGAAGTTCCTTCATTTTGATTGGTTATTTATGTCATCCACTTGAATAAGAAATCATGAGTTAATTAATGTGATCTTACACCATCTTGGGAGTTATTACAAGCCTCACACTTAATTCTAATCAATACTCTACTTATACTTTTTAGTCATTGAGGCAAAATACACACAGCATTTGTTATGTGTGTTGCTAATGAACAACTTTCCAACTTGCATAAGACTAGTAATGACCTGGGAGACACTTAATAACATTTTGGGGACCTTAGGGTACAATGAGTACTCATACTATTGGGATCACAATGATGTAAAAAGGGATTCATATAATTACATGCTCATGAAGAACATCAAGTTTTGCATAACAATCATGTTGTTATTTGATTATTCTAAGCAAATGTTTTTAAGGTTGATGTTCACCTTTCTAGTAACATTTTTAGGAGAAGAGAATGAATATAATGGACAAGAATAGTGAATGATTGATCAATGCACAACTTGTCGTTAGATATGATCAAACATTGCATAATAAAAATTAATAAATATTAGGATTGGCCTAGGTTGTGTCCTCGAGGATAATTGATAAGTGTTGTTTTCACCTTGATTTTTAAATGTTAAAAATTAGGGAAAAAGGTTATAAAAGCAGTAAAAGAAAGCTATTAAGCCTATGATCATTGAAAATAATAAAGAAAAACATATAAAAGCAGTAAAAGAAAGCAATTAAACCTATGATCATTGAAAATAGTAAAGAAAAGCATGTAATGAAAACAATATAATGCATCAAAGTAAAGAAGTGCGAAAAATCTATACTAGGAAACCATGTAAAATTGTGTAGAAAAGTAAACTTAAACTATCAAAGCATTAAGTGTAGAATTTGTGAAGGAGAGCATGTGGATGAAATGCAATAAATGAAAGCGGTAAAAATACGTCTTGGGAATCATTTAAAGGTTGAAAGATTTAAAGAAACATGTAACACAAATTAACTACAAAAAACAATATTGAATCTAAGAATTGTGCATGAAGAAAACTATAAAAAACATAGGTTGATTATATAATTATCATTCATATGATTATCATTGATTTCTAGACCTACTTGCAATCACAAGATATATTCTTAAAATTTCACAACATTTACAATCCAATTGAATTAAAACACAACTCAATTTCTAAATCAAGTAATCACAGTAACCTACAAATTGAATTATGATACAAATTGAGACACTCAATCAAATGATCCTAATTACATTGATTTTAATTGATTATAAATTGTTAGGATCATTAAAAATCAAATTTAAACCATAAAAAAAAGTTTCAATTGTATTAACCTAAAAAACGAATTAGAACATCATTCTTAATGAAAAACAACAAAATAGTAAACAAAATGCTAGAGTTATGCAGAAAAATAGAAAAGAAGAAGTAAAAACAAAAATTAAATTGAAAAGATAAAGAAAAGTAAAAAATATAATCTAAAACATATGAACTAATTATTTTTAAGGAACAATTCATACAAAAGCTATAAAATTTATATTTGGAAGTTAAACTATGAACATATGCCAAAAAAAGAGAGAAAATCTTGAGAGAAACTTGGGTTTAAAACTTGAAATATAAGAATGAAGCTTAACTTATGTCTTTTGATCTTCTAAAACTTATTTATATAACAACAAACATACTTAAGACTTGCAAGGCCCATATACAACCCATCATTTATCAATTACATAATTTGTAACTTCTATCATAATTTTATGGAATAGGTTTTGCGACATTTTCGCTCAGCGATCTCTTCATTCCTTGAGCAGAGTTTATGTTAAGTTAGTTTTTTTGGTCTTTGATATCTTCACTAAATGGATTGCTTGCTCATTGAGCAAATTTTGCCACACAAGGAAAGATGTTTGTAAAGATAATTCGCAAAGTGGAAATGTGTTTCGCTATGCGATTTCTTCGTAATAAATCTTTATATTTGTTTAACTTATCATGGCTACAAAATAAATAAATAAATAAATAGTTAAAATGTATGAATTAAACAAATTAAATACAAAACTATTTATTTCATTTTTATTAAAATTTTGTTAATAATAATTGATTACATAATTAAATAATATAATGATGTATAAAATATAATATTGAAAACAATGATGAAATCTATTCATTCTATAACTTGACACTTAAACATTTGCATTTCCAAGCAAAATAAAGATAAAAAGTGAGTAAATCAAGTTAAAATCAATAAGTTGGTCATAAAGATTTGACCATCATAATGTTCAAATACATGTTTATTAATTTATTTTAAATGTATAACAAGTGATCAAGTATTTATTATAACATAAATAAGATTAGAAATTCTCCCTTGGATGAAATATTGCACTCAATCACTCAAGTGTTTAAGGTAAGTGTTTTTCCCAAATCATATATTTGAAAATATGATTAATTATAAGCATAACAAATTTCTAATTAAATAAAAAAAAACATATATAAATTAAAGATCAAAATGTCTTTTAAATAGTTTTTTTCGAGGTTAAGGTCAAAATATGGTATAAATTCGGGAATGAACTTTTAAATAAATCATAAAATATTTTCTTAATTTTCTTGATTTTTTTTCATCCGCTGAGCGAAATTCTTGCTCATTGAGTGGGTCAATATTTTTTAATTTTTATATTTTTTGTAAAAATAAAAAAATTCAACATAATTTAGTGAATTTTGCTTGTGCCAAACGAATTTGTTATAGAGTAACATACATTTCATATAATTTAACTTGCATCCTTATCAATATTTAAAATAATTCCCAATAAAACTCCAAAACCTCTCAAATCATCAAAGTTCATAAACTAAATATGATTTTTCACTTTCTTTAGCTTGTAATGTGGCTTAAATAATAAAAAAAAATGAGAATTAAGGTTCAAAGTGCCTAACAATGGTTAATAATTATAAGTAGACTAATTTTGGATATAACTTATAAGAAATAAATTGCATAAATCATCTTAATAACTGCATATGATCAAGTTTAATTAAAGAGAAATAAATAAAATTATAGAATCTTAAATTCAAGAACAATTAGGCTCAAAAGTCATATGAATTAGTTTTTTATCTAATGAAGTTATAATTAAACTTGATCAAAAGTTATACAAGAGAAATAAATATAACATACAAATAATTTTAAGAAAATGATGTAATCTAAATAATTAAATATTAATTTAACTCAAAATGTTTGCAAAATTCATAAAATTTAAAAAATAATACATCGGAAGTACTCCTATTACTCCATACTTGAACTTTGCTTTCTCAATATAAAATAAAATAAAATTAAACTCCAAGGCAATAATTTAATGTTACCTAAAGAATCATTAGAAATAGGAATTTCATAAAAAATGCATTAATCTAAGACGTTAATTTTAACATGTTTACACGTGGATTTCATCATAATTTCAATTGTTTTTACATGAAAAGGCTGAAATAATAATAATATAAGGATCATTCCATTTGAATCTTAATTTACTAAAAATTAATTCTAATTTATAATTAAATAACAAAACTTTTTGTCCAACAATAAATTTTTTTCTTGAAACATATTATCATGAAATCTCTTTGTTCTTTCCTCAAAAATTCTTGAATTTTTAAAAGTTTCTAATCTTAATTCTCCTATTTCTTGTAATTGCAATAATTTAAGTTTACCTACAAAATCATAAGATGAATTACAAGCTTTAATAGCCCAAGAAGTTTTATGTTATATCTCCACAAGAAGATGACAATTCTTACAAAAAATAATCCTAAAAGAAAACCTCCCTAAAGGTGTTGTTTGGTATGTTGTCCTATGAGCCCAAAGAACATCATCTAATTTCATGCTCCAATCTTTTTTATTTGGTTGAATAATTTTCTCTAAAATATTCTTTATACCTTTATTAGATATTTAAGCTTGGTCATTAGTTTGAGAATAATAAGCTATGGCTAATTTATGCATAACTCCCTATTTTTTTCAATAAACATGCAAAAGATGTATTACAAAAATGAGATCCTTGATCACTAATTATAGCTCTTACAATATCAAAATTGCAAAATATGTTAGTTTTCAAAAAATTAACAATAACTTAGAATCATTAGTTTTGGTAACTTTGACTTTGATGAGTTATTATATTCCCATATTTTCTTACCTTTTTGTACTTATTTTAATTAGTATTTTGGGCTTAACTGTCTGTTATTAGTGAATTTTTATTAATTGGGCTTTATTGGGCCAGTAATTCAGATTTTAATTAATTTGAATCTATTTGATGTAATTTTTGTTAGAAATATAGGCTGAGATCAAGAGGGGAGGGTGAATTGATCTTTGAAAGCTTTTCGCAAATTACAGATTATCTATTTCAAAGATTAAGATTTCAGACCAGTTCTTGAATCACACACAGCAAGCAATTAAAAAATAAATGCAAGTGACGAATTAAAGAGAAAGGTTTAGAAAGATACAACCAAGGTTTATACTTGGTTCACCCAATCCCAGGGCTACGTCCAGTCTCCAGCCAAATTCCAGCTGGGTTCCACTAGATTGAACGTTTTACAGATTACAACTTTAATCTCACACTTAATCTACCACAAGAACCACAATTCCAGTTCCTGCACCTAAACCTTCACCAAGAACCAAATTCCAGTTCTTGACCAACCCCTGCAGCAAAATTCCAGCTACAGAAACCAGTTCCCACAATTCCAGGCACCCACAATACAGAAAAGAAAGTAAAGAAACAAAGAGAAGAAATTAGAATGCTCAAACCAGATTTATGCAACTCTGTAGTATGGGTTTCTTCTCCAAAAGAATGCAATTTTGCCTCAAGAAATAACTCTTATGAACTTCACAAAAACTAACGCGATTCTCTCTTAAAAGTAGCTTTTATGCTTGCTTGATTGATTGCTAAAAGATATATTTTAAAAGGTTCAAGCAATACTGTTTATATAGAAGATTTTCAAAACTACTGTTTTATTTAATCTGTTAAAATAATCTTTTAATATGTTAAAAGTCTTGTTTTAATCTGTTAAAACTTCTTTTAATCTGTTAAAAAGTTCTTGATTATTTTCCACATCTGTTTTAACTGATACGACATCGTTTATATCAATTAAAACTCTTTGTAAAAAATCTTCCAAACTATTTAAATCGATTGTTTCGTGTTTCAATCGATTGAAATACTGCAAAATATTCTTATAAACTTTTCTAAGTGATTTTAACTGATAACAATCTATTTTAATCGATTAAAACGTGTAGTAGAAATTCTCTTAAGTTGTTTTAATCGATTAAAACACAGTTTAATCGATTAAAAGTATTTTGATCGATCACAAATTCATTCTGATCGATCATATGTTCATTCTGATCGGTCATATGCTCATTCTGATCGATCAACAAATACACCAAGTGGTTTTAATCGATTATTTCAAAGTTATATCGATTAAAATACTTCCAGAACACTTCCCTGAACATTTTAAGTGGTTTTAATCGGTTATTTCGAAACTATATCTGTTAAAATACTGACAGAAGGTTTTCAAAACTTCTTCTAATGAAAATAATCGATTATTTTGAAACCATATCAGTTAAAAACTTGTTACAAAAGTGTTAAGAACATTTTAGTTGATAAAGCTTGTATACTATTGGTTAAAATAGTTAATTAAAAAACCTTTTACCAAAATACTTTGTTTTTAACCGTTTGATCGCTTTTTAGAGGCATTTTGCAAAATCTTTTAAATGAAGAAACCTCATGCAACAGAGAGATAAAAATGATTATACCTAAGCAGAGATGTAGACTCACTAATCCCACTACTCTTTTATCTAAGTGATCTTTGACTGCCATAAAGTAGCCTTTGACTTCATTTTTGACTTCATCAAATCAACAAGATTTTTGCCCAAGTATTTCAATAAGATCTTCATCACTTTCAGTCTCCCCCTATTTGATGAAGACAAACACCTCTTTGAATAATAATTCTGCAGAAGAAGTCACTTGAATATATAGATTAGTGAGTATTCAAAAAATAATGATTTTCCCATTTCTCCCCCTATATTGCTACTCCCCCTAAATAAGAGAAATCAATTATAAAGCAAAGCAATATTTCTCCCCCTTTTGACTTCATCAAAAATAGGGAACAGAGGAACAAAGAAAATACAATGCATGGCAAACTTTAGTTTTTGAAAACAGTAAGAACAAGATACCTTACTCATGTAAAGACCAATCAAAGTTGATTCAAACTTATCTTCATTAACACGTTTGTAATGAATACAATTAATACGTGTAAAGATAAGGGAATCATGCTTTAGTAGCATGTTACACGAACAACCATTAACTAAAGCCTTTAATTTTTCTTTCCCAGCGTAATAATCGATTAAAAACAGGACGAAATCGATTAAAATGATCTTGTTACTAGTTTTAATCGATTAAAATAACGTTGTAATCGATTAAAACAGTGAAAAATTTTGAAAAATTGAAACATAAGTTGATTTAATCGATTATATCGATATTTAATCGATTAAAACAGTATGAAAAATATTGTATAAGTGCTTTTAATCGATTTAAAGCTTGGTTTTATCGATTTAAAGCTTGGTTTGATGCATCTAAAATGCCTAATTTAGTGCGAATTTTGTAAAAATGATCACGAGCAAGAGGTTTTGTAAAAATATCTGCTAGTTGTTTTTCAGTTTCTATAAAGAAAATTTCACAATCACCTTTCAAAACATGATCTCTAGTGAAATGATGTCTAATTTCTATATGTTTTGTCCTAGAATGTTGAATTGGGTTTTTAGTTAACATAATGGCACTTGTGTTATCACATAAGAGAGGAATTTTTCTGAGAATTAAACCATAATCCTCAAGATGTTGTTTGATCCAAAGAGATTGAGCACAACAACTTCCAGCTGCAATGTACTCGGCTTCAGCTGTAGAAAGAGCAACACATGATTTCTTTTTACTATGCCATGAGATTAGACTGCTTCCAAGGAGATGACAGGTGCCACTGGTGCTTTTCCTATCAAGTTTACAACCTGGAAAATCTGAGTCAGAATATCCAATTAAATTTAGTTTGGACTCACCAGGATACCATAACCCAACATTTAAAGTTCCTTTGAGATATTTGAGGATTCTTTTTGCAGCAGTAAGATGAGATTCTTTTGGTGCAGATTGAAACCTGGCACACATACAAACACTAAACATAATGTCAGGTCTACTTGCTGTTAAATAGAGTAAAGAACCAATAAGTCCTCTATATTTAGTTTCATCAACAACTTTTCCTTTTTCATCAGAATCACGATAGCAATTTGTGGACATAGGTGTTGATGCTTCTTTGCAATGTTCCATCTCAAGTTTCTTCAAAAGTTCTATGCAGTATTTAGATTGATGAAGAAAACTTCCTTCTTTAAGTTGTTTAACTTATAATCCAAGAAAGTAGTTGAGTTCTCCCATCATAGACATCTCAAATTCTCCCTGCATATCTTTGATAAAATCTTTACATAAAGACTCATTAGTGGCTCCAAATATGATGTCATCAATGTATACTTGAACTAGAATTACATCATTATTCAATTTTTTTAAGAATAAAGTTTTGTCAACCAAACCTCTTTGATAGCCCTTTGAAATGAGAAAATTACTTAACCTTTCATACCATTGTCTTGGGGCTTGTTTGAGACCATACAAATCTTTCTTTAATCTATAAACATATTCTGGATGAATATGATCTTCAAAACCAGGTGGTTGTGTAACAAAAACTTCTTCATTTAAGTAGCCATTTAAGAAAGCACTTTTGACATCCATTTGAAATAACCTGAAACTTTTTATTGAAGCAAAAGCAAGTAAAAGTCTAACAGCTTCTAATCTAGCAACTGGAGCATATGTTTCATCAAAATCAATTCCTTCTTGCTGATTATACCCTTTAGCAACTAATCTGGCCTTGTTTCTAGTGATTATACCATTTTCATCCATTTTATTCCTAAAAACCCATTTTGTACCTACAATATTTGCATTATCTGGTTTTGGAATTAATTCCCATACTTCATTTCTAGTAAATTGATTTAATTCATCATGCATAGCATTAATCCAGTTATTATCCTTTAATGCATCAAATATGGTTTTTGGTTCAATTTGAGATACAAATGCCATGTGATTGCAAAATTTATTTAGAGATCTTCTAGTTGAAACTCCCTGATTTATTTCACCAATAATGTTGTCTATTGAAAGATTTCTTGGAGTTTTCCAATCTTTAGGCAGTCGTTCTTCAGTTTCTTCAACCTCT
Organism: Sphenostylis stenocarpa; assembly: GCA_963425845.1. Taxonomy (NCBI): domain Eukaryota; kingdom Viridiplantae; phylum Streptophyta; class Magnoliopsida; order Fabales; family Fabaceae; genus Sphenostylis; species Sphenostylis stenocarpa. The sequence continues at coordinate 35,650,389 of OY731400.1, forward strand.
TCAACCTGTTTTTGAGAAGCTGTTGATTCTGGTAGTTTTAGATACATTTTATCAGTTAAAACATCATCTTCTGTGCTATACTTAGAAATATTCTGCATTTGTGGGTTAGTCTCATCAAATACAACATGGACAGATTCTTCTACAGTATTTAGCCTTTTGTTAAAGATTCTATGGCTATTTAATGAATACCCCAAGAATATACCTTCATCTGATTTGGAATCAAACTTTCCAAGATTTTCTTTTCCATTGTTTAAAACAAAAACCTTACTTCTACATACTCTAAAATAGTTTATGTTAGGCTTTTTACCTTTGAATAATTCATAGGGAGTTTTCTTAAGAAAAGGTCTGATTAAAACACGGTTTAATACATGGCAAGCAGTGCTAATGGCATCAGCCCAAAAATATTTTGGTAATGCTTTCTCATTAAGCATTGTCCAAGCTAGCTCTTCAAGAGAATGATTTTTCCTTTCAACTACACCATTTTGTTGAGGAGTTCTAGGAGCAGAAAAATTATGCTTGATACCATGTTTATCACAAAATTTATTGAAATTTTCGTTTGAAAATTCTCCTCCATGATTACTTTGAATACAAGAGATAAAATAGCCTTTTTCATTTTGAATTTGTTTCGCAAATTTATTTAACAAATGGAAAGTATCAGATTTTAATTTTAAAAATAATGTCTAGGTAAATCTTGAGTAATCATCTACTATAACTAGTGCATATAGATTTCCTCCTAAACTCATAGTTCTAGAAGGACCAAAGAGATCCATGTGCAAAAGTTCAAGAGGTCTAGATGTTGAAACAATATTTTTCTGTGAAAAAGAATTCCTTACTTGTTTCCCCTTTTGACATGCATCACATACTTTGTCTTTCACAAACTTAAGTTTAGGTAAGCCAACTACAAGATCTCTAGAAATCAGTTTGTTTAGATGATTCATATGAATATGAGCTAACCTCCTATGCCACAACCAGGAATCATTTTCTTTAGAAATTAAGCAACAGTTTTTAGCAGAATTAGTATCTAACATGTAAATATTGTTGATCCTCTTACCAGTAATCAGTACCTGTTCTGAATCTGATTTGATTATTTGACACTGATCTTGCCCAAAGACAACTTTGTGTCCTTTATCACAAAGCTGGCTAATACTAATCAAATTATGTTTTAAACCTTCAACATATAATACATTGTTAATAATACCTGATTCTATGCATTTGATGTCACCAATTCCAAGGATTCTTCCTTTATTATTATCCCCATAAACAACAGTCCCACCATTATTTAGTTTTAAGTTGCAAAATTTTGTAATATCACCTGTCATGTGTTTAGAACAGCCACTGTCAAGGTACCAGAGATCTTCAGTTTGTTTTGCCTGAAAAGAAATTAGTATAGTTGCAGTACAAAATGATACAGAATTGAAATACACAATTAATTCTGCACTGGAAGTTAAATTTTAATTGATTAATTTGATATTCAATCGATTAATCAAGTTTTGGAGATAATATATCAGAATAATAATCGATTTAAACGAGGAATAATCGGTTATTTTTATCCTTTTAATGATTTTAACTGATATAAATTCATTTTAATCGATTAAAATAGCTAAACTAAAAACCCTGAGAGCATTTTAATCGATTAATTCATATTTTAATCGATTAAAACTGTACGGATAGCTTTTTTGATATTCTCTGTAAGTGATTTTAACCGATTAAAATAGTTTTGTATCAATTAAAATACTCAGACTATGAAACCAGAACTGAATTTGCTGTTTTGAACACCAAGGGACTTCCAGATTTTGTTCCTGCAAAACAAATTAGGCATATTTCTAGTACCCTTTTTTAATTGCTGGGTCCAATCATGTTATTTGAAATGATTTTTTGGGTATCCACTTCATTTTACCTTTAGGGATAGCATATTTCTTAATTCTACAATATTTCACAGAATGACCTTTTTTCATGCAGTAAAAACATTTAATAAATGGAGATGAAACGGATTTACTATATGCAAAATAGTTTTTAAATGCTCTAGTTTTCTTTCCAATGAGAGGTGTAAAACCTATACCACCACGGTCAATAACTAATTTTTGAGAATCAAGTATCATATCAAGACTAGTCTTTCCTTGTGCTAGTTTAGATGCAGTTTTTATTAAATATGTTAATTTCTCTTGCAACTCAGGACAATTTTTACAATCTTTACACATGCAATCAGAGTTATTACCTATATCCAAATTTTCATTCTTGATTTCTTCATCAACTATTTTATTTTCAAGAAGAGTGATCTTGTTTTCTAATAGACTATTCATACTTTTTAATTTTTGTTTTCAATTTCTAATCTCTTAGCTACTACATGCATTTCATAAAAGGCATCTTGTAAAGAACTAAAATTCAGAGTAGTTGTTGAGTAAGAACTTACACTGGTTATTGGAGAATCCGATTTGACCATTAAGCATATCTCTGTTGTTTCCTCATAGGCCATTTCAAGGGTTTTCCACATTTGTGCAGCAGTTTGACAATGTGCTATCCTGAAAAAATCATCTCTGTTAAGTGCAGATATGATGATATTTTTAGCAATACAATCATCTTGGATTAGTTTCTTTTCATAATCATTTAAAGTAGACCATTCTTTGTTAAAAACATAAGTTCCTTGCTCAATAATATTCCATACATTTATACCAACAGATTCAATAAAGATCTTCATTCTTATCTTCCAAAATAAGTAATCTGTACCACAAAACAGTGGAGGTCTATCAATACAAGCACCCTCAGAAAATTTGTTTCCAGCCATTTTGATCGAAAGACTTGAATAACTCTCAAGAACCTTGCTCTTGATACCAATTGTTAGAAATATAGGCTGAGATCAAGAGGGGGGTGAATTGATCTTTGAAAGCTTTTCGCAAATTACAGATTATCTATTTCAAAGTTTAAGATTTCAGACCAGTTCTTGAATCACACACAACAAGCAATTAAAAAATAAATGCAGTGACAGAATTAAAGAGAAAGGTTTAGAAAGATACAACCAAGGTTTATACTGGTTCACCCAATCTCAGGGCTACGTCCAGTCTCCAGCCAAATTCCAGTTGGGTTCCACTAGATTGAACGTTTTACAGATTACAACTTTAATCTCACACTCAATCTACCACAAGAACCACAATTCCAGTTCCTGCACCTAAACTTTCACCAAGAACCAAATTCCAGTTCTTGACCAACCCCTGCAGCCAAATTCCAGCTACAGAAACCAGTGCCCACAATTCCAGGCACCCACAATACAGAAAAGAAAGTAAAGAAACAAAGAGAAGAAATTAGAACGTTCAAACCAGATTTATGCAACTCTGTAGTATGAGTTTCTTCTCCAAAAGAATGTAATTTTGCCTCAAGAAATAACTCTTATGAACTTCACAAAAACTAGCACGATTCTCTCTTGAAAGTAGCTTTTATGCTTGCTTGATTGATTGCTAAAAGATATATTTTAAAAGGTTCAAGCAATACTATTTATATAGATATTTTCAAAACTGCTGGTTTATTTAATCTGTTAAAATAATCTTTTAATTTGTTAAAAGTCTTGTTTGAATCTGTTAAAACTTCTTTTAATCTGTTAAAAAGTTCTTGATTATTTTCCATATCTGTTTTAACAGATACGACATCGTTTATATCAATTAAAACTCTTTGTAAAAAATCTTCCAAACTATTTTAATCTATTGTTTCGTGTTTCAATCGATTGAAATACTGCAAAATATTCTTATAAACTTTTCTAAGTGATTTTAATTGATAACAATTTGTTTTAATCGATTAAAACGCGTAGTAGAAATTCTCTTAAGTTGTTTTAATCGATTAAAACGTAGTTTAATCGATTAAAAGTATTCTGATCGATCACAAATTCATTCTGATCGATCATATGTTCATTCTGATCGGTCATATGCTCATTCTGATCGATCAACAAATACACCAAGTGGTTTTAATCAATTATTTCGAAGTTATATCGATTAAAATACTTCCAGAACACTTCCCTGAACATTTTAAGTGGTTTTAATCGGTTATTTCGAAACTATATCAGTTAAAATACTGACAGAAGGTTTTCAAAACTTCTTCTAATGAAAACAATCGATTATTTCGAAACCATATCAGTTAAAAACTTGTTACAAAAGTGTTAAGAACATTTTAGTTGATAAAGCTTGTATACTATTGGTTAAAATAGTTAATTAAAAAACCTTTTACCAAAATACTTTGTTTTTAACCGTTTGATCGCTTTTTAGAGGCATTTTGCAAAATCTTTTAAATGAAGAAACCTCATGCAGCAGAGAGATAAAAATGGTTATACCTAAGCAGAGATGTAGACTCATTAATCCCACTACTCTTTTATCTAAGTGATCTTTGACTGCCATAAAGTAGCCTTTGACTTCATTTTTTTACTTCATCAAATCAAGAATATTTTTGCCAAAGTATTTCAATAAGATCTTCATCACTTTCAATTTTTTCTCATTATTATCTTCGAGACAATTTAAAGCAATTTTGGGCTTGGAAAATTGGGTCAGATGCCATGCTAGCTGTCCATTAGGATTAGGGTTTAGGGTTATTTATGTTAGTGATCACAAGGAGGCACATCACGGAGACGCACATCACGCAGCTGCATCTTCTAAACGCCATTTTCATCATCTACATTTTGTATTCAAGTTTGTTTACTCTTCTGCATTATTTTAAATTCTTGTTTTCGATTTTAATTATGTCTCTTCTTCTGCGTTTTCGATTTTCCATGAATAATTAAATCTTTGTATTGATTTTCTAAGGAGAATGCAGTAGATCTTTGAGGTTTTGTTCTTCTATTCCGTTTGTTCTCTTAACTCTTCATCTCCTAATCTCAGTGTCAAATTATAATCTGTTTATGCTTAATAAACTGAAATAAATATCACAATTTGCTTAATCTTATGTTAGAGATGAGATTATGTGATGTATGAAATGCTTAATTGTATAAGGATAATTTGGGTTAATCTTCGCTTAATTGGTTAATTTCGGGTTGGAATAAGGATTAAAGCAATTAAATTTCGTAACCTAGGACAAGTGACACTGCATTCGAATAAGGAAATCAATTGTTTTCTCATTGTTTTATTTAAAATCTATTTTTCGTTAATGTACTATTGATTATTATGCAAACCCCTTTTCTTTTCAAATTTAATTACTGCACTATTTTATTTTAAAGCAATTCTTGATTCTTGAAATTTTAATTAAAAGCACTTTATTTAAATTTTATAAATTTCAGTTATTTAAATTTTGCATCAATTTAATTCTCTTTCACTCTTTCATTCATACTTTATTTACTATTTTAGAGAGAATGATATATGGTAATGAGTACGTTCCTAAAATTGTGTCCTTGTCAAATTCGACACGGGTTAGTTATACTGCATTAGTTTAGCAACTTGTTTATTATTTTTTATCAGTATTTTGTGCAACCGAAATGTTGTTATCAATTGGCGTCATTGTTAGGGACACAATTGTGTTATGTAATAATATCTAATATCATTTTTTTTATTTTCTTTTTCTAGCTTTATTTAAAAAAAATAAAAACAAAGGTTATTAAAATGTGTTTTTGTGTGCTCCCTAATCATTTTTGCATGAAATTCTAGATATAATTATCTTGTAGGAAGTGATCGATAACCATTATTGTAGGAAATTTTGGATATAACTTGGTAGTGTGAGGGTATATGTTTAGGAGGGTTATAGCTAGGAAAGACTTGGTACTTAAGCGTGTCCATTAGTGACCCACCTCTCTTTCTTGGGAACCTACCTGATGTACTTGTTCACGGTCTACTATTTGTATTCTGGTAGGACCTTTAATAGTGCATGACTAGAAGTAATCCTGACCTTTTACAACCTTTTGATGCTGAAATAGATAGGACCTTTCATAGATTAGTTAGGCATTCTAGGAATTCATCTCTTGAGTTTATACCATTAGATAGTCTTAGTGATAATCCTAATAGTCTTGCATCTGAAAGTGATGAAGATCTTATTGAATTACTTTGGCAAAGATCTTGTTGATTTGATGAAGTCAAAACTGAAGTCAAAGGCTACTTTATGGCAGTCAAAGATCACTTAGATAAAAGAGTAGTGGGATTAGTGAGTCTACATCTCTGCTTAGGTATAATCATTTTTATCTCTCTGCTGCATGAGGTTTCTTCATTTAAAAGATTTTGCAAAATGCCTCTAAAAAGCGATCAAACGGTTAAAACACAAAGTATTTTTGTAAAAGGTTTTTTAATTAACTATTTTAACCAATAGTATACAAGCTTTATCAACTAAAATGTTCTTAACACTTTTGTAACAAGTTTTTAACTGATATGGTTTCGAAATAATCGATTGTTTTCATTAGAAGAAGTTTTGAAAACCTTCTGTCAGTATTTTAACTGATATAGTTTTGAAATAACCGATTAAAACCACTTAAAATGTTCAGGGAAGTGTTCTGGAAGTATTTTAATCGATATAACTTCGAAAAAATCGATTAAAACCACTTGGTGTATTTGTTGATTGATCAGAATGAGCATATGACCGATCAGAATGAACATATGATCGATCATAATGAATTTGTGATCGATCAGAATACTTTTAATCGATTAAATTGCATTTTAATCGATTAAAACAACTTAAGAGAATTTCTACTACGCGTTTTAATCGATTAAAACAGATTGTTATCAGTTAAAATCACTTAGAAAAGTTTATAAGAATATTTTTCAGTATTTCAATCGATTGAAACACGAAACAATCGATTAAAACAGTTTGGAAGATTTTTTACAAAGAGTTTTAATTGATATAAACGATGTCGATATCTGTTAAAACAGATCTAGAAAATAATCAAGAACTTTTTAACAGATTAAAAGAAGTTTTAACAGATTAAAACAAGACTTTTAATAGATTAAAAGATTATTTTAATAGATTAAATAAACCAGCGAGTTTTGAAAATCTTCTATATAAACAGTATTGCTTGAACCTTTTAAAATATATCTTTTAGCAATCAATCAAGCAAGCATAAAAGCTACTTTCAAGAGAGAATCGCGCTAGTTTTTGTGAAGTTCATAAGAGTTCTTTCTTGAGGCAAAATTGCATTCTTTTGGAGAAGAAACTCATACTACAGAGTTGCATAAATCTGGTTTGAGCGTTCTAATTTCTTCTCTTTGTTTCTTTACTTTCTTTTCTGTATTGTGGGTGCCTGGAATTGTGGGCACTGGTTTCTGTAGCTGGAATTTGGCTGTAGGGGTTGGTCAAGAACTGGAATTTGGTTCTTGGTGAAGGTTTAGGTGTAGGAGCTGGAATTGTGGTTCTTGTGGTAGATTGAGTGTGAGATTAAAGTTGTAATCTGTAAAACGTTCAATCTAGTGGAACCCAGCTGGAATTTGGCTGGAGACTGGACGTAGCCCTAGGATTGGGTGAGCCAGTATAAACCTTGGTTGTATCTTTCTAAACCTTTCTCTTTAATTCTGTCACTGCATTTATTTTTTAATTGATTGCTGTGTGTGATTCAAGAACTGGTCTAAAATCTTAATCTTTGAAATAGATAATCTGTAATTTGCGAAAATCTTTCAAAGATCAATTCACCCCCCCTCTTGATCTCAGCCTATATTTCTAACAAGATCCAATACACCTTGTCGTCGTCATCAAAAGAGGTGGTCGGAGCAATGTGATGGTTTTGATGACTCGCGTTTTTTAAGGTGTGGTCATCACCCTTAAGATGTCCAATAACCGAACTATCCTAAAGATGAGGTTTTCATAAATGGGTTCTGGAGTTGCCACCAATATTTTTACCAAAAACATTGGAAAAGGAAAAGAAGGTGATGGTTTTTAAGAAAAACCAACTTTGGTTATTACAGCCAGAGTTAGGTAAGGGAGTTAGTTACGTGTGGAGAAGGTATTAGCTTCCCTACGACACCCCTTTTGGGTTCCCTATGATGGATTGTTTTTATAAAGAAATAAGAAGATTAAAATTATGCTTTTACCCTTATTTATTCATTGCAAAATTTAAATTATTGACTACATGGCCCTTAATAACTGTCACCGCCGTCAAAAAGAGGCGGTCGGAGCGACGCGATGGTTCTGACTTTTCCATTTTTCACGTTTTTATGGGTGTGGTTACAACGCCTTTAGACCGGGCTGAACCTAGAGGCGAGGTTTTCGAAAAGGTGTTCTTGGGTTGTCTGATAACCGGGCTAACCCAAGAACTAATTTTAAAAGGGTTCTTATGAAGTCACCACCGATGTTTTTACCGGAAACATCGAAAAAGGAGAAAAAAGGCGTTGGTTTTAAAAAATCAACTTTGGTCGTTAAAACCAGAGTTAGGTAAGGGAGTTAGTTAGTGTAAGGGAAGTGTTAGTTCCCTTACGACGCCCCTTTCGGGTTCCCTATGATAGGCTAGCTATTTTATAAATAAACTTTTGAAAAGACGCTTTTACCCTTTTATTTACGGAATTAAAATAATGACTACATGGCCCTAATGTCTATTATACAATTTAATCATAAAAATAAAGATAGTAACAGAGAGGGAGAGAATGAAGAAACCTCCGAGGCAAGCTTTTGATTAATTTTCTAAAAAGTAGGGTGCGATTTGGCAGCCCTTCGCTCTTTACAACGCCGAAAAAAATCTCTCGAAATGCTAAAAAAAGCTCTTTAAAACTCTCAGAAACTTTGGAAATTCTTCGGAGGGACTCTAGGAAGAGAATTTGAAGAACTGTGTGAAGTGAGGGGGGGAGCGCTCACTATTTATAGGGATTCGCGCCTGTCAGGTCGAGACGGCTGTCTCGTCTGACAAGGTCGAGACAGCCGTCTCACCATTCGGGACGACCGTCTCGACTTGCAAAAGTGGCGAGATGGTCGTCTCGTTTGGCGAGACGGTGATATCGACTTTTCAAGTGACGAGAAGGCCTTCTCGCCAAACGGGAGGGGGGTCTCGCCATTGGCAAGTGGCGAGACGGCTGTCTTGCCAAACGAGACGGCGATCTCGACTTGCATAAATGGTGAGACGACGGTCCTGAAAAGCGAGATGGCGGTCTCGACCCCTAAAGACGAAAATCCTTATTTTTGTACAGAAAATCCTTCCTACTCTAACATGGGGCCTAATAGTCTCTCCTAATGGCTTTTTAGGCTACGTCCATCTCCGAATAGTAGGTGTTCTGCTCTTATTTTGAGGTCGGGCAAGATTTGGGGTCTACAATAACTATTGAACAAAGATAGTAACTAATAAAAGCGATAAAATAGAGTAAGGGATATGAAATAACCTTCGAAGCAAGCTTTTTTATAGAATGCTCTTGAAAAGGGTGCTTTTTGAAAGTGATGAAGATCTTATTGAATCATTTGATAAAACAAAAATCTTGTTGATTTGATGAAGTCAAAGGCTAATATGATGAAGTCAAAGGCTAATATGATGAAGTAAAATATTACTTGGGTTAAAAGGGTAGAGTGATTAGTGAGTCTGCATCTATACATAGGTATAATCATTCATATCTCTCTGTTGTATGAGGTTTCATCATTTAAAAGATTTTGAAAATGCCTCTAGAGATGTTTAATCTGTTAAAAACCAAAGTAATCGGTTAAATGGTTTTTAAGAAATTGTTTTGACTGATATTATATGAGCTTTATCAATTAAAATGTTTTTAAAACTTACATAACAGAGTTTTAACTGATATGCTTTCGAAATAATCGGTTATTTTCATTAAAAGAGTTTTTGAAAATCTTCTGCTAGTGTTTTAACTGATATAGATTCAAAATAATCGATTAAAATCACTTAATATGTTTTGAAAAGTGTTCTGGTAGTATTTAATCGATATAACTTCGAAATAATCGATTAAAACCACTTAAAGTACTTTTTAATCGATGTAATCCCATATATGATCGATCAAAATAAGTTTTAACCGATTAAATCTCATATATGATCGATCAGAATAATTTTAATCGATTAAACTGCGATTTAATTTATTAAAACAACTTAAGGAACTTTTTTAATCGATTAAAACTTGTTGTTATCAGCTAAAATTACTTAGAACGTTTTATGAAAATATTTGGCAGAATTTTAATCGATTAAATTGTGAATTAATCGATTAAAACAACTTAAGGGATTTTTTATAAACTGTTTTAATCAATTGAAACATTGTTGTATTAGTTAAAACAAATATGGAAAATAATCAAGAACATTTTAACAGATTAAAATATGTTTTAACAGATTAATTCAAGACTTTTAACAGATTAATTAAACCAGCGAGTTAGAGCAAATCTCTATATAAACAAGATTGCTTTAGTCTTTTAATATACACTTTTGAGAAATCAATCAAGCAATCATAAGAGTTATTTTTAAGAAAGAATAGCGCAAGTTTTGTGAAGTTTATCAGAGTTATTTCTTGAGGCAATTTTTGCAATCTTTTTGTGAAGAAACTCATTCTAAAAGCTGCATAATCTGGGTTTAATTGTTCTAGTTTCTTCTCTTTGTTTATTTACATTTCATTACTGTATTGTGGGTGTCTGGAAGTGTGGGCACTGGTTCTGTAACTGGAATTTGGCTGCAGGTTGATTCAAGAACTAGAACTTGGTTCTTGGTGAAGGTTTAGGTGCAAGAACTGGAAATTGGTTCTTGTGGTAAGATTGGGTGTCTGGAATTATTGGGCACTGGTTCTATAGCTGGAATTTGGCTGCAAGTTGGTTCAAGAACTGGAATTTGGTTCTTGGTGAAGGTTTAGGTACAAGATCTGGAATTTGGGTCTTGTTGTAGATTGAGTGTGTGATTGAAATCTGTAATCTATAAAACATTCAATCTAGTGGAACTCAGCTAGAATTTGGCTGAGAACTGGACGTAGCCCTAGGATTGGGTGAACCAGTATAAATCTTGGTTATATTTCTCTAAACTTTACTCTCTTTAATTTTGCTGCTGCCTTTATTTTAATTGCTTGTTTTTCTTGATTAAAGAATTGGTCAGAACTCTTAATCCTTGAAATAGATAATATGTAAATTGCAAAAATCTTTCAAAGATCAATTCAACCCCTCTTGATCTCAACCTCCTTTTCTAACACTTTTTGGCAAGCCCCACGCTCTACAAAGATGCTCACTCTTCTCTCGGAGAACTATAGAATGCTTTTTTATGAACTCTAAGACTCTGGCAATGCTTCAGAGGCATTTTAGAAGAGTATTTTAAGGTGTATTTAGTTGGAGAAGTTGTAGAAAATGAGGAGAAGGCCCCCTTTTTATAGAAATTCATGCCTGTCAGGTTGGGACCGCCGTCTCACCTGACAAGGTTGGGACCACCGTCTCGCCTTTGGAAAATGGAGAGACGGCAGTCTCGCCTTTGGCAAGTGGCGAGACGGCGGTCTCGCCCTTAGCTAATGGCGAGACGATGGTCTCGACCCTTTGGGTGAGATTTCTTATTTTTGTAGCCCTCCTATTCTAGTATGGATCCTATTGATCAATCCTAGGGACCTTTAAGGCCTTGCCCATCTTCGACCGAAAGTATTTTGCTCTTTATTTTGAGGTTCGGCAAGATTTGTGGTCTACAACTGCCCCCCCTTCACCTGACTAGCCGACTGTTGGCTCAATATGTCCAAATATCGACTAGAGGGTGAAGGAGTTGACCCTCTTTCTGGTTGTCCTTCGGTTGCTTCCCTCATTGTGGTAGCCGACCTTCTGGACACTGAATGTGATCCTCCGGGATGATCCTTTGATGCGGTAGCTGACCCCTTTAGTTGTAAAGTCTGGTTTAAGCCCCTTTTTGTAAGGCTTGATGAGTACGCACCCCCATCTGGATTGACGAGTACAAACCCCCGTCTGGTTGTTGTAACCTTGGGATGCTCCTTTGATGCGGTAGCTGACCCCTTGGTTTATGAGTACGAACCCTCATCTAGTTTGGCGAGTACGAACCCTCGTCTGATTTGGAAGTCCACTTTGTAGGAGTGGTGCGGCTTACTGATTTTGTTCATGCGTAATGATCTTGCCTGTGTGCAGGTCTTTGTCTTTGGGACCTTCCTTGTCACGAAGTTGTGATGGTGGCTTACTACTTTAGCTCATGTGCCGATCTTCATGGGGAGTGTTTTTTCTTGATAATTTGTTTTTGTCTTTTCTGATGAAGTCTTCCGGTGTGCCGGGGATTCGTTGGTCTTCCTCCAACTGGTTGGATGCTAGGGATTCTTGGTGAACGCCTTTTACGTAGGCAGGAATCTACTGGGGATTTGTTGATCTTGGTGATGCCTCTGAGCAGGCGGATGTTTTGTTTGATTGCCTTCTCTTTTTGATGGGAGAATGGTGGTTAATGTTTGGGAGCTTTATTCTATTTTGAACTGCCCATTTGGTGACGTCTTGTCCCTATTTTCTTGGAGGGAACTTTTTAAGATGCTTTCTGTTTTCAATCACAAACATGGAGCCTAGTCTCCCTATATGAATGTGTTCTTTATTATTTATATACATAGATTTTTGTTTTAGATTTTAATTGAGTCGTATTGTGCGATTATTTGTGTGGATGCCCTAAATGCAATCTATCTTTTTATGAAATGTGTTTTAGAAAGTGACTGTTCTTCTGCTGGTTGCAGGGGCTGAAAGATTCCTTTACGAATCTTGTTCTGGCCTTATCTTTTGTTTGGACCACCCTTGTTTTGGGTTTCTTGATTTAGTGGGCTCTTTTTCATTTTCTTATGCTTTCTTGTATTGGTTCTTTATGCATGCTTATGTTTCATTAATATAAAGGCATTTTCATAATTTGGTCAAGAGAAAAGAAGTAAAAGAAAATTTATTGATATAAACAAATGGTTTATTTTTATAGAGGGGTTTGCAAAGGGATTTAGAAGCATGGCTGACCAAGGTTGGCTACACTGTATAAGCTATAACCATCATGTCCTTAACATCTTCCTCCCTATTTCTCCTAGTCCCTTCAGTTGAGATGCTCGAGCCCGGAGCGAACACTATGCAAAGCTTGCTTGCTTTTGGAAGGACACTACCTTAGTCGCCTTGCGATTTTCGACTAAGGTAATCATTGCTCTTTTTTGTTTTTTGTTTTTTTTGTTAGAAGAACCTCTAAATTTTTCCTAGGACGTGTCCTAGCGAGGAATATGGACCTTATATTTTGCCCAGGACGCTCTTTGCCAGTTTTCGTCCTGATGGGTCATGAGCAATGTCTTCAAGCGTAATACATCTTCACCGCATCTGAGTTGACTGGGTGCCGAAGCTCTTCTCTGTCCATGTTAGTGAGGATAAGGGCTCCTTCTGAGAAAGCTTGATTGACCACAAAGGGTCATTCGTAGTTTACTGCCCATTTTCCAAGTTTGTCCTTCTGGGCGGGAAACAGTTTCTTTATTACTAAATCCCCTTCTTGAAAAGTGCAGGGATTGATCTTCTTATCGTAGGCCTTCTTGATCTTCTTTTGATAGGCTTGCCCATGACATATGGCGTCCAACCATTTTTCTTTAATCAAATTAAGATGGTCGTACCGATTCTAGACCCATTCTGCTTTGGTTAGCTTTGCTTCCATAATGACTCTTAGGGAGGGTATTTCGACTTCCACTGCCAATACAGCCTCCATGTCGTATACGAGGGAGAACGGAGTGGCCCCGGTGAAGGTCCGTACAGAAGTCTGATATTCGTGCAGGGCGAAGGGTAGCATTTCATGGCAATCCTTGTATGGTATCACTATCTTTTGGATGATCTTTTTGGTGTTTTTGTTGGCTGCTTCCACTGCGCCATTCATTTTGAGTCGGTATGGAGAGGAATTGTGATGTTGAATCTTGAAATCTTGGCATAACTCCTCCATCATCTTGTTGTTCAGATTCGTCCCATTATCATTAATGAGCCGATGAGGGATACCATACCGACATAGAATATTCCTCTTGATGAAGGTGGTTACCACTTTCCTAGTCATGTGTGCGTAGGATGTCACCTCTACCCATTTAGTTAAATAGTCAATGACTACCAAGATAAAACGGTGACCATTAGATGTTTTGGGTTTGATGGGTCCGATGACGTCCATGCCCCACATGGAGAATAGTCATGGTGTGGCTAAGATGTTGATAGGTGCGGACATGACATGAACATTATCAGTGTAGATTTAGCACTTGCGGCATCGCTTAGCATATTGGCGACAGTCGCCTTCCATTGTGGACTAGAAATATCTTGCCCTTAAGATCTTCTTTACCATGACATGGCCTAGCACATGGGTCCCAAAAGCTCCTTTATGAATCTCCTCTATCATAGTTTGAGCCTCCTCGTGATCCACACACCTTAACAAAGTGGAGTCAAGTTTTTTTTTATAAAGGGTTTCTCCAATTAATGCAAACCTTGTGGCCCTCTTCCGGATGGTCCTTTTGCCATTATCACTGATTCCTTTGGGATATTCACCCTTTGTGAGGTATCGCTTAATGTCGTGATACCAAAGGGTTTTTGTCTTGCTCGCTATTTACTATCATGCAAAAAGGTTGTTTGTCATGCAACTTGATTTGAATAGTCGACATCTCATGCTCTTGGTCTAAAGAGAACATGGATGATAAAGTAGCGAGGGCGTCTGTGAATTGATTGTCCTCCCGAGGGATATATTCGAAAGCGATGTTTTCCAGCCTCAAAATCAAGTCGCGAATGTGCTCTAGATATGGGATTAATTTGGAATTTTGGGTTTCCCATTCACCCTTGAGTTGATAGATAACAATGGATGAATCACCGAAAACTCTGAGTTTGGTCACCCCATGATCTATAACTGCTTTGATTCCTAATGCACAGGCTTCGTATTCGGCCATATTATTTGTACAGTTGTAGACCCCAAATCTTACCCGACCCCAAAATAAAGAGCAGAAGACCTCCAATTCGAAGATGGGCAAGGCCTAAAAGGTCCCTAAGATAGACTATTAGGCCCCATATTAGAGTAGGAAGGCTTTTCTGTACAAAAAATAAGGAATTTCACCTTGAGGGTTGAGACCGCCGTCTCGCTTATCGGGACAGTCGTCTCATCATTGGCAAGGTCGAGACGGCCGTCTCGCCACTTGTCATGGCAAGACTGCCTTCCCGTTTGGCGAGACGGTCGTCTCGACCTTAACAGGCGAGACGGGGATCTCGACCTGATACGCGCGAATCCCTATAAAAGGAGGGCGCTCTCCCCTTCTTTCACACAGTTCTTCCACCTTTCCTTATAGCATTTCTTAGAATTCTTCTTTTAGAGCCCCTCCGAAGCATTTCTAGAGTTTTCTAAGAGTTCTTAGAGGGTTTTTATAGCGTTGTGAGAGCGAAAAGTCAACGTTGTAGAGCGAAGGACTGCCAAAACGCGTCCTATTTTCTAAAAGAATTAGTCAAAGTTTGCTCCGAAGGTTTCTTCACTCTCACCCTCTCTTTTACCGTCTTTTTTACTTATATTAATTTATGTAATAGCTACTAGGGTCATGTAGTCATTATCTTTTAATTCCGCGAATAAAAGGGTAAAAGCGTCATTTTAAAAGTTTGTTTATAAAATAACCGACCTATCATAGGGAACCCGAAAGGAGCGTCGTAGGGAAGCTAATACCTTCCCTACACGTAACTAACTCCCTTACCCAACTCTGGTTATAATGGCCAAAGTTGGTTTTTCTTAAAAACCAACGCCTTCTTTTTTCCTTTTCCGATGTTTTCGGTAAAAACATCGGTGGCGACTCCATAAGAACCCTCTTTGAAAACCTTGCTTTTAGGTCCAGCCTTGTTATCGGACAACCTAAAAGCTCCCTTTCGAAATCCTCGCCCCTAGGTCCAGCCCGGTTATCGGACAACCTAGAGGCTTTCTAACCTCACCCATATAAAATGCGAAAATGGAAGTCAGAACCATTGTGTCGCTCCAACCGCCTCTTTTGACGGTGGCGACAGATGGCGACTCCACTGGGGAAGCCTAGAAAGTTGATCCCATTTAGTGATGGGTCAGTTTAACAAATAAACTTAGAAAATTCGCTTTTACCCTACCTTGTTTTATAACATATTTATTTACTTGGCTTTAATAATTGTTGTTTGTTTATTTTACACAATTGTTTGAAATAAAAACTGTACACAAACCCTTGCACACAACAGTTCCCTCTATACCCGGGGGCAAGTGAGAAATCCATAAGAAGTGGGTAGCAGGTACGGTTTTTCGTAGTGAGGGCCATGCAGCCCATCGGTATGATCGGAAACCACCACTCAAGGTGATAACCTTCCTCTTTTGGCACAAAGATTGACTATGGTCTTAGTGCTAAGCATGGTCGAAAGGCTGGAGAGTGGGGACCCTATAATGGGGGCACCTTGGGGGCCTAGGCCTTGGTAAGAATAGTTAGAACCTACCTTTGCCAACACACTTTTCTGCAGGAAAACCCTACCTCATGATTAAAACGTCTTCTTACGCGTTCGCGGATGAGTGAATTGTGTATGTAAATTTGTTTGTTACATTTGATTGCATAGCATAACCAAACAACAGATAAAAATAGAAAAATCACAAAAATTATTTTCGCAATAAACACCCCTATCTCGGACAGTCTGCCTTTTAGCTAGCCTGGTTTCAGATTCTTTGTAAGCTTATTAGCCACACTGTCCAACATAAGAGATAAGGGACGTTAAAATTATTCTTTTGCAATAAACCATTTTATCTCGGACAGTCTTCCTTTTAGCTAGCCTGGTTTCAGGTTCTTTGTAAGCTAAGTAGCCACGCAGTCCGACAGAAGAGATAAAAGGCTATAAAATAAAACCATAAAAAATCAAACAAAAACCCAAATCGAATAAAAATGAGACCTTGTTCATAAACATTAAATTCATAAAACATCCATATAGGTAGTTTATTTTTGAAAAAATATATACAAAAGCTATCATACATCATGTAGAAATAAAACATGATAAATATTTAGGAAAAAACAAACACTCGCATACATACCTACAATAAGCATCATGTTCATAAGCATGCATTTTGATTTTTTTAGAAAATGGAAGGGACTAGTAGACAATTGAAGAAAGTGGACATTCCCCGATACCACGCTGAGAAATTGGAACGACTTTGCGCATTGATGTCACCAGAGGTCCGCTCCGATTTTGAAAAATCCTATGGATGGATTCTCGACCTGCTGAAGATCTGTGTCGATCCCGCTTTTATCAGGATTTTAGTTCACTTTTGGAACTCTAGTCTGCACTGTTTCGAATTCCCGCGGTTCGAAATGGTGCCTACTTTGGAGGAGTACGAGTGTAGACCCCTAATTTTGTCCGGCCTCTCAATAAAGGCTAAGAAGACTTCCTATATGAAGATAAAGCTTCGGTGGATGTCCATTAACATCAATCGACTTCCGAATAAAGAAAGGAAAGCTTCCCGGGAGTCCTAGAACACAAAATTTGTCCAAAACAGTCGAGATGGCCGTCCCAGAAGTCGGGATGGTCGTCCCAGTCAGCCCAGACGTTCGTCCCACATGCCAGACGACCGTCTCAGCCAATTTTGTTACTTGGGATGGCCGTCCCAGATCCCAGACGGCCGCCCCGGCCTCCCCAGACGACCATCCCTATTTTCTGCACCCCAGACAGTCGTCTCGAGCTGCCAGGCTGCGAAAACTATAAATAGGAACACTAGTGCAAAAAAGGCTTTTTACGTCAGGTATTTTGGGTTTTTTACGTTGCATTTAAGACTGACGTTAAAACGGGAGATGTAAATTTACGTTGGACCCTTAGTTTGACGTAAATTCACGTCAGTTATCGAGACCCGACATTAATTTATGTTGTATTTACACTAAACAGACGTAAAAAGTATCAAAAATTAAAAAATTTTGAGTAAATTTACGTCACATGTTGTTATACGTGACGTAAATTTACGTCACATATTGGTATACGTGACGTAAATTTACGTCGCATATTGATATATGCGACGTAAATTTACGTTGCGTATACCAATATGCGACGTAAATTTGCTCTTTTTTTAAAAAAATTAGGTTTATTTTGTCTTACAACCAAAACCTGCAAATATATATTATAACCAAACAATCCAGAGGTTCAGGTTTCTTTAGTTATGTAATTAAAAAATATAATATTATATATAATTCAAACTACATAATAAAACAATATAATACAAACAATAACCTACAAACTAAAAGTTAGTACAAACTAAAAGTTAGTACAAACTAAAAGTTAGTACAAACTAAGCTACCTAAACTACATAATACACACAATATAATATAAACAATAACCTAACAAATTAAGTACTAGAATTGTTGAACGAAAAACCTTGCCCATTATTCTCTAATTTTTGTGATATCATATTCTGGCGATGAATCTTGAAATACCTGAAAGCAACACACATAAAGTTAAATAAACTTAACTAATGCTGAAAGCAATTACCTCCGTCCAAGAATCAGTTATACCCGCACAAACTATGGCTCTCATCCAATACATAACATAGTAACCACATTCAAATGAGTCTGTTTGCTTATTACACTAAAATGATGAATAAAATATAATGTTATTTTCAAAATTTAAATACAAACAATAATTATGGTATTCACTTATTATAATAAGTTTCTAACCTTAGGATAAATGAACTGAAAAGTCTTTGTTCTGGGTTTTCCACTTAGAATATTAGTTATAGACACGATTCTAAAATGAAAAAAAATCCATATATTATTCAATACCTTTTCCATTTTCATTAGCAAATTTCAAAAATTCATCAACTCCCTTTGCGTACTCTTCACTAATACGACGTGCATTCATTCAAATTCGATTCATATTATGTTATAAAGTTTCGTCACTCCTAGAGATTCAAAATTTATATTTAAAAATAAATTAATATACAAACAACAAAGCACGTAAATGGAGTGTGTAAACCGAAAATGCACTCAAACAAAATAATGACATTCCAATAACAATCCAGTGGAGACATTCATACAATGACGTGATTGAGATCCCCAAAAACAATCACGGATTCAATTTGAACATATATCAGGAGACATAGAACACTAACCTCGAGTAAACACGAAAATGATTTCAAACTCGAATCCAATTGGGGAGAAATGTCAAATTCGTAAAATGAGACACAATGTTGATGTTCTTCACTGCCAAAATGATCGAAAATGGTGTGGAAAGGTAGTTGTCATCATCGTTCTCATTGTCGTTCTAAAAAACCCTTGCGGCGCGAGATGCGGGAGTGGGTCTGGAAGAGAATAAAAAGAACTTTTTACGTTGCACACCCTAGCACGTGACGTAAAAAACCTCTTTTACGTCGCGCACCCCCATGTGACGTAAAGAGTGATACTTTTTACGTCGTGCAACCCCACGTGACGTAAAAAGTATCACTTTTTACGTCGTGCACCTGCCATGTGACATAAAAAGTTATAATTTTACGTCGCGCACCCCCCACGTGACGTAAAAAGTGTCACTTTTTATGTCGCGCACACCCCACGCGACTTAAAAAACTCTCTTTTACGTCGCGCTGTACCAGGTGCAACGTAAAAGAGGTTTTTAACTTCACCTCCTACAATATGCGACGTAAAAGTTTCACCTCTTATTTACAAAATTGCCACCGCATTTTATTTATGTCGAATATTCTGACATACGACGACAATTGGGTGACGTAAAATGTCATTTTTGCACTAGTGGAAGCTCATTTGAGCATTTTTCAGACTCCAGATACTTGTCTTCTCTCCCTCTTTCGAATGAACTCTTCGATTGCATAAAAAGGTAACAATCAGTTAAGGAATATTCTTCCAGCATTCGATTCTTCTTAAAATTTTAGTAGAGTCGATCTTGTATTCGGGGAGAAGAGTCTTTGTAGAGCGGGGGATTGCCAAATTGCATCCGCACAGTTAAAGATTTGCAATAAAAAGCTTGCTACGGAGATTCTTTTCACTTCTCTTCTCTTTTATTGCTTTATGTATGCAATAGAAAATAAAATCATGTAGATAGTCATTTTTTAATATTGTATAATAAAATAGGGTAATAGCGTAATTTCTCTTAATCTTTACTTGATGAATTAATCCATCATAAGGAACCCGAAAGGGGCGTCGTGGGGTGCTAACACCTTCCCCACGCGTAACTAACTCCCTTACCTAACTCTGGTTATCATGGGCAAGTTTGGTTTTTATTAAAATCAATGCCTTTTTATCCTTTTCCAATGTCTATGGTCAAAACATTGGTGGTGACTCCATAAGAACCCTTTTGTGAAAACCTTGCTTTTATTAGAGGATAGTTCAGTTGTTGAGCACCTAGGAAGCAATGAACATATTTTAAAATAAAACGCGAGTCTAAACCATCTTTTTGCGACCGCTCGCATAAACGTTCGAGATGTCCCTAGACGTCGGAACGGACGGCGGCGACAGATGGCGACTTCACTGGGGAAGCTAAAGAGTTGATCCCATTTAGTGATGGATAAATTCAAACTAAGTAAAGATTTGAAATTACGCCTTTACCCTTCGTTGTATGTTTTATTATATGGCTTTAATAATTGTTGTATGATTATGTTCTGCAAATTATCTAAAATATAAACTGTACACAAAAAACCCTTGCACACTACAATCCCTCTATACCTGGGGACAAGAGTGAATACCTATAGGGAGTGGGTGGCAGATACGACCGGCTTGTTGGCACATGGGGCTACAACCGTTGTCGGAAAACCACCAACTCAAGGTGATAACTCTCTTCTTTTGGTCCAAGGATGTCGACACGGAGTTCCGTGCATGACTCGAGGACTGAGGGATTGAGAGGTCCCTATAATGGGGGCACCTTAGGGACCTTTGGCCTTGGTGAGAACAGTTTAGAACCACCTAAACCAAGCACGTTTCTACAGGAAAACCCCACCTCGAAATAAGCGTGACTCTGCTCGTGGATAAATGAATTGTGTGTGCATTCGTTTGCTGCATTTGTATTGATGCATTAGCATAGGGTAATCATACAACAAACAAATAAATAGTAAAAATTCTAAAAAACCATAAAAATGATAAGAATAAACCCACTTTATCTCGGACAGTCTTCAGTTAAGCTAGCCTGGTTTCAGGTTCTTTGTAAGCTAAGTAGCCACGTTGACCGACAGAAGAGATAAAGGGTCATAAAAAATATAAAAAATGATTAAAACCAATAAAAACCTCTTACAATAAAAAGATTTTTGACAAAAGTTTTATGATTCATACAATATTTGTTCATAAAAATAATAAGAGAAGAAAATAGGACTCTTTTAATCAAAAGCTATAAACATCCATATAGATAGTTTTCTTTTTAAGAAAAAACCAAGCACTATCATGTATCATACTAGGAATAAAACATGATAATACTTAGAAAAACAAACACTTGCATGCATGCATTTACAAGGACTCATCCTCATATCATGCATTTTCATTTCTTTTAGATAATGTTGGGATCCAGTAATAGACAGTTAAAGAAAGTGGAAATCCTTCTATGTCGTGTAGAGAAGTTAAGGCAGTTGTGTACATATATGTCGTCGGAGGTCAGTACTAATTTTGAGAAATATTATGGAAGGATTCTTGACCTCTTGAAAATCAGAATTGATCCTATCTTTGTTAGAGCATTGGTCCACTTCTAGAATCCCGACCTACACTGCTTTGAGTTTTCGCAGTTCGATTTAGTACCAACCTTAGAAGAATATGAACTCATGGTTAGATGGCCTCAATCAGTCAGGGTCTATGTCTGCTCAGGAGTATATGTTGTCGTGAATAAGGTTGCTACTATCATACGATTGCCTCCTCATCAATCCATCCTAGAGGGAAAAGGGAACATCGGAGGTTGAAAAATGTCAATAATAGAAGACCACTTAATCTCTTTGGCTGAAAAGAAATATTGGTCAACTTTCAACAAAACTCTAGCATTGGCAATGTTCGGAATCATATTATTCCCATTTCATGTGAACGTTGTGGATCATGCTGTAATAGATGCATTCTTTGCCTGGGATGTATACTCTAAGAGTCCTATACCTGCAATTCTTGTTGATACCCTGATTTCAGTAGATTTTTGCCGACAGAAACAGGGGAAAACACTTAGATGTTGTACTTCATTACTATATGTATGGGGCATTACTCATTTCTACGCTTCAAGCTATATGGGCATATTCCCTGATCCTTTAAGGAGTTTTTCAAAAATCCCTCTTCAACATCATCAAGCTTTAGAATGGAAAATCGAGTTAGAAAACTGGAAAATAGAGCATGTATCATGGGTTTGCCCTTGGGTCCGACCCGGTTATATTCTTATACGATGTGGAGATTACCTGATCATACCACTACTAGGCCTCAGGGGTTGCATAGCTTACTCTCCCAAGATGGCTATGAGACAACTAATGAGAACCCAGAATGTGCCAACTCAAGAAGAGCTCAGAGGGCTGAGTCTATGCCATTACTCCCATAACTTTGAAGAAGTATCCATTGTCTGAAAAGCATGGGAAAGACCAGTCTATGTAGGAGATAAAGAACTCGGAAAGGTTTAGGTGTCTACGTCCCATGAATATGAAGAATGGAGGAAAAATAGAAGGATACCCCAACCATTTGCTACATTCACTACAACATTAGTTAATGAAGAGCTACAATTGCAGGTCAATGCCTTAAATAAAAGGGTAGAAGTAATGGAAGCTCATTTGAGGGCTCTTGAAGAGAAAGAACAAGAGTCAACCCTTATAATAGATGGTTTAAAAAGGCAATGTAAAAAGAAGGACCATGAAATAGAGCGCCTTAAGAATGATTGTGCTGATTACCAAGAAGAAACTAAACAAGCATTGAAAATTCCGAAGCTTGAACAAGATAGTCTATTCCGGGACATGAATGATGAAATAGCACATCTTGAAAGTGCGCTTGCAGAACAGACAAAAACAATCAAGTTAATACAAGATGACCTAGCAGAAACTCGGTCAAAAGCACAAAAATGGTGGGAAACTGCTGAAAGATATAGAGAAAACCTAGATGAGCTACATGATAAAGAAAGAGATGGATTAACTCAGTATGGTCAATTACTTCGTGAAAGAGACCAAGTAATAGAGAGGTCTGACCAACAACAAGCCTTGATCGTTCATCAGGAAGAAAAGATAAAAGAGGCTCGACGATATAGTGAAAATATTAGCCAGGCGGTACATGAGCAAGTTAATGCGCTCAGAAATCATGTGAGAGTAGTTGAAGATGAATTACGAAGAAAGCCTAATTTACCTATAGGATTCTTCAAGCTTCTCCGCTTTTGTCAACACTTGCTTCAAAGCATTGTATAGAAGGATGAACACTTTCTAGATAAAATAAAAGGATTATCCTTAAACTGTCTATTGCATTCATAAGTTGCATACATTCATACATCCCTCCTCATTTTAATAATAAAGATAATAAAAAGAAAGGATTAATTGATGTGCTTTCCACAAATCAGAATAAATGGAAAAGAAGCCTTTTGTCATCAAAATCTCTACAACGGTTGATAAACCCAAAGATGATAACAAACAAGCACCGTTGGTCATTCCAGTCGATAAAAGGGAAGAGGCAATAACGCCTTTACGTTTATTCATGCCTCGTCCTTTCCCTTATTCATCAAATAAAGCTGTACCTTGGAGATACTCAGAAGAATCACCAGTCAATCAAGATATCTCCAATATAGCCGGTATTGGGGGCATGACTAGAAGCGGAAGGATATATTCCCCCAAGGAATTACAAGATAATATTCCTAAAGATAAAGCAAAAATTAAGGCCGAAGAGGAAAAAGAATCCAAGGAGGATACAGATGAATTACTCCAATACATAAGACAAAGTGAGTACTCCATCATTGATCAACTCAACCGCACTGCTGCAAAGATAACTTTGTTATCACTTATAATGAGTTCAGATCCGCATCGAAATGCACTGCTAAAGGTTTTGAATGAATCATTCGTTCCGCATGAAATATCCCAAGACAAGTTTGAAGGAATCATTGGTAACATTACAACCAATGATCATCTTACCTTCACAAATGAAGAACTCCCTTTAGAAGGGTCAAATCATAACAAACCCTTGCATATTTCTGTCAAATGCAAGGAATATCTCATTTCCAAAGTTCTTGTGGATAATGGGTCATCCTTAAACGTTATGCCTAAATGCACACTTGACAAGATAACAGTGCAAGGAACCCACATGCGCCCGAGTAACACAATTGTTCGAGCCTTTGATGGATGAAGACGTGAAGTAGTAGGGGAGATTAGCCTACCAATCCAAATTGGCCCTACTATTTTTAACATAGACTTCCACGTGATGGATATCACTCCAGCATATAGTTGTCTCCTTGGTAGACCTTGGATTCATAGCACTAAGGCAATACCTTCAACGCTCCACTAGAAAGTCAAGTTTGTGACAAATGATAAACTCATCACGGTTCAAGCTGAAGAAGATATTTTAATTAGCAAACCGTCTGTCCAACCATATGTGGATGCAGTGAAGAGGCTCTTGAAACATCTTTTCAAGTGCTTGAAATTGCCAACATAGAAAGACTTCCTAGTAATATAAAGGTGGCCCATATGATGAAAAGATATGGATATCGCCCAGGACAAGGCCTTAG
This sequence comes from Sphenostylis stenocarpa, assembly GCA_963425845.1. Lineage (NCBI taxonomy): Eukaryota > Viridiplantae > Streptophyta > Magnoliopsida > Fabales > Fabaceae > Sphenostylis > Sphenostylis stenocarpa. Next base: position 35,674,833 of record OY731400.1, read on the forward strand.
AAGGAATGCTTAAGGAATAAAAGAGCCACCAGATTTCAAAGATAATCCTTTAAAGTATGGTTTAGGGTACAACCCTACAAAAGATCAAACTATACGGAAATCAGGGAAGTCTTACCTCTCAAAGATGATATTCCGAAAAGGAGGGGTATTACCGCAAAGGGTAGCGTTAGTCATAAGGTGTCCTTCTTCCAATTCTAAGGGATGTAAACCTAATGACTATTAGAGATCACTCCTCAGGGTATGCCCGGCCCCCGAGCATCTCTAGGGCACACATTTCCCCAAAATTACAAAAGAATGTTATTCTTACTATCTGCTTCTTTTCTTGTTAAATATGTCTATACCCCATTTTAAATAAACAAGGTTTAGATAGATGTTTTGTTCCAAATGCGTCAGAACAAGCAAAGCGTCACAAAATCAAATACGATTGACTAACTAGAAACACGAACAAGATCTATCTCGATAGAACCAAGTTTCGACAATGTTGTGCAAAAAAAAAAATATATATATATAAAAAAGAAGAGACTGTCAAGGCCAAAGGCCAAGACAAGAAAATAAAAGGGCAAAATACCCCGCAGGAAACCCACAAAGGGGGCTGCACAAAAGTTAGGGTAAACCCGACAGGAGACCCGAACAATAATAAAGGGTAGTCTGGGCAAAAGTTAGGGTTATGAAAAGTCCGCTAGGTATTCCTAAAAATAATACAAAAAGGAAACCTAGACAAAAGTTAGGACATAGCACAACATCCTGGACTGAAAACCTGAAAGGGCGAGCTAGGAAAGTTAATCAATTACAAAAAGGCGCCATAAAGCAATAAACAAAGACGCCACGTTATAAGAACAAAACGTTTGTCTAAACTAGCCCAAACACTGACCAACCTTGGCTAGCCATTCTTACAGAAACCTCTATTACAAAAAATATATCTCTCTAAAACACAAGCCTTTGTTATAAATCCTTTTCTTTCTCTTCTCTTGACCATTTCACTATAAAGCATTCAAGTAATAAGGTGGAATGTGGAAACATAGTGATCAATAGGAAGGTTGAAGTCCCTAAGGAAAGGAAGGGGGGCATGGATATGGCAGTTGCCCTACGAACAAAAGATTGCTCTTCGGCTATAGCAAGAAAAGTCTGATACGACAAATAAGTACAGCTAAGCTTGTTAATCAAGAAACATGATGACAGAAAGGTACAACACCAAGAATGCACCTGAAGTCAAATCATATCAGTTAAAACTTTCGAAATATTAATTGAAATAGATCATAGGACGCATATCATGAAACATTACATGCATTAAAACATCAATGAATGGAGTCCTATCTTCTTTCTCATCAAAAAAACATGAAAACCAACTTGAAAAGCTCGAGACATCCGTCCCAAGGGTCGAGACGGCCGTCCCAAACAGCAATATTCATGTGGGACGCCCGTCCCACATTCGAGACGCCTGTCTCAGGGCAAAAACTTGAGTGAGACGACCGTCCCACTTCCCAGACGGCCATCCCGACCCTCCTGGCTTCTCCTATAAATCCTAGGCGTGGATCCTTGCATTTGCACCCCATTCCAAGCATTCTATCTTGCTTCTCCTCCCTTTCTACACACTTCTAGCATTCTTGAGTGAGTAAGGCATAAAATGGAGCATGGAGAGGCTTCATCTAGGAGAAAACGCACCAGAACCTCCGCTAGAGGAACTCCTGTCACCAACACCCTGCTGGCAGAACCACATCAACAAATGTTGGCAAATATCCAACAATATTCCTGGCATCCCATGCTACGTCTGGATTTTGAAATCCTAACTACATTCGAATGGGATCAAGATGTTAGATGGTTCATCCAAAACATAGGATGGGATTTTCTGCTTCGTGAGCCACCCTCTCGAATCCACCATACCGCCACGCTGGAGTTCCTTGCCTCTGTCAATTTGGTGGAGATGACGTCCACAACCCCCAGAGTGCCACCTACTCAAGCTGTTTCCTATTGGATGGATGGGGCATACCGGACCACCTTTCTGGATGACTTTAATGTCATAATGGGTTTCTGCCAACGAACGGACATGAGAACGCCAGAATATAAGTCGGCATACTATGAGAAACCTGCTGCGCTCACTACCACCAGCATGTGGAAAGTAATCACCAGAGCACATACCCTGTCGTCACATCTGAAGGGTGCAACTTTTTCTCCTCCGCTCCGCATATGCCACAAATTGCTAGCCGGGACCATACATAGCCGGAAAGAGATCCAAGGAAAGGTAACGCTGGCTGATCTTTTCATTGTTTATTGTATGCATCAGGGGCATCGATGCAACCCAAGGTATGCCTTCTTGAAAGCCTTAAAGGACTATGGCACTTGTGGCTCAACAAGAGCTATCATGGTCGCTCCCTTTCTCACCCCTTTAGCTGAATATTGGGGATGTATTGACGGAGAGGACATTCCAGCTAGCCTCCAACCAGAACCGATTGTCGCCGCCGTCCCTTTCCGACGTCTGAGGACGTCTCGAACGTTTATGCGAGCGGTTGTGAAAAGATGGTTTAGACTCGCGTATTTGTTTTAAAATGTGTTCATTGCTTCCGAGGTGTTTGACAATTGAATTATCCTCTAATAAAAGCAAGGTTTTCGAAAAGGGGTTCTTATGGAGTCGCCACCAATATTTTGACCAGAAACATTGGAAAAGGAAAAACAAAGGCGTTGATTTTATATAAAAAAAAAACAACTTGGCCGTTATAACCAGAGTTGGGTAAGGGAGTTAGTTACGTGTGGGGAAGGTGTTAGCACCCCACAACGCCCCTTTCGGGTTCCCTATGACGGATTAATTCATTAAGTGAAGATTATGAGAAATTACGCGATTACCCTATTTTATTGCATAATATTGAAATGACTATCTACATAATTTTATATAAATAAGGCTAAATAAAGCAATAAAAGAGATATTAAAATGGCTATCTACATGATTTTATTCTACATGACATAATAAATAAAATAAAACAATAAATAAAGCAATAAAAGAGAAGGGAATTGAAAAGAACCTCCGTAGCAAGCTTTATATTGAGAATCTCGAACTATGAGGCTGCGTTTTGGCAACCCCTCTCTCTATACAGACTCTCCTCACCAATACAAGATCGACTCCACTAAAAATTTAAAGAAGAATCAAATGCCGGAATATAATTCCTTAACCGATTGTTACCTATTTAAGGCAATCGGAAAGATCATTCGAGAGAGGGAGAGAAGTAGACAAGTGCTCTGAGTGTTTCAGAGCTCTTCTGGAGTGTCTCTGTTCTGAAAAAGTGGCAAATGAGCCTCCTATTTATAGTTTTCGCAGTTGGCGCACCTTGGGACAGCCGTCTGGGTTGGGACGGCCGTCTGGACTGGGATGGCCGTCCCAAATGGCAAATTTACACAGAGCGGGACCACCTGGGGGTCCGGGACGGCCGTCCCACTTAAATTGGGTTTGGGACGGCCGTCCCACATGCGGGACGCGCGTCCCAACTGTAAAATGGCAGTTGGGACGGCCGTCCCAACTTCGGGACGGTGGTCTCGGCCTGTTTTGTCCGAGTTTCGCGTTCGGGACCCCGGAAGCTTTCCTTTCCTTTTCTGACATAGATTGACGCCGATGTGTGTCCGTTGAAGCTTTATCTTCATATAGGAAGTCTTCTTGACCTTCATTAAGATGCCGAGCGAGCTTTGTCTTTGTGTAGGAAGTCTCCTTTGGCTTTTATTGTGTGAATGAATGAACTCCGTCTTTTGTTGTGGGAGGTCCTTCTCGTTTTGGGAAGCCTGGATGAACTCCATCTTCGGGTGAAGTTCCTCTAGCTTTTATTTTGAGAGGCCGGCAAAATTAGGGGTCTACAGCTGCCCCCCTTCACCTCGCCTAACTAATTCGTTGGTTTTAATATGCCGACAAAATTAGTTGGTAGGGGAAGGAGTTAACCCTTTTGCCCTGTTATCCTTCGGATGCTCGCTCCTTGTTGATCCTCCGTATGATAAATATTTTGATAGGTACTAACCCCTATCCGGTTTGAGCCTCCTTTTATAAGGCTCGGTGAGTACTTACCCTCACCCGTACGAGTCCGCATTTTGCCGGACTTTAGTGAGTACCTACCCCCACTTGGTATGAACCTTGTTCTTGCAAGGTTTTGATGGGTACCTACCCCCACCCGGTCTGAACCCCGTTCTGCAAGGCTCTGATGGGTACCTACCCCCACCTGGTCCGAATCCCGTTTTGCAAGATTCTGATGGGTACCTACCCCCACCCGGTCCGAATCCCGTTCGCAAGATTCCGATGGGTACCTACCCCCACCCGGTCCGAACCCCGTTCCGCAAGGCTCGATGGGTACCTACCCCCACCCGGTCCGAATCCCGTTCTGCAAGATTCGATGGGTATCTACCCCCACCCGGTCCGAATCCCGTTCGCAAGATTCGATGGGTACCTACCCCCACCCGGTCCGAATCCCGTTCCGCGAGATTCCGATGGGTACCTACCCCCACCCGGTCCGAACCCCGTTCTGCAAGGCTCAGATGGGTACCTACCCCCACCTGGTCCGACGCCCGTTCTGCAAGGTTCTGATGGGTACCTACCCCCACCTGGTCCGAATCCCGTTCTGCAAGATTCTGATGGGTACCTACCCCCACCCGGTCCGAACCCCGTTCCGCAAGGCTCCGATGGGTACCTACCCCCACCCGGTCCGAATCCCGTTCGCAAGATTCCGATGGGTACCTACCCCCACCCGGTCCGAACCCCGTTCTGCAAGGCTCGATGGGTACCTACCCCCACCCGGTTCGAATCCCGTTCGCAAGATTCCGATGGGTACCTACCCCCACCTCGGTCCGAACCCCGTTCCGCAAGGCTCGATGAGTACCTACCCCCACCTCGTCCGAACCCCGTTCCGCAAGGCTCCGATGGGTACCTACCCCCACCCGGTCCGAACCCCGTTCCGCAAGGCTCGATGGGTACCTACCCCTAGCCGGTCCGAATCCCGTTCGCAAGATTCCGATGGGTACCTACCCCCACCCGGTCCGAACCCCGTTCCGCAAGGCTCCGATGGTTACCTACCCCCACCCGGTCCGAATCCCGTTCGCAAGATTCCGATGGGTACCTACCCCCACCCGGTCCGAACCCCGTTCCGCAAGGCTCGATGGGTACCTACCCCCACCCGGTCCGAATCCCGTTCCGCAAGATTCCGATGGGTATCTACCCCCACCCGGTCCGAATCCCGTTCGCAAGATCTCGATGGGTACCTACCCCCACCTGGTCCGAATCCCGTTCGCGAGATTCCGATGGGTACCTACCCCCACCTGGTCCGAACCCCGTTCCGCAAGGCTCGGATGGGTACCTACCCCCACCCGGTCCGAATCCCGTTCCGCAAGATTCCGATGGGTACCTACCCCCACCCGGTCCGAATCCCGTTCCGCAAGATTCCGATGGGTACCTACCCCCACCCGGTCCGAACCCCGTTCTGCAAGGCTCGATGGGTACCTACCCCCACCCGGTCCGAATCCCGTTCCGCAAGATTCTGATGGGTACCTACCCCCACCTGGTCCGAACCCCGTTCCGCAAGGCTCCGATGCCCCCACCCGGTTCGAATCCCGTTCCGCAAGATTCCGATGGGTACCTACCCCCACCCGGTCCGAACCCCGTTCCGCAAGGCTCTGATGAGTACCTACCCCCACCTCGTCCGAACCCCGTTCTGCAAGGCTCTGATGGGTACCTACCCCCACCTGGTCCCAACCCCGTTCTGCAAGGTTCTGATGGGTACCTACCCCCACCTGGTCCGAATCCCGTTCCGCGAGATTCCGATGGGTACCTACCCCCACCCGGTCCGAACCCCGTTCCGCAAGGCTCGGATGGGTACCTACCCCCACCCGGTCCGAATCCCGTTCCGCAAGATTCCGATGGGTACCTACCCCCACCCGGTCCGAATCCCGTCTCGCAAGATTCCGATGGGTACCTACCCCCACCCGGTCCGAACCCCGTTCTGCAAGGCTCCGATGGGTACCTACCCCCACCTGGTCCGAATCCCGTTCTGCAAGATTCCGATGGGTACCTACCCCCACCCGGTCCGAACCCCGTTCCGCAAGGCTCGATGGGTACCTACCCCCACCTGGTTCGAATCCCGTTCCGCAAGATTCCGATGGGTACCTACCCCCACCCGGTCCGAACCCCGTTCTGCAAGGCTCGATGAGTACCTACCCCCACCTCGTCCGAACCCCGTTCCGCAAGGCTCGATGGGTACCTACCCCCACCTGGTCCGAACCCCGTTCGCAAGGCTCGATGGGTACCTACCCCTAGCCGGTCCGAATCCCGTTCGCAAGATTCCGATGGGTACCTACCCCCACCCGGTCCGAACCCCGTTCCGCAAGGCTCTAATGGTTACATACCCCCACCCGGTCCGAATCCCGTTCGCAAGATTCCGATGGGTACCTACCCCCACCTCGTCCGAACCCCGTTCCGCAAGGCTCGATGGGTACCTACCCCCACCCGGTCCGAACCCCGTTCCGCAAGATTTTGATGGGTACCTACCCCCACCCGGTCCGAACCCCATTCTCGCAAGGCTCCGATGGGTACCTACCCCCACCTGGTCCGAATCCCGTTTTGCAAGATTCTGATGGGTACCTACCCCCACCCGGTCCGAATCCCGTTCCGCAAGATTCGATGGGTACCTACCCCCACCCGGTCCGAACCCCGTTCCGCAAGGCTCGATGGGTACCTACCCCCACCCGGTCCGAATCCCGTTCGCAAGATTCCGATGGGTATCTACCCCCACCCGGTCCGAATCCCGTTCCGCAAGATTCGATGGGTACCTACCCCCACCTGGTCCGAACCCCGTTCCGCGAGATTCCGATGGGTACCTACCCCCACCTGGTCCGAACCCCGTTCCGCAAGGCTCGGATGGGTACCTACCCCCACCCGGTCCGAATCCCGTTCTGCAAGATTCCGATGGGTACCTACCCCCACCCGGTCCGAATCCCGTTCTGCAAGATTCGATGGGTACCTGCCCCCACCCGGTCCGAACCCCGTTCCGCAAGGCTCGATGGGTACCTACCCCCACCTCGGTCCGAATCCCGTTCCGCAAGATTCGATGGGTACCTACCCCCACCCGGTACGAACCCCGTTCCGCAAGGCTCGATGGGTACCTACCCCCACCTGGTTCGAATCCCGTTCGCAAGATTCCGATGGGTACCTACCCCCACCTGGTCCGAACCCCGTTCCGCAAGGCTCCGATGAGTACCTACCCCCACCTCGTCCGAACCCCGTTCCGCAAGGCTCCGATGGGTACCTACCCCCACCCGGTCCGAACCCCGTTCCGCAAGGCTCGATGGGTACCTACCCCTAGCCGGTCCGAATCCCGTTCGCAAGATTCCGATGGGTACCTACCCCCACCCGGTCCGAACCCCGTTCCGCAAGGCTCGATGGTTACCTACCCCCACCCGGTCCGAATCCCGTTCTACAAGATTCCGATGGGTACCTACCCCCACCTGGTCCGAACCCCGTTCTGCAAGGCTCTGATGGGTACCTACCCCCACCTGGTCCGAACCCCGTTCTACAAGGTTCTCAGGATGCACTTTTTGGTAGTTAATCCTGTGATTATCTGTTTTTGGAGATGTGTTGGCGGCTTATTGTTTCTGTTCATGCGCCCATTCCGTGGGGAATATTTGTTTTGACTTTTCTGTTAGTCGTCCGGTTTTACCGGGGATTCTTTGTTTTTGGCTTTTTCTTTTAGCCATCCGGTCTTGACCGGGGATTCTTTTTTAGGCAGGAATCCTACTGGGGATTTTGTTGATCTTTGTCGATTTTGCCTCCTGATTAGGCGGATGCTTCAGTAGTGGTGAAGGCTTTTTACTTGTTGTTTTTCGCCTCTGAATAGGCTGATGTTCTACTTGAGGGTATTTGTTCTTGATAATACCTCTGAGTAGGTGGATGCTTTTAGAAAGCTTTGTGCTTGTATTGCCTCTTGCATAGGTTGATTTCCCGTTTCTTGGGGATATCGGCTCTTTGCTTGTTTCTGAGTAAGCATAGGCATTTTTGGGAGTGAAGGTTTTGCACTTCGCTGGGGATATTCATATTTGGTGTTCCAAAAGGTTATCTCCCTGAGGATATGAATTTTGTGGTTTGCCTTTGCTGATAGGCTTACTGGGGAAAAATTTTATTTTTGGTGATCCACCGGGGGATTGATTTGCCCCCTAGGGATGAATGGAGTTTTTGACTCTTTATTGGATGTTTGCTGTTTTGAGTTGGCTTTGCCTATGCTCTTATTCCATTGCGGAATGGTTTTCTGCTTTTTCTTGCGATTGTGCTTTTTGCAATTTTGGATTCTTGATTGTGTGTGCCCTTTTTCTTTTGCGCACGCAGGCTTTTTATTATCTGCTGGGGATGAAGAGATTTTTCTTTTTCTTCTCTTTTCTTTTAGCGGCCCTGGGGAATTTGTTGGCTTCCTGGGGGTATGATGGAGTTCTGACTCCTGGCTTTGTAAGGCCCTTTATTGAGTGGGGTGAAGATATTTTCTTCTTTTCCTTTATTGAGCCTTTCCATTGGCTTTTCTTGATGACTTTTCTCGGATGGAAAGATGCCGATTGCAGCTCTAAGTGATTTATGCTTGATGACTCATGTGGTGGTGATGCTGAGTCATGGGGTAATTTTTGTTTTGCCTCTAGAGTAGGTAAAGATCCGCTTGGGGATGATCAAGCCTTTCCGTTGGCTTTCTTTGATGTAACCTCCTTCTATTGGGGTTTGAGGAGAATGGTTGGAGCTATGGTTTTCTTAAAGCTCCTTATTTTGCTGAAGATAATTTTGATTTTCGCCTTCTGTGATTTTGATTTTTATTTAGAGGCTGGATTTTAGCGCCTTTTATTTCCAATCACAAACGTGGAAATTATTTTTTCTTGATTTTGACAAAGTCGTATTATGCAACTGCTTTGTATGTGGATGCCCTAAATGCAATCTAGTGTTTGTTTATTTTTTATGCATTTAGAAGGTAACTGGCCTTCTTCCGTTGGCTTCTTATGAATAAGCTGATGGGCTTCTTCTTTATGACCATGATGATGGGCTCATCTTTTACTCATCTTTTGGTTTTAGCCCTATCTTTTGCCTAGACCGCCCTTTACGGGTTTTCGATCTAGCGGGCTGCCTTAATTTTTGCCTAGAATACTTTAGGGGGCTTTTGCCTTATATTTTGCCTAGATCGTCTTTTTGGGGTTTGCGATCTAGCAGGCTACCCTAGTTTTTACCTAAGAATATACTAGCAGGCCTTTATTATTTTCTCTTTTTTTGTTATGCTTCCCTTTTTTAGATGCATGTTTGATCTTTGATTAAAAGTCTTTGCGCATATTTATGATTTATCAATAAAGAGGCATTTCCATAATATTTGGTCAAGAGAAAGGAAATAAAAGGGAATTTTATTGATAAATGAGCAAAAGTTTATTTCTTTTACGTGAAGGATTACAAAAGGTATTTAGAAGAATGGGTAGTCGAGGTTGGCTATACTGTATAGGCTTGAACAGTCATGTCTATGATACCTGCTCCCCAGTTCTCCTAATTGCTTCAGTTGAGATGTCTGAGCTTAGAGTGAAGACTATGCAGACTGCTTGCTTCTGGAAGAATGTTATTTTAGCCGCCTTTTCGGTTTTCGACTAAAGTAACCATTGCTCTTTTTTTTTTTTTTTTTTACCTCTTCTTTTTGCCTAGGACGTATCCTAGCGAGGGATATGGACCCTATCTTTTGCCCAGGGATGCCCTTTGCGGGTTTTCATTCCTGACGGGTCATGAGCAATGTCTTCAAGTATAATATTTCTTTACCGCGTCAGAATTGATTGGGTGTCGAAGCTCCTCTCCATCCATATTAGTGAGAATAAGTGCCCCTCCTGAGAAAGCTCGTTTGACCACAAAGGGTCCTTCATAATTTGCCGCCCATTTTCCAATTTTATCCTTCTGGGCTGGAAGCAGTTTCTTTACCACTAAATCCCCTTCTTGATAAGTATGAGGGCGGACCTTTTTATCATAAGCCTTTTTTATCTTCTTTTGATAGGCTTGTCCATGGCATATGGCATTCAGCCGTTTTTCATCGATAAGGTTTAATTGATCGTATCGACTTTGAACCCATTCGGCTTCTGTTAATTTTGCTTCCATAATAATTCGCAGGGAAGGTATTTCGACCTCTATTGGCAATACGGCCTCCATTCCATATACAAGGGAGAATGGAGTGGCTCCTGTTGAGGTTCGTACAGACGTTCGATATCCATGAAGAGCAAAAGGTAACTTTTCATGCCAATCCTTATAGGTTTTAACCATCTTTTGAACAATCTTCTTGATGTTTTTATTGGCTGCTTCCACTGCGCCATTCATTTTAGGCCTATAAGGAGAAGAATTATGATGTTGAATTTTGAAGTCATAACATAGCTCTTCCATCATTTTATTATTCAGATTGGTCCCGTCATCAGTAATGAGACGATGTGGAATGCCGTATCGACATATGATATTTTTCTTAACAAAGGTGACTACTACTTTTCTAGTCACATGTGCATAAGATGCAACTTCTACCCACTTAGTGAAATAATCAATGGCCACCAAAATGAATCGGTGACCATTGGACGCCTTAGGCTCAATAGGTCCGATGACATCTATGCCCCACATAGCGAACGGCCAAGGGATAGCCATAACGTTGAGAGGTATCGGTGGAACATGTACATTATCTGCGTGTATTTGACACTTGTGACATTTTCTAGCATACTTATAACAATCTTTTTCCATTGTGGACCAAAAGTATCCTGCTCCGAGGATTTTCCTAGCCATGATGTGCCCTGGTGCATGAGTCCCAAAGGTTCCTTCATGTATTTCTTTGATCAATATCTCGGGCTTCTTCGGATTAACGCATCTTAACAAAGTAGAATCACAATTCTTTTTATAGAGGGTTTCTCCTATCAACATAAATCCTATAGCCCTTTTCCGAATGGTCCTTTTATCATTGTCACTTATTCCCTCTGGGTATTCACCCTTTGTCAAGTATCGCTTTATGTCCTGATACCAAGGGGCTTTATCTCTTTCATTATCCACCATCATGCAAAAGGCTTGTTTGTCGTGCCTTTTGACTTGGATGATGGGCATCTCATGTTCTTGCCCTAGTGCGAACATGGATGATAATGTTGCCAGCCGCATCCGCAATCTGGTTATCCTCCCGAGGGATATACTCGAAACTAATGTTTTCCATTTGTGAAGTCATCTTACTGGATATGCTCTAGATAAGGGATTAATTTGGAGTTTCTAGTTTCCCATTCACCCTTGAGCCGGTAAATAACAAGGGATGAGTCACCGAATACTTTGAGTTTGGTTACCCCGCTTGAATACCTAGAGCACAGTGCTTCATATTCTGCCATATTGTTTGTATAGTCAAAGGTTAATCTAGTCAGTTATCTGGATATGCTTCTTTTCAGTGCGATATTAAAATAGCTCCGATCCCATGTCCCAGTAAGTTTGAAGCTCCATCGAAAAACATGATCCACTTATCATTTTTAAGCTCTTCATGTTGGATATGCATTATATGCTCATCTCGGAAAATCGTCTTGGAGGGATTGATATTCATCCTGTTGGCCCATGTGCCAGTGTAGTCTCGCCAAAGGACCGCCTTTGATAGCTTTCTCGAGTGACATGAATAATATCAAATTCTCGAGAGGAGTACTTGCCATCTAGCTATCCTCCCGGTCAAGATGGGTTTTTCAAACAATTATTTGATTGGGTCCATTTTGGAAATTAACCAAGTTGTATGTCCGACCATATATTGTCGAAGGCGTTGAGTTGTCCACACCAATGCACAACATGTTTTTTCGAGTGGTGTATAACGGGTCTCATAGTTTAGAAATTTTTTACCGAGGTAATATATGGCTTGTTCTTTCTTACCAAGTATCATCTTGTTGACCGAGCACACATCCCATGGATTCGTCGAGTACCGATAGGTAAAGAATTAGGGGTCTTCCTTCCACAGAGCGGTATCGGATCTGGAGGATTAGTTAGGCATATTTTGATCTTTTCGAAGGCTTGTTGGCATTCATCGTTCCAAACTCGTCGATTGGTTTTTACGCAATAACTTGAAGATGGGCGTACATTTATCTCGTTAATTGTGCCATGAACCGTGCTATGTAGTTTATTCGGCCTAAGAATCCTCTGACTTCTTTTCTCGTTCTTGGTGGGGGCATTTCTATGATTGCCTTTGTCTTATCGTGGTCCACCTCGATTCCTTTTTTACCGACGATAAACCCAAGGAGTTTTCCCGATCGTACTCCGAACGTGCATTTAGCCGGATTAAGCTTAATCGGTATTTTCGAAGCCGATTGAACAGTTTCTTTAAGTGTAGGAGGTGATCTGTCTCATTTTTGGACTTGACAATCATATCATCCACGTATACTTCGATTTCTTTGTGGATCATATCGTGAAATAGTGTAACCATAGCCCTTTGATAGGTTGCCCTCGCATTCTTGAGTCCAAAACGCATTACTCTATAACAAAATGTCCCCCATGGCGTAATGAAGGAAGTTTTTCTCTGTCTTCGACAACCAATTTGATTTGATTATACCCCGCATATCCATCCATGAAAGAATAAAGAGTATGTAGCAAGTGTGATCTACGAGCATATCAATATGTGGTAAGGGAAAATCATCTTTTGGACTTGCACGGTTTAAGTCCTGGTAATCTACGCATACTCTGATTTTTCCGTTTTTCTTTACAACTGGCACGATGTTTGCCAGCCATTCAAGGTATTTTGAAACGATCAGGAAATTGGCATCCAACTGTTTTTCTACTTCTTCTTTAATTTTTAAGGACCATTCTGGTTTTACTCTTCTGAGTTTCTGTTTAACGGGCCAAAATCCCTCTTTTAATGGTAATCGATGTTCCACTATACTTTTATCGATTCCAGGCATATCATGGTAGGACCATGCAAACACGTCCATATATTCTCTTAGCAATTGTATTAGTTTTTCTCTGACATCATCGTCAATTTGGGTTCCAATATTTACTTCTTTCTTATTATCTTCTTGTCCCAAATTGATGACCTCAGTTTTCTCCTGATCGGGCTGTATTGATTGCGCTTCTTTTTCTAACAGTCTTTGCATGTCCGGGGAAATGGTCCCCTCCTCACTGTCTGACTCAATCCATTCGTCCTCGGCTTTTAGATCTTCCAGGGAGTTTTCAATCACAGACATGACTGTATGGGTTATGCTTTGTTTTAGATTCCTTTATTAGATGTATGAGAGAGAAAAGAATGAAAGGGAATATGGATAAAAAAAATGCCTTATTGTATTGATAGAAGAAAATATTTACAAAGCCCTTATTAACCAAAAATATCGTGATCATGGGCAGGGATCACGAGAAATACATCGGAAGTTTTTTTTTTATATATTTTTTTTATCTATATTTTTTATTGCAAAAGATGGTAAAAATGATGAGCCCTAATCTCGCTGGTCTCCCTTATCCCGTCTTTTATTCGGGATTTGATAGGGGCTGGTCGTCCACCTTCGGAGTAGATGCGTCAAAGGTAATCCATCCCGCGTCTATTAAATCTTGGACCTTATGCTTTAAGGCCATGCAGTTATCTACAGAATGTCCTGGAGCGTCCAAATGATAATTGCATTTTTCATTTGGCTTATACCATTCTGGATAGGGTGGCTCCATCTTCTTGGGAGGGATTCGCACAAGGAGTTTAGCATCCAACAATTTTATCAACAGACTTCCGTAGGAGGTAGGTATTGGTGCAAATTTCCTTTCTTGTCTACGTGGCTTGGTTTGTTGTGAGGAGGCAGAAGGAATGGCAATATTAATTGCATTCACGTCTCCTTCTTTTTTCTTTCCAAAATTCTTTTTAAAAGTTTGAGTAGAGGAATTGGAGGAAGTTTGTTGTCCAATTCTTCCACTCTTCAAACCTTGCTCTACTCTTTCTCCTATAATGACTACATCCGCAAAGAGTGTTGATGTATTCCCTATCATTTTGTCGTAATAAGGACCAGTCAGAGAATTGATGAACATGGATGTAGTTTCCTTGTCGGATAGGGGAGGTTCCACTTGTGCTGCTAATTCCCTCCATCTTTGGGCATATGCTTTGAAGGATTCGTCGTTTTTCTTGCTTAATAATTGTAGATCTGCTCTTTCAGGGGTTAGATCAATATTGTATTTATAACGACGAAGAAATGCATCTGCCAGATGTCTCCAGGTTTGGATTTGCCCTCCTTCTAGTTGCATATACCAGTTTAAGGCTGATTCAGCCAGGCTCTCCTGAAAGCAATGGATCAGGAGTTTTTCATTATCAGCATGTGCAGCCATCTTACGGCAGTACATAGTAAGATGGCTTCTTGGGCAGGTCGTTCCCATGTATTTTGGGAAATCTGGAGTTTTGAACTTGTTAGGGAATTGGATATTTTTGACGAGGCACATATCGGCCGCCTCTTTTATATCAAAGTTATGACCTTCCATGGCTCTCAGCCTCTCTTCAAGAGCAGTGATTTGTTGTTTTGATACTTCAGGAGTATGAATATGTACTGTTCTTGTGTCAGATTGATCGTGCTCATTTTGAGGTTCCTCTTCTTCTTCCTGGTGAGAGGCTTGTCCATTCTGAGGACCCTCTCAATGAAGATTCTGTTGATGCATCATTTCTAACATTTGAGTCATTTGTTCTTTCAGCGTAGTAAGCTCAGCAGTGAGCTTTCGGTTTTGTTCTTCTAGTTGTTCCATCTTCTTAGCCCTTTGAGCACGAGTGAGGACGGGCGGAAGAGCAGCCACCTTCTAAATGATTTTAATGATTCTTATTATAACTTTTTATTTTAAATGATTAGCATGGAATAAATATGCCCTAGGATGAATGTGTTTATGTATGAGAGATTTTATTATGATGATGTTTATGCATACTTTTCTTAATGCATTGGTTTTCTCTCTTAGTTTTACCACTTATTGAATGATGTGGTATGAATGATACGACTTTGCCAAGAAAATTTTTTTTTGTTTTTGAAAAGGTATTTTTATGATTTTAACTTGTTTTTATATTTTTTATGACCCTTTATCTCTTCGCTTTTTATGATTTTTAGGGTTTTTCATTTTTTGTTGTTGTATGATTATCCTATGCTAATGCATCAATACAAATGCAGCAAACAAATGCACACACAATTCATACATCCACGAGCAGAGCCACGCTTATTTAATCACGAGGTAGGGTTTTCCTGCAGAAACGTGCTTGGTTTAGGTGGTTCTAACTGTTCTCACCAGGCCAAAGGTCCCCAAGGTGCCCCCATTATAGGGACCTCTCAATCTCACAATCCTCGGGTCATGCACGGAACTCCGTGGCGACACCCTTAGACCAAAAGAAGAGAGTTATCACCTTGAGTTGGTGGTTTTCCGACAACGGTAGTAGCCCCGTGTGCCAACTAACCGATCGTATCTGCCACCCACTCCCTATAGATATTCACTCTTGCCCCCGGGTATAGAGGGACTGTTGTGTGCAAGGGTTTTTGTGTGCAATTTATATTTCAAACAATTGCAGAAATAATCATACAGCAGTTATTTAAAGCCATACAATAAAAACATACAGAAGGGTAAAGGCGTAATTTCAAATCTTTGCTTAGTTTGAATTTATCCGTCACTAAATGGGATCAACTCTCTAGCTTCCCCAGTGGAGTCGCCATCTGTCGCCGCTGTCCCTTTCCGACGTCTGAGGATGTCTCGAATGTTTATTCGAGCGGTTGCGAAAAGATGGTTTAGACTCGCGTATTTGTTTTAAAATGTGTTCATTGCTTCCGAGGTGTTTGACAATTGAATTATCCTCTAATAAAAGCAAGGTTTTCGAAAAGGGGTTCTTATGGAGTCGCCACCAATATTTTGACCAGAAACATTGGAAAAGGAAAAACAAAGGCGTTGATTTTATATAAAAAAAAAACAACTTGGTCGTTATAACCAGAGTTGGGTAAGGGAGTTAGTTACGTGTGGGGAAGGTGTTAGCACCCCACAACGCCCCTTTCGGGTTCCCTATGACGGATTAATTCATTAAGTGAAGATTATGAGAAATTACGCGATTACCCTATTTTATTGCATAATATTGAAATGACTATCTACATAATTTTATATAAATAAGGCTAAATAAAGCAATAAAAGAGATATTAAAATGGCTATCTACATGATTTTATTCTACATGACATAATAAATAAAATAAAACAATAAATAAAGCAATAAAAGAGAAGGGAATTGAAAAGAACCTCCGTAGCAAGCTTTATATTGAGAATCTCGAACTATGAGGTCTGTGTTTTGGCAACCCCTCTCTATACGAGACTCTCCTCACCAATACAAGATCGACTTCACAAAAAATTTACAGAAGAATCAAATGCCAGAATATAATTCCTTAACCGATTGTTACCTATTTAAGGCAATCGGAAAGATCATTCGAGAGAGGGAGAGAAGTAGACAAGTGCTCTGAGTGTTTCAGAGCTCTTCTGGAGTGTCTCTGTTCTGAAAAAGTGGCAAATGAGCCTCCTATTTATAGTTTTCGCAGCTGGCGCACCTTGGGACGGCCGTCTGGGTTGGGACGGCCGTCTGGACTGGGATGGCCGTCCCAAATGGCAAATTTACACAGAGCGGGACCACCTGGGGGTCCGGGACGACCGTCCCACTTAAATTGGGTTTGGGACGGCCGTCCCACATGCGGGACGCGCGTCCCAACTGTAAAATGGCAGTTGGGACGGCCGTCCCAACTCTGGGACGGTGGTCTCGGCCTGTTTTGTCCAGTTTTCGCGTTCTGGGACCCCGGGAAGCTTTCCTTTCCTTTTTCGGACATAGATTGATGCCGATGTGTGTCCGTTGAAGCTTTATCTTCATATAGGAAGTCTTCTTGACCTTCATTAAGATGCCGAGCGAGCTTTGTCTTTGTGTAGGAAGTCTCCTTTGGCTTTTATTGTGTGAATGAATGAACTCCGTCTTTTGTTGTGGGAGGTCCTTCTCGTTTTGGGAAGCCGGATGAACTCCATCTTCGGGTGAAGTTCCTCTAGCTTTTATTTTGAGAGGCCGGGCAAAATTAGGGGTCTATACCGATTAATGGGGGAACACTGGTCCACATGAACATCCTTAGTCGACAAGGATCAGGGTTTATTTTAAACCCCATAATCTCGATTTCGCTAGATATGCGTGATTTTGACACACCACAGGATATCCCTGCGACTTCGGAGTCCCAACAACAATCATATGATCCAGAATTCGCCGGCTTATACCGACGTATGGATGACGAGCATGCCTATATGGAAGGGCAATTCCAGTTCATGCGACAGCAGTTTAGTCAACTGACCATGAGGCAGGAAATGATGGACTGCCAAATAGAAAATATGGTCCATACTCAGGCAAGGTTCCAGTGCTGCATGCTCCGCTGCATCCCTTCGCCAGCACCATCCTCCCACTTCAACCCAAAAGCAGAGGATTAGGATGTTTTTAGATATTTTCTATTAGCCTAAGAATGCTTGAATGTATCACCCGAAAAAAAAGGGGAAGTAATAAATAAAAAGTTGTTATTTTTGTTTACATTCCAAAATGCCACGTGTACAAAAAATTATTATAAAATAAAAAGGCACATGTGATATATCAAAAAGCCAGATTTCAAATAACTAGCGAGAAAAATCAAAATCGCGAAAGAAAAGGCGAAATCAAAACTATTTCAGCAGAATAAAGAGCTTCAAGGAAACTAGCTCCAACCTTCTACCCTAATAAACGAAGGTAAATTGAAAAAAGAGGCCAACGGAAAGGCTCGATGATCCCCAAATGAATCCTTTCCTACTCCAAAGGCAAAACAAAAAAATTACTTCATGACTCAGCATCACCACATGAGTCGTCAAACATAGTCATTTGAAGCTCCAACCACCATCCTTCCATCCAAGAAGAAGGAAGCCATCAACCTAGAAAAGCCAACGGAAAGGCTCGATGATCCCCAAATGGATCTTTGCCTACTCCAGAGGCAAAACAAAAATATTACCTCACGACTCAGCTTCATCACCAACATGAGTCATCGAGCACCCTCATCCAGAATCTCCGCCACTTCCCCAAAGGAGAATAAGGACTACACAAAGATAAACCAAAGAAGATATGAAGTCAAAAATCTCCATATCCCCAGGGGTTCAACAAAAAGAAAGAAAAGAAAAACCTTTCATTCCCCAATAGAGGCCACGAAAAATGCCAAATAAATATCTCCAAGTAGAGCATTTCAGAAAAATATACAAAACAGGGAAAATGAGAAAATTCCCATCCTTCAGTTCAATAAGGAGTTTCACAAAGCCAGGAGCTCAAGACTCCATCATCAAAAAAATCAAATCAAAGTTGGATCCCCAGGAAGTCAACGAGCTCCTTGGTGGATCGCCAAAAAAGAAAAGAGAAAAAGAAGAAAATCTCTTCATCCCCAGCAGATAACAAAAAAGCCTGCGTGCATAAAAGAAATTAAAAAAGGCGCACGCATTCAAAATCGCAAATTTTCAAAATCGCGAGAAAAAGATAAAAACCCATTTCCCAGCAGAATAAGATCATAGGCAAAGTCAGCTCAAAACAGCAGCATCCAACAAGGAGTCAAAAACTTCATTCCTCCCTAGGGGGCAAGTCAAAATAGATATCCGGGAAAGCAATCAAATCCCTGGTGGATCATTAAAAAGAAAAAATTATCCCCAGTGAGCCTATCAGCAAAGGAAAAACTACAAATTTATATCCTCAGGGAATTAATTGTCTATAACGCCCAATATGGATATCCCCAGTGGAATGCAAAGCCTTCACTTCCAATGAAGCCTCTGCCTACTCAGAGGCAAGCAAAGAGCCAATATCCCCATGAAACGGGAAATCAACCTATGCAAGAGGCAATGCAAGCCCAAAGCATAAAACATTCACCACTATTGAAGCATCCGCCTAATCAAGAGGCACAATCAACAGAAATCAACAAATCCTCAATGGATTCCTGCCTAAATTAAGAGGCAATCATCAATAAATCCCGGCAAAGATCGGATGGCTAAATAGAAAAGCCCAAAACCATAAATCCCCAGGGGATTCCTGCCTAAAATAAAAGGCAACCAACAAGAAATCACCAGTAAAACTGGATGGCTAAACAAAAAAGCCAAAAACAAGAAATCACCGGTAAAACCAGATGCCTAAAATAAAAAGCGATGGCTAACCAACAAGAAATCACCGATAAAACCAGATGGCTAAACAAAAATCCAAAAACAAGAAATCACCGGTAAAACCGGATGGCTAAACAAAAAGCCAAAAACAAAAAAATCCCCGGTAAAACTGGATGACTAAGACAGAAAAGTCAAAAAGAAAAATCAATCACTCCCCATGGAATAGGCGCATGATAAGAGACACTAAGCCGCCAACACATTTCCAAAAACCGGATGAGGGTTTGCACTTATCAAAAGATTGAATGCCAAAAAGAGCATCCCAAGAGCCTTATAGAATAGGGTTCATACCAGATGAGGGTAGGTACTCATCAGAATCTAGCAAAATGCAGATTCATACCGGGTGGGGGTAGGTACCCACAAGAGCCTTATAGAATAGGGTTCGTACCAGATGAGGGTAGGTACTCATCAGAATCTAGCAAAATGCAGATTCATACCAGGTGGGGGAAGGTACCCACAAGAGCCTTATAGAATAGAGTTCGTACCAGATGAGGGTAGGTACTCATCAGAATCTAGCAAATTGCAGATTCATACCGGGTGGGGGTGGGTACCCACAAGAGCCTTATAGAATAGGATTCGTACCAGGTGGGGGTAGGTACCCACAAGATCCTTATAGAATAGGGTTCATACCAGGTGGGGGTAGGTACCCACAAGAGCCTTATAGAATAGGGTTCGTACCAGATGAGGGTAGGTACTCATCAGAATCTAGCAAAATGCAGATTCATACCAGGTGGGGGAAGGTACCCACAAGAGCCTTATAGAATAGAGTTCGTACCAGATGAGGGTAGGTACTCATCAGAATCTAGCAAATTGCAGATTCATACCGGGTGGGGGTGGGTACCCACAAGAGCCTTATAGAATAGGATTCGTACCAGGTGGGGGTAGGTACCCACAAGATCCTTATAGAATAGGGTTCATACCAGGTGGGGGTAGGTACCCACAAGAGCCTTATAGAATAGGGTTCGTACCAGATGAGGGTAGGTACTCATCAGAATCTAGCAAAATGCAGATTCATACCATGTGAGGGTAGGTACCCACAATAGCCTTGCAGAACGGGTTGCGAAAACCTTGCTTTTATTAGAGGATAGTTCAGTTGTTGAGCACCTCGGAAGTAAGTACCCACAAGAGACTTATAGAATAGGGTTCATACCGGATGAGGGTAGGTACTCATCAGAATCTTGCGAAATGCAGATTCATACCAGGTGGGGGGTAGGTACCCACAAGAGCCTTATAGAACGGGGTTCGTACCGGATGAGGGTAGGTACTCATCTGAATCTAACGAAATGCATATTCGTACCAGGTGGGGGTAGGTACCCACAAGAGGCTAGCAAAATGCAGACTCATACCTAGTGAGGGTAAGTACTCACCAGAGCTTTATAAAAGAAGGTTCAAACCAGATAGGGGTTGGTACCTATCAAAAATATTTATCATCCGGAGGATCAGCAAACTTCAGCAAAAGAGCATCCGAAGAATGACCGGGAAAAAAGGGTTAACTCCTTCCCCTACCAACTAACTTTATGGGCACATTAGGCTAACAGTTAGTCAGGCAGGTGAAGGGGGGGGGGGCAGCTGTAGACCCCTAATTTTGCCAGACCTCTCAATAAAGGCTAAGAAGATTTCCTATATGAAGATAAAGCTTCGTTGGACGTCTATCGGCATCAATCAACTTCTGAATAAAGAAAGGAAAGCTTCCCGGGAGTCCCAGAACACAAAATCTGGCCAAACCAGTCGAGATGGCCATCCCAAAGGTCGGGATGGCCGTCCCAATCAGCCAATTTTGTTACTTGGGACGACCGTCCCAGATCCCAGACGGTCGTCTTGGCCTCCCCAGACGGCCATCCCTGTTTTCTACACCCCAGACGGTCGTCCCGAGCTGCCAGGCTGCGAAAACTATAAATAGGAAGCTCATTTGAGCATTTTTCAGACTCCAGACACTTGTCTTCTCTCCCTCTTTCGAATGACCTCTCCGATTGCCTAAAAAGGTAACAATCAGTTCAGGAATATTCTTCCAGCATTCGATTCTTCTTAAAATTTTAGTAGAGTCGATCTTGCATTCGGGGAGGAGAGTCTTTGTAGAGCGGGGGATTGCCAAAACGCATCCTCACAGTTAAAGATTTGCAATAAAAAGCTTGCTACGGAGGTTCTTTTCACTTCTCTTCTCTTTTATTGCTTTATTTATTGTTTTATGTATGCAATAGAAAATAAAATCATGTAGATAGCCATTTTTTAATATTATATAATAAAATAGGATAATAGCGTAATTTCTCTTAATCTTTACTTGATGAATTAATCCGGTCATAGGGAACCCGAAAGGGCGTCGTGGGGTGCTAACACCTTCCCCACGCGTAACTAACTCCCTTACCTAACTCTGGTTATAATGGCCAAGTTTGGTTTTTATTAAAATCAATGCCTTTTTATCCTTTTCCAATGTTTATGGTCAAAACATTGGTGGCAACTCCATAAGAACCCTTTTGCGAAAACCTTGCTTTTATTAGAGGATAGTTTAGTTGTTGAGCACCTCGGAAGCAATGAACATATTTTAAAATAAAACGCGATTCTAAACCATATTTTTGCGACCGCTTGCATAAACGTTTGAGATGTCCCTAGACATCGGAACGGACGGCGACAACGAGATTATGCTAAAATGGCTCAAATCAGCCGGGGTCCATATCCACCAAGGGGCATATACTTTTGCAGCACAAGTCGCCGCCATCATCCGATTGCCATTTCGACAAACTACCCTGATAGTAAAAGGGAATATCCAGGGTTGGAAAGTCTCAATGCTAGAAGACCATCTGTCCTTTTTGGCTGAAAGGGCAGAATGGGCTGCTTTTAACAAAACCCTGGCTTTAATCATATTTGGAACGATCTTGTTTCCCTTCCATATCAACACAGTAGACCAAGCCATCATGGACGCATTCTTCACCTTGGATGTGAACTCGAAGAGTCCCTTTCCTGCACTTCTTGCCGACACCTTGCTTTCGGTGGAATTCTGTCACCAGAAGCAAGGAAAAATACTTAGAT
>OY731400.1:35697099-35711189 GCA_963425845.1 Sphenostylis stenocarpa
GAGTCTAAACCATCTTTTCGCGACCGCTCGCATAAACGTTTCGAGACGTCACCAGGACGTCGGAAAGGGACGGCGGCGACATTGTTTTGTTTTTAATCCTGCCTTTTTCCGCGGTTATATCTTTTTTCTCGCGATTTCGGATTTTGGCTTTTCCGGGATTGGGCGTAAGTCTTTTTTCTTCTTAGTTTCTTTTCGTTACGCTGACTTTTTCGAAAAGAGGACAAAAATGAATGCAAGAAAAATTTTTATTTACGGTAAATTTTTATTATAGCATTTATTTTATGAGTACTATCCCTAAGACGGTGGACTTGAGCCAGGAGACGATCCGGGAGGAGGGAATTGCCGGTACATGTGCCTCTGAAATTCTGCCTGGTCTCGGATTGCATCGAGGTGTTCTTGTCGGAACATCGCCAGGTCTTGCCTTATTCCCTCTTGTATCTGGCCGAATGTCTCCATCCTTGTGTCGAAGGCGTCCTGCCTTAAGGACATATGGTCCTGTCTTAGGGACATTTGGTCGAATTGCTGGTGCAGGCTGTAGAGGTTGCGGTTGATGCCAGCAAAGTCATCCGTGTACTACTGTTGTTGCTGATGCTATTGCTGCTATTATTGTTGTTGTTGGAACTCTGGGGGTGTAGGGAGATCTTGCATTGCAACTATGTCCCGGAGATCCAGGGTTATGTCCAGCGAGGGGTGGAGGATCAACTGAGACCCTTAGCGGAGCAGCATCCCCATGCTGACCAGGATAGACCCGTTGATAGTCTCGGGTCGAAGGCTGGAGGAGGAGAGTTCTTCCCTGCCACTGCACCCCCATTTTTCTGCCAATGGGGTGATGAGGGGAGCCATGAGGATGGCTCCCACGGGACAGCTCCCGAAGTCCTTGAGGGCCTTCGTGAAGAAGTAGCCGGGGTTGCACCGGCGCCCTTGGCTCATGCAGTAGAGGGCAAAGAGATCTGGGTAGGTGAACTTACCCTGACTCTCCTCTGCCCGTGGACAGTCCTAGCCAGTAGCTTGTGGCAAATGCGGAGGGC
This sequence comes from Sphenostylis stenocarpa, assembly GCA_963425845.1. Lineage (NCBI taxonomy): Eukaryota > Viridiplantae > Streptophyta > Magnoliopsida > Fabales > Fabaceae > Sphenostylis > Sphenostylis stenocarpa. The sequence continues at coordinate 35,698,128 of OY731400.1, forward strand.
GGGGGTGAGTGCGGAGCCCTTCAGCAGGGATGGCAAGGTGCGCATCCCTGTGAGTTACTCCCACATTTCGTCGGTGGTGAGGGTAGTGGGGCACTCGCAGATGGCCTCCTGGTATTCCCGAGTTAGGACATCCTCGGGCTGGACGAATCCAATGGATAAGTTGAACTCGTCCAAGGTTGTCGTCCGGTACAACCCATTCATAAAGTAGGACACCATCTTTGTCGGTGGGAGGCCCAGGACCATAATGGGAAGCTCGCAGTATATGATGGAGCCGAGGAACTCCATCACTACCTGTGGGTAGACATGGGTGGGAGGAGATTGGAGGAGGAAACGCCATCCAATTCTGTCGAGGTAGGCGCGGACTTCGTCTTCCCAACCGAACTCAGCGAGGATGGTGAAGTCTAGACTCAGCATAGGGTACCAAGTGCACCCCTGGATGTGTTCCAGGCGGGCTTGGTGTAGGGGCAAGAGCTGCGTTAGATCTTATGGAGTTGGGGTTGTGGAGCTACTGGGGCCAGAAGAACCCCTTCTCTTTCTGGATTCTTCTCCTCTATGCATTTTTGGTAGTAGGATACTCAAATATAGGAGAAAGGAAGGTAGGAGTGCAGGAGAGAGTGTTTGAAACCCCCAAGGCGCCCCTATTTATATGATTTTTGCTGGATTCGGGACCGCCGTCTGGGAAGTCGAGACGACGGTCTCGATTTCACGAGATTCGGGACCGCCGTCTGGAACTTCGAGACGGCGGTCTCGGCTTTGGCTTCTGGCGAGATGGCCCTCTCACCAAGCGAGAAGGCGGTCTCATTTTTGTCCAAATCGAGACGGCGGTCTTGGAAGTAGAGATGGCGGTCTCGTTTCAGTGCAAATCAAGACGGCGGTCTGGGAGGACGAGACGACAGTCTCGATTGTTAGAAGTTTTTTTTCTTTTTTGAAGAAAATAGGACCTTGTTCAAAAACATTTTATGCATGCAATGTTTTCATGTTTGATGTCCTATAATGCCTATTTCATTGGTTTTTTAGAAGGATTAACTGGTGCGTCTTGTAGAGATGGGTGCCCTTTGATTTTTGTTTCTTCTCCTGTACTTGGTTGTACCGTTCTGGACTTAACGTGACCGAAGAATAATTTTCTCTTTTTTCCTTTTTTGTTTTCTTCTTTTCCTTTCTTTTCTTTTTCCTCCTTTTTTTTGGAGAACAAACTTTGCCATGTTGGTGTCTCTTTTTCTTCACTTTAGGGGTTTCAATCCTCTTGTTGACTATACACCTCCATATTCCCAAACTAATTGTTAGAATCATATTGTGAGGGTCAAGAGAAAAGAAGTAAAGGGTAAATTCAACTGGTTGTGTTTTAGATAGTTGATTTTATTCGTAAAGGATTTTGTAAGCATGGCTGGCTAGGGTTAGGCTTAGGTGTTTAAGCTTTTGTCTTAAGCAAACATTTTTTCCTTTTTTTTGTTTTGGATTTGCGTCTTGGCCTATTTCCATTACTTTTTACGGCTGATCTATTTCCCTAGATCGCCCTTCGGGTTTTCGAACTAGGATATTGTGTTTTGGTCCTATCTTTTGTCTAGGTTTCTTCCTTTCTCTTTTTGTTTAGGGAACCCTAGCAGACCTTATTTTGTAACCCTAGCTTTTTCCTAGGCTACCCTTTATTTTTGTTCGGGTGTCCTAACGGGTTGACCCTATCTTTTGCGTAGCCCCCTTGGTGGGTTTCCTACTGGGTATTTTGCCCTTCTTTCTTTTGGCCTTTGGCTTCTATGGACTTTTTTTTTCACAATATTGATGAAACACGACTTTATTTATGGTGAGGTAAAACCTTATTTTGTGTTTCTAATCAACTAGCTTGATTGTTATGGCAATGCTACATTTTGATTATTTGGCCACGCTTTTTTATTATTATTATTTTTTGTTTTGCTTAGACAAGGTCATTATGAGGTCTAGTCGTGAAGTAGCAAGAAGAGAAACAGATAATAAGAAATGTATTCTTTATTAATAAGGGAATATGTGCCCTGAAATGCCCGGGGGTCGGGCTAGCCCCAAGGGATAATCTCTAACAATCACTGGGTTTACATCCCTTAAGCGAAGAAAAAGATCTCCTAATGACTAGGGTAGCTCTTGACGCTTGCATCCCTCCGCTTCAGAATATCTGCTTGAGAGTGCGGAGGGGAGACTTCCCTTTTCTTCTTTCTACTTGGCCCTTTGTGGGCTCATATCCAAGGCCACACTTAAAAGGATTATCTTTGAATTCTAGGGATTCCCTCATCCCTTGGGAATCTGCCCCCAATCCTTGGCCATGATGGTAACCATGCTTCATCATCATGCGGGCTACCTTTGTGTTTTTGGGAAGTCTCTCTACACTGGCACTTTCGAGCACTTGAAAAGATGTTTCAAGGGCCTCTTCAGCCGCATCCACATAGGGTTGGGTTGACGGTCCACTGATCAGGATATCATCTTCTACTTGGACCGTGACCAATTTGTCATCCACTATAAACTTGACTTTTTGGTGGATCGTTGAAGGTATCGCCTTAGCGTCATGAATCTAAGGCCTACCGAGGAGACAATTATACGCAGGAGTAATGTCCATTACATGGAAATCAACATTGAAGATAGTGGGTCCGACTTGGATTGGTAGATTGACTTCCCCCACTACTTCTCGTTTGGATTCGTCGAAGGCTCGAACGATAGTGCCGCTTGGGCGCATACGGGTTCCTTGGATAGTCAGCTTGTCTAGTGTGCACTTGGGCATCACGTTCAAGGATGACCCGTTATCCACAAGAACTTTGGCGATGAGGTACTCCTTGCACTTGACTGAGAAGTGCAAGGGCTTGTTATGGTTTGACCCCTCGAGGGGGAGTTCTTCCTCTGTGAAGGTGAGGTGATCGCTTGCCGTGATGTGACCAACGATCCTCTCAACCTTTTCTTGGGATATAGTATTAGGCACGTGCGCTTCGCTCAAGACCTTCAGCAGGGCGTTTCTGTGCGGTTTCGAGCTCATTATCAGAGATAACAATGTTATCTTTGCAGGTGTGCGATTGAGCTGGTCTATGATGGAATACTCGCTTTGCCTTATAAACTGGAGTAATTCCTCTGTCTCCTCCTTGGATTCTTTATTTTCTTTTTCTTCTTCGGTCTTTTTATTATTTTTTTCTTTATTTTTGAGGACATCTTCCTGTGTGTCCTTGGGGGAGTAGACACTTCCACTTCTAGTCATGCCCCCAATGCCGGCTATATTTGTTATTTCTTCTTTTATTGGTAAAGATTCCCCGTATCTCCACGGTACAACTTTATTCGATTCGTAGGGGAAAGGACGTGGCATAAATAGTCGCACTGGTGTCCTTACCCCCTCTTCTTTATTCTTGAGGACCAACGAAAGTGTTAGTTCCCTTACGATGCCCCTTTCGGGTTCCCTATGATAGGCCAGCTATTTTATTGATAAATAAACCGAAAAATATGCTTTTACCCTTTTATTCTGCGGAATTAAAATTATGACTACATGACCCTAGTATCTATTGCATAATTTAAAATTAAAGCGATAAAAGTAGAGAGGGAGAATATGAACCTCCGAAGCACGCTTTTTATATTAATTCTTTAAAAAAAAAGAGGGTGCTTTGCGGCAGCCCTTCACTCTATAGCGCCAGAAAACCTCTCGGAACGCTCGAAAAACACTCTAAAGACACTCAGAAGCTCCGGAAATGCGTCGGAGGGATTCTAGAGAGAAGGAGGAGAGAACTCTGTGTGGTGTGTGGAAATGAGGGAAGGGAGCCCCCTATTTATAGTTTTTCGCGCCTGACAGGTTGAGATCGTCGTTCTCGTCTGACAGGGTCGAGACCGCCGTCCGGGAAAGCGAGACCGTCGTCTTGCCCTTCGCAGGTGGCGAGACCGCCGTCTCGTTTGCCATTTGCATGAGGTGAGACGGCGGTCTCGATTTTGAGACGGCGGTCTCGTCCCTAAAAAGGTGAGAAACCTTATTTTCGTGCTAAAAATCGCTCCTATCCTAGTATGGGGCCTAATAGTCTGTCCTAGTGGCTTGTTAGGCTTCGTCCATCTTCGAATAGGAGGTCTTCTACTCTTTATTTGGAGGTCGGGCAAGATTTGGGGTCTACATAGACAATCGTTGAATAAGGAAAAAAAATTCATTTATCCATAGAAGGTGTACATTCCCCTATTCCATACTATGAAACAACTTTTGATAGAAACGGAAAAGCCTAAAGAAACCCACAGGCGGGTCTTGATCTCTATGTAATTCCCTTGCGGCTTCCCAGACGTGACGAGCGAGTGCTTCGCTTTGCTTCTGGACTGCCTGGCTCATATCTTCAATGTATTTTTGAGCCTCTTTGATCTTCGCCTCTTCATGGATGACCAAGGCTTGCAGCTCTTCGAGCTTCATGAGGGCTCGGTCCTTTTCTCGCAGTACTTGACCGTACTGAGCTAGCCCGTCTCTTTCTTTGCAACATAGCTCAGTGAGACTTTTGTTGAGTCTCCGGTTGGCCTCTCGCTCTTGGCTTTTTTCTGACAGAGTCCTTGTGAGATCTTGTAGCAAGTCCTTGATCATTTGAGCATGTTTTGCTGATTCGGCCTCAAGGCGTGCTGATTTGGCGGTTATTTCTTGAAGTTGGCTATCCAAGCTGGTTCTAGCAGTTTTGGATGCTCGGATAGCTTGCTCATTAGAGTCAGCACACTGATCCTTGAGGCACTCTATTTCATGATCCTTTTTCTTGCATTGCCTTTGTAGACCATCTATGGTGAGGATAAATTCTTGTTCTCTTTCTTCAAGGGCCCTCATCTGGGCTCCCATGATTTCTATCCTCCGGGTCAAGGCGTCGACTTGATTTTGAAGCTCTTCACAGTTTTAACATGTGGTGAGTGAGGTGGATGGTTGCGACATCCCTCTTTTCCGTCTCCACTCCTCGTAGTCATTGGAGACAGCTACTCGAGCTTTTCCTAGCTCTCTATCTCCCATAAAGATTGGTTTCTCCCATGCTCTTTTACAGCTAGTGAGTTGGCAATAGTGCATGGGTCTCCGAAGAAACACAGTCCTCCGAGCTCCTCTCGGAATATTGTAGTTTGAGTCCTCATGAGTTGTCTCATAGCTACTCTCGGTGAATAGGCTATGCAACCCCTGGGTCCTATCAATGGTATGCTTGGATAATCTCCACATCTGATGAGGACTGGGTCGGGTTGGAACCAGGGGCAAACCCAGGATAATTGGTTGGCGTCCCATTGTTCCAACTCGTCCTTCCACTCTGAGGTTAGGCATCTGTGGAGAGGGATTTTGGAGAAGCTTCTCAAAGGGTCGGGGAACATCCCCATGTGACTTGAGGCGTAGAAATGCGTGATTCCCCACACAAAAAGTAGTGAAGAGCAACATCAGAGTGTTTTTCCTTGCTTTTGGCGGCAAAATTCTACCGAGAGTAAGGTGTCGGCAAGAATTACAGGCAAGGGACTCTTCGAGTTCACATCCCAGGCGAAGAAGGCGTCCATAACGGCTTGGTCCACTGTGTCGATATGGAAGGGAAACAAGATTGTTCCAAATATGATCAAGGCCAGGGTTTTGTTAAAAGCGACCCATTCTGCCCTTTCAGCCAAAGTGGACAAATGGTCTTCTAACATCAAGACTTTCCAACCCTGGATGTTCCCTTTTTCTATCAGGGTAGTCTGCCGGAATGGAAATCGGATCAGCCAAAGGGTCAGCTACCGCACCGAAGGAGCATCTTGAAGCCTCGCAGCATGTTGTCTGAAGGGTCAGCCTCCATAGGAAGGAAGCATCCTAAAGACAACACCAGATTACATTCACAAGTCCCGAGGGTCAGCCACCACGACAAGAGGAGCATCCAGAGGACAACCAGGCAAGAGGGTTAACTCCTTCACCCGCCAATCGACCTCATGGTACGTTAACCCATAGTCAATTGGTCGGGTAAAGGGGGGGCAGCTGTAGACCCCAAATCTTGCTCGACTCTCTAATAAAGTCGAAGATCGCCCATTTCAAAGATGGTCAAGACTTTATTAAGTCCCTAGTAGCTTGTTCTAGGTTCCATTTAAGATAAGAAGGGTTTTTAGAGGCATTAAAAATCGGAAAATCCGTCGGAGACAGTAGATGGCCGTCCACACTACATGGACGGCCGTCCATGACCACTTTTTTCCATGGACGGCTGCCCACTAAGTCCAGATGGCCGTCCACTTTTTCCTGGCCTGGTTCCTTATAAATAGGAGCTCCCATTCTCCGAATTTTCACACCTTTTCACTCCTACCACTCTCTAGGAAGCCTTTTGGCACTTTAGAGTGACTCTGAGCATTATTCCGTAGTTCGAGTGAGCTTTTCGATTTCCTTTAAAGTTGAAATCGATTAAGGAAGTCTTCTATTGAGACTTCCGACCCTCGGTAGAGTAACTTTTCTTTATTTTGCAGTAGGAGAGTGCTTGTAGAGTGCAGGGACTGCCAAAAAGCGTCCTCAAGTTTTCGAAGAGTTAATATAAAGCTTGCTTCGGAGGTTCCTTCTCTATTCTCTCTCTCTCTCTTTATTGCTTTCTTTGTGTGCATTAGATAATAGGGCCATGTAGACATTTAAATTCTGCAAGTATATATAATAATAGGGTAAAAGCATAATTTCTTTAAGTGTTTATTTTTTAAGTTAGTCCATCATAGGGAACCCGAAAGGGGCGTTGTGGGGTGCTAACACCTTCCCCACACATAACTAACTCCCTTATCCGACTCTGGTTTTAATAGCCAAAGTTGGTTTTTTTCTAAAACCACTGCCTTCTTCTTTTTCTTTACCTTTTTCAGTATTTAAGGTTAAAACACAGATGGTGACTCCTCAAACCTTTTCGAAAACCTCGCCTTTAGGTCCAGCCCAGTTATCGCACAGCCTAAAGACGTTGAACCATTTCTTTCAAAAAATGCGAGTCATCCAAAACCATCATGTCGCTCCGACCGCCTCTTCTAACGGCGGCGACAGGGGGCAAGAGTGAATACACATAGAGAGTGGGTGGCATGTAGGCCAACCGTGGTAATGGCCATAGTGCCAGCACGTCGTTGTTGGAAACCACCACTCAAGGTGATAACCTTCTTCTCTTAGTCTAAGAACCTCGACAAGGCCATTTTGCCATGCATGGTTCAAAGACTGAGAGATTGAAGGGTCCCTATAATGGGGGCACCTTGGTGAGGATAGTTATAACCTACCTTTGCCAATGCAGTTTTCTGCAGGAAACCCCTACCTCGTAATTAAAACATCATCACTCTATTCGCGGATGAGTGAATTGTTTGTGCATTTATCTGTTGCATTTTATCTGTCACATTTTTATAACATAATCATACAACAACAAAAAGTAAAAAAAATAATTAAAATACAAATAAAATAGACAAAATATTTCAAAATCTTTTTGTAATAAACAACCTTATCTCTGACAGTCTTCATTTAAGCTAACCTGGTTTCAGATGTTGACTTACAGAAGAAATAAGGGGTTATAAAATTAATTTTTTTATAAACAAACTTTATTTATAAAAATTCATTTAAAAATAATAAAACTCAATAAGACGATTTTTGACAAAGTCGTGTCATTCATACAACATCATCCAATAAGTGGTAAAACTACGAACGAAAATAAATGCATTAAGGAAAGTATGCATAAGCATTATCATAATAAAATCTCTCATACACAAACACATTGATTCTAAGGGACACTGGATATCCTTAGACAAAAATAAAAGAGACCTAAGTGCGTTTGTAACCTTCCCCTAAAGAAGGACGAGTGTGCTAAGGTGTATTAGTGACCTCTAAAAAAGGAACTATCACACCAAGGTGGGTATGGTATTCCCTAAAGAATAAGCTTTCAGGAAAATATCAAAGCTATTGTCTAAAATATATTTCTCCCACACTAATCATTCATAATAAAAGCTATAACAAAAGTATTTAAAATCATTTAGAAAGTGGTTGGTCTTCTTCCTATCTTTGCTCGCGCGCAAAAGCTAAGAGGATGGAGAAATTAGAGGAACAAAACTGCAAGCTCACTGCTGAGCTTAATGCCATAAAGGAACAAATGGCACAGTTGATGGAGCTAATGTGCCAACAATGCTTCCACAATGGGGTCTCCGAGCAACAAATTTTTGCCCTAGAGGAGAGATTAAGGGCTATAGAGGGCACAACTTTGATGTGAAGGAGGCGACCAACGTCAAAATTATTCAATTCCCTCCTAAGTTCAAGAAATCCAGTGCATCATCCAGGAAGTCCTTTAGCAAGGAAGGAATTGTAAATGCCACCAACCTCAATACCCCTCCTTCCTCTTTGCGATCATCCAAGCAGCTACGCAAACAAGAGAGGAAGTTTACTCCCCTTCCAAACTCCTATGGAAGTGTGCTTCCAAAGTTGATAAAGGGCAATCTCCTAGCATATGTCCCTCCAAAGAAGATGGATCCACCATACCCAGAATGGTACAAGCCTAATGAGAAATGCGATTACCATTCAGGTGCTCATGGGCATTATGTGGAGAATTGCTTGGCCTTGAAGTATAAGGTCCAAGAATTGTTAAATGGAAGGTGGATCACTTTCGATGCCCCTGACCCTAAGGTGGACATCACGCCTTTGTCTCAATCGGAATGACAGGGAAGGTCAGCTGATTAGAGCTCCTCATTAATATATATATATATATATATATATATATATATATATATATATATAATAGATAGAATATATAAAAGAGCTTCCGATGTATCTCTCGCGGTCCCTGCCCGTGGTCGCGAGATCTTCTAATTAAAAGGGCTCTGCACATATTTCTCTTTTCATCAATACAATGAGGCATTTTACATAATGTTCTGTAGACCCCAAATCTTGCCCGGCCTCAGAATAAAGTCAGAAAGCTTCCTATTTGAAGACGACCAAAGCCTAACAAGCCACTAGGAGAGACTATTAGGCCCCCCGTACTGAGATAGGAGGGTTTTTTGGCCCGAAAAATAAAGTTTCTCGCCCTGAAGGGACGAGACCGCTGTCTGGAAGGACCAGACCGCCGTCTCGCCTTACGCCAGGGACGAGACCGCCATCTCGCTTGTCCAGACGGTGGTCTCGACTTCTGCCTAGTCGAGACGGCGGTCTGGATTATCCAAACGGCGGTCTCGACTCCCTGCCATGATCGAGACGGCGGTCTGGATTGTCCAGACGGCGGTCTCGACCCTGTCAGACGAAACGGCGGTCTCGACCTGTCAGGCGCGAAAAACTATAAATAGGGGTCTCCCCCCCTCATTTCCACACCACACACAGTAGTTCCTCCTTCTCTCTAGATTTTCTCTCTCTAGAACCCCTCCGAAGCATTTCCGGAGTTTTTGAGTGTCTCTAGGTATAAATTGAGCGTCCTAAATCTTCTTTAGAATCCCTCCGAGGCATTTCCGGAGTTTCTGAGAGTTGTAGAGTGAAGGGTTGCCAAAAAGCACCCACTCTTTAAAGAGAAATACAAAAAACTTGCTTTGAAGGTGCACCCTCTCTCTTTCTAATTTTACCGCTTTCATTTAAAATTATGCAATAGACGCTAGGGCCATGTAGTCATAATCTTTAAATACCGCATAATAAAAGGGTAAAAGCGCAATTTTCCAGTTTAATTATTTATCCAAAGTAGCCGGCCTATCATAGGGAACCCGAAAGGGGCATCGTAAAGGAACTAACACTTTCTTTGCACGTAACTAACTCCCTTACCCAACTCTGGTTCTAATGACCAAAGTTGGTTTTCGAAAACCAATGCCTTTTTAAACTCCTTTTCCGATGTTTCCGGTAAAAACATCGGTGGTGACTCCACAAACCCTTCAAAACCCATTCTTGGGTTAGCCCGGTTATCGGACAACCCAAGAACACTTTTCGAAAACCTCGTCTCTAGGTTAGCCCGGTTATCCGACAACCTAAGGACGTTGTAACCACCCATAAAAAACGCGAAAAACAAAAAGGGTCGAAACCATCGCGTCGCTCCGACCGCCTCTTTTTCAGACGGCGGCGACATGTTCATATTCTTTTCATTCTTTTCTCTCTCATTCCAAAATAATTAAATAAAATCTAAACCCAAATAAGGACCATATAAACAGTCATGTTTGTGATTGAGGACTCTCTGTGAGATCTGAAAGCCGAAGGAAAATGGATCGGGTCAGACAGTGAGAAGGGACCATTTCCCCAAGCATGTTAAGATTGTTGAAAAAAAGAAGCTCAATTAATATGGCCCTACCAGAAAAAAACAAGGCCATGGATGTGGGACAAGGAAATGATAAGAATGAAATAAATATTGGTACCAAAATCGACGATAACATCAGGGAAGATTTGGTACAATTATTAAGGGAGTATATGGACACATGCGCATGGACTTACCATGACATGCCAAGACAGAATCCAACATCATAAGTCCTCTCCCTACCGACCTAAGATGAATGGTGTAGTAGAGACAGCCGATTAGAACATCAAGAAGATCATCCCAGAAGATGGTCAAAACCTGCAAAGATTGGCATGAAATATCGCCCTTTGCACTTCATGGTAATCAAACTTCCGTATGGACCTCCGCAGGAGCTACTCTATGCTCCCTTTTATATGACATGGAGGTCATACTTCCAAAAGAGGTCGAAATACTTTCCCTTGTGAATTATCATGGAAGCAAAATTGACAAAAAAACTGAATGGGTCTAAAACCGATATGATCAGTTTAACTTCTTCAAAAAAAAAAAACATTTGGACGCCATATGTGGTGGACAAGCCTATCAAAGGAAAATAAAAAAGGCTTACGAAAAAAAAAGTCAACCCCCATATTTACCATAAGGGGGATTTAATGGTAAATAAGTTGTTTCCGGTCCGAAAAGACAAAATACAAAAATGGGCAGTAAATTGTGAAGGACCCTTTGTGGTCAAGTGAGCTTTCTCAGGAAGAGCTCTTATCCTTGCCGATATGGTTGGAAAGGAACTTCAACACCCAATCAACTCCGATGCGGTGAAGAAGTATTATGCTTGAAGACATTGCTCAAGACCCGTTAGGAATGAAAACCCACAAAGGGAATCCCTGGGCAAAAGATAGGGTCCATATTCCTTACTAGGATATGTCCTAGGCAAAAAGTAGAGGTAAAATAATAATAATAATAATAATAATAATAATAATAAACAAAGAGTAATGGTTACCCTAGTAAAAAACTGAAAGGTGGTTAAGGTAACGTTCTTCCAGAAGCAAGCAGTCTGCACAATCTTCACTCTAAGCTCGGGCATCTCAACTGAAACAATTAGGAGAACCAGGGGGGCAGATATCATAGACACGACTGTTAGAGCTTATACAGTATAGCCAACCCCAACCAACCATTCTTCTAAATACCTTTTGAAATCCTTCTATAAAAGAAATAAACTTTTGCTCATTTATTAATAAAATTCCCTTTCATTTCCTTTCTCTTGACCAAATATTATGGAAATGTCTCTTTATTGATAAATCATAAATATGCACAAAGACCTTTAATCAAAGATCAAGCATGCATCTAAAAAGAGGAAGTATAAAAAATAAGAAAAGAATAAATGCCTGCTAGGATATTCTTAGGTAAAAATCAGGATAGCCTGCTAGATCGAAAACCCCAAAAGAATGGCCTAGGCAAAAGTTAAGGAAAAAGCCCCCTAAGATATTCTAGGAAAAAAAATTAAGGCAGCCCGCTAGGTCGAAAACCCCAAAAGGGCGATCTAGGTAAAAGATAGGGCTAAAACTAAAAAATGCATAAAAAAGGTGCCCATCAGCAGGGTCATAAAAGAGCAGCCCATCGGCATATTCATGAGAATCCAACAGGAGAATACCGGTCACTTTTCTAAGATGCATATAATAAATGAATAGATTGCATTTAGGACATTCACACACAAAGTAGTTGCACAAAATGACTTTGTCAACATCAAGAAAAAATAATTTTCTTTAAATAAGAATAATAATCATGCATATAAGGAGGCTAGGCTCCATACTTGTGATTGAAAATAGGAGGTGCCAGAACCGAATATCCAAATAAAAACTCCCTCAAGAAGGAAAAGCAGGTTGTCTTCAAACAATTCACAAGAATAAAGAGCTTCCAAAAGCCAAAACTCCAATTGTCATCCTTCCATCCAAGAAAGAGAAGGCATCACAGAAAAAGCCAAAGGAAAGGCTCGATCATCCCCAAAGCGGATCCTTGCCTACTTCAGAGGCATGACAAAATATTACCCCAAGGCTCAGCATCACTACCACATGAGTCATCGAACGCACTCATTCAAATCCCCAACCATTTTCCTTCCACTAAATAAAAAAGGAAGCACCCAACAAATAAAAGCCGACGGAAAGGCTCAATTATCCCCAAACGGATCCTTCCCTATTCCAAAAGGCAAAACAAAATATTACCTCATGACTTAGCAGTGCTACCACATGAGTCATCAAGCATACCCATCCAAAGTCTCTGCCACATTTCCAAAGGAGAATAAGGGCTACACGAAAGTCCATCAAAGCAATTAAAAGATTCAAAACCTCCATATACCCAGGGTTTCACCAAAAAGAAAAAAGAAGAAAATCATGCATCCCCAGCTGATGCCTAAAAAGAAGAAAAGCCCATGACAGAAAAGGCCAAATAAAGAGTGGATAATCTTAGAAAATCCACAAAGAAGAAAATCAAAAGCCCATTCCCCAGTGGAATAAGAATGTCGGCAAAGCCCGCTCACACCAAGATCCAAAAAGGAGTTAAAAACTCCATTCCCCCAGGGGGGGAAATCAAAAATAGATCCCTGAGAAGGTAATCATGTTGAACATTCAAGGACTTGATGTTGAACGTACATGGACATGAAGCTTGTTGATTTTGATGAAGATTCAAGAACACAAGACTTAGAGAGTTGAAGACTTGTTTTACTGTGTAATAACTCTGTTTTGATTAGATTGAGTCTGTAATATTAGATTTTGAGATAGCCGGTACATAGTTTTCACCTTAGAAGCTTCAAAAAACTCAATTTTATCAAAATGCCTCGGCTTTAATCAATTAAATGGTGAAATAATCTATTAAAACAAGTGAGAAAAACCATTTTTCGTATTCGTCCATTGGTTTAATCGATTAACACACCTGTTAATCGATCAAC
>OY731400.1:35711289-35882343 GCA_963425845.1 Sphenostylis stenocarpa
CACCATCTGCCCATTCCAGTCCAGAGGCAGATGATTAGGAGATAGTTTCCTTTTAGATATTTTCTAGTAACTTGAAAATGTTTGAATGTATCACAAAAAGAAAAAAAAAGAGAAGTAATAAATAAACATTATTATTTCTGTTTACGTTTCAAAAGACCACGTGTACAAAAATTATAAAATAAATATTAAAAAGCTAGATTTCAAATAACTCAAAGATCAAAATCGCGAAAGAAAAAGGCAAAATCAAAACTATTCCACAGAATGAAGAGCTTCAAGGAAAATAGCTCTAACCTTCTACACCAATAAAAGAAGGTAAACCAGAAAAAGGCCAACGGAAAGGCTTGATGATTCCCAAGCGGATCCTTGCCTACTCCAGAGGCAAAACAAAAATTACTCCACGACTCAGCATCATCATCACATGAGTCGTCAACCACAGTCATTTGAAACTTCAATCAACATCCTTCCATCCAAGGAAAATAAAATCATCAACATGAAAAAGCCAACGGAAAGGCTTGATCATCCCCAAGCGGATCCTTGCCTACTCCAGAGGCAAGACAAAAAGATTACCTCACGACTCAGCTGCATCACCACATGAGTCATCAGGCACACTCATGCAAGAGTCTCCGCTTCATTCCCCAAAGGAGAATAAGGACTACACAAGAGTCCATCAAAGAAAATACGGAGTCAAATCCTCCATATCACCAGGGGGCAACAAAAAAGAAAGAAAAAGAAAAACTTTCATTCCCCAATAGAGGCCACAATGAAAAAAGGCCAAATAAAAATCTCCAAATAGAAGCATATCAAGAAAAGTCTACAAAAAGACAAAAAAGAAGAAAAATCTCTTCATCCGACTCAAAAGGAACTTCACAAGACCAGGAGCCAAGACTCCATCATCAAAATTGGATCCCCAAGAAGCTGACAAACTCCTTGGTGAATCTCAAGAAAAAAAGAAAAAGAAAATCTATTCATTCCGCTCAATAAAGAGCTTCACAAAAGTCGGAGCCAAGACTCCATCATAAAAAATCAAATCAAGGATTGGATCCCCAAGAAGTAAAGGAAAAATTCCCCAGGGATCACCAAAAAGAAAAGAGAAAAAAGATATCTTTTCATCCAAAGAAAAAGCCAATGTGCATAAAAAGGCGCACATATGTAAAAGCCAAATCGCGAAAAAGAGATACAAATCGCGAGAAAAAGGTAAAAACCCATTCCCCGGCAGGAATAAGAGCATAAGCAAAGCCAGCTCAAACAACAGCGTCCAATAAGGAGTCAAAAACTCCATTCCTCCCTAGGGGGCAATTCGAAATAGACCTTCAGAAAACGATCAAATCCCTGGTAGATCACCAAAAAAAAAATCCCCAGCGAGCCTACCAGCAAAGGCAAACTACAAATTCATATCCTTAGGGAGTTAATCACCTATAACGCCCAATATGGATATCCCCAGTGAAAGGCAAAGTTTTCACTCCCAAGAAAACCTCTGCCTAAGGCAAGCAAAAAATTGATATCCCCAAGAAATGGGAAATCAACCTATAAGAGGTAATACAAGTCCAAAGCACAAAGCTTCCAATAAAGCATCTGCCTACTCAGAGGTATTATCAAGAGCAAATATCCTCAAGCAGAACATTGGCCTATTCAGAGGCGAAAAACAGTAAAGTCTTCACCACTGCTGAAGCACATGCCTAAAAATAAGAGGCACAATCAAGAAATCAACAAATCCCCAAGAGATTCCTGCCTAAATAAGAGGCAACCAGCAAAGAATCCCCAGCAAAGCCGGATGGCTAAACAAGAAAAGCCAAAAACAAAGAATCCCCGGCAAAGACCGGATGGCTAAAAGGAAAAGCCAAAACCCAAAGAATCCCTGGCAAAGACCGGATGGCTAAAAAGAAAAGCCAAAAAACAAAGAAATCCCCGGTAAAACTGGATGACTAAAAAAGAAAAGTCAAAAAGAAAAGATCAATCATTTCGTAGGTGCATGATCAAAGACAATAAGCCGCCAACACATCTCCCAAAACCGGATGAGGGTCTGTACTCATCAATCAAAAGACTGAATGCCGAAAAAGAGCATCCCAAGAGCCTTATAGAATAGGGTTCATACCAGGTGGGGGTAGGTACCCACAAGAGCCTTATACAATAGGGTTCGTACCGGGTGGGGGTAGGTACCCATCAGAGCCTTATAGAATAGGGTTCGTACCAGGTGGGGGTAGGTACCCACAAGAGCCTTATAGAATAGGGTTCGTACCGGGTGGGGGTAGGTACCCACAAGAGCCTTATAGAATAGGGTTCGTACCAGGTGGGGGTAGGTACCCACAAGAGCCTTATAGAATAGGGTTCGTACCGGGTGGGGGTAGGTACCCACAAGAGCCTTATAGAATAGGGTTCGTACCAGGTGGGGGTAGGTACCCACAAGAGCCTTATAGAATAGGGTTCGTACCGGGTGGGGGTAGGTACCCATCAGAGCCTTATAGAATAGGGTTCGTACCAGGTGGGGGTAGGTACCCACAAGAGCCTTATAGAATAGGGTTCGTACTGGGTGGGGGTAGTGTAGACCCCAAATCTTGCCCGACCTCCAAAAAAAGAGTAGAAGACCTCATATTCGAAGATGGATGAAGCCTAAAAAGCCACTAGGAGAGACTATTAGGCCCCCATACTAGGATAGGAAGGATTTTTCGTACAAAAATAAGTTTTCTCGCCTCTTTGGGACGAGACCGCGGTCTCGAAATCGAGACCGCCGTCTCGCCTCAGGCAAGTGGCGAGACCGCCGTCTCGTTTGATGAGACGGCGGTCTCGCCACCTGCGAATGGCGAGACGGCGGTCTCGCTTCCCCAGACGGCGGTCTCGCCACCTGCGAATGGCGAGACGGCGGTCTCGTTTGGCAAGACGGTGGTCTCGCCATCCGCGCAGGACGAGACGGCGGTCTCGTTGGGCGAGACGGCGGTCTCGACCCTGTCAGACGAGAACGGCAGTCTCGCCACTGACAGGCGCGAAAACCTATAAATAGGGGCTCTCCCCCCCTCATTTCCACACACCACAAGCTTCTAGCTCTCCCTTCTCTCTAAAACTTCTCTCTAGAATCCCTCTGACGCATTTTCGCAGTTTCTGAGTGCCTTTGAGAGCGTTTTTCGGCGTCTAGAAAAGTTTCCAGCGCTGTGTAGAGTGAAGGGTTGCCAAAAAGCACCCTCTTTTAAAGAGAAATAAAAAAGAAAGCTTGCTTCGGAGGTTTAAACTCTTCCTCTCCCCTTTTATCGCTTTAAATTTACATTATGCAATAGATTAGGACCATGTTGTCATACTTTTAAATTCCGCACAATAAAAAGGGCAAAAGCGTAATTTTCCACGGTTTAAATATTTTTAAATAGTCGGCCTGTCATAGGGAACCCGAAAGGGGCGTTGTAAAGGGACTAATACTCCCTTTACACGTAACTAACTCCCTTACCCAACTCTGGTTCTAATGACCAAAGTTGGTTTTTGAAAACCAACGCCTTTTAAAACCCCTTTTCCGATGTTTCCGGTAAAAACATCGGTGGCGACTCCACAGAACCCCTCAAAAATAGTCCTTGGGTTAGCCCGGTTATCAGACAACCCAAAGACGCCCTTTCGAAAACCTCGCCCCTAGGTTAGCCCGGTTATCGGACAACCTAAAGGCGTTGTATCCACCCATAAAAAAAACGCGAAAAATCAAAAAGGGTCGAAACCATCGCGTCGCTCCGACCGCCTCTCTCTTTCAGACGGCGGCGACAGGTAGGTACCCACAAGAGCCTTATAGAATAGGGTTCGTACCAGGTGGGGGTAGGTACCCACAAGAGCCTTATAGAATAGGGTTCGTACCAGGTGGGGGTAGGTACCCACAAGAGCCTTATAGAATAGGGTTCGTACCAGGTGGGGGTAGGTACCCACAAGAGCCTTATAGAATAGGGTTTGTACCGGGTGGAGGTAGGTACCCACAAGAGCCTTATAGAATAGGGTTCGTACCAGGTGGGGGTAGGTACCCACAAGAGCCTTATAGAATAGGGTTCGTACCAGGTGAGGGTAGGTACTCACCAAAGCCTTGCAAAAACAAGGTTCATACCTAGTGGGGGTAGGTACCCACAAGAGTCTAGTGAAATACAGACTCGTACCGGGTGAGGGTAAGTACTCACCAGAGCCTTATAAAGTAAGGCTCAAACCAGATAGGGGTTGGTACCTATCAAAAATATTTATCATCCGGAGGATCAGCAAAGAAGCATCTGAAGGATAACCGGGCAAAAGGGTTAACTCCTTCCCCTACCAGCTAATCTTATCGGCATATTAGGCCAACAAATTAGCTAGGCCGGTGAAGGGGGGCAGCTGTAGACCCCTAATTTTGCCCGGTCTCTCAATAAAGGCTAAGGAGACTTCCTATGACAAAGCAAAGCTCTCCTGGCTTCTCAATAAAGGCTAATGAGACTTCCTACAACAAGATAAAGCTCGCCTGACATCTCAATAAAGGCCAAGAAGACTTCCTATATGAAGATAAAGCTTCAACGGCCGTCTATCGGCATCAACCGACGTCCGAATAAAGAAAGGAAAGCTTCCCAGGGATCCCAGAACACAAAGGCTGGCCAAAACAGGTTGAGACAGCCGTCCCAAAGTCGAGACGGCCGTCCCAAGCTACCCTGGCCAAGTAGGACGGCCGTCCCAAGTGAGACTACCCATCCCACTCTTCCAGGGGTAGGCCAAAGGCCAAAAAATTCAAGTGGGACGGCCGTCCCAACCCAGATGGGCGTCCCAAATTGTCAGGCTGCGAAAAACTATAAATAGGAGGCTCATTTGCCACTGTTTCACACACCAGACAACTCCCAGTACTTGTCTTTTCTCTTCCTTCTTTGAATGAACTCTCTGATTGCCTTAATAAGGTAACAATCAGTTAAGGAATCATATTCCAGCATTCGATTCTTCTGTAAAAATTTAGTCGAGTCGATCTTGTATTCGGAGAGGAGAGTCTTTGTAGAGCGGGGGATTGCCAAAACGCATCCTCAAAGTTAAAGATTCGCAATACAAAGCTTGCTACGGAGGTTCTGTTCAATTCTCTTCTACTTTACTGCTTTATTTATTACTTTATGTATGCAATATGAAATAAAGTCATGTAGATAGCCATTTTTAACATTATGCAATAAAATAGGGTAATCGCGTAATTTCTCGTAATCTTCACTTAAATGAATTAATTCGTCATAGGGAACCCGAAAGGGGCGTTGTGGGGTGCTAACACCTTCCCCACACATAACTAACTCCCTTACCTAACTCTGGTTATAATGGCCAAGTTTTGTTTTTATTAAAATCAACGCCTTTTTATCCTTTTCCAATGTTTACGGTCAAAACATTGGTGGCGACTCCATAAGAACCCCTTTTCGAAAACCTTGCTTTTATTAGAGGATAGTTCAGTTGTTGAGCACCTCGGAAGCAATGAACATAATTTTAACATAAAACGCGAGTCTAAACCATCTTTTTGCGACCGCTCGCATAAACGTTCGAGATGTCCCTAGACGTCGGAATGGACGGCGGCGACAAGGACCTTCAAGAAAAGGTAGCCAGGATTGCATCGGATCCCTTGATGCATGCAGTAGATGGCGAAAAGGTCCGCCTGAGTGACCTTGCCTTGACTTTCTTTTCGGCTATGAAGGGTGCCTACTAGTAACTTGTGACAAATGCGGAGAGGTGGGAGGAAGGCAGTCCCCTTTGGACTGGTGGGAATGTGCTGGGAGCTGGTAATCTCCTCCAATATCTGACTGGTGGTGAGGGTGGCTGGCCTTTTGCAGAATGCCCCCCTGTATTTCGTAGTTTGGATCTCTACTGGCTGGTGGAATCCCATGAGGACGTTGAAGTCATCTATGACGTTGGTCCGGTAGGCCCCATTCATCAAGTAAGTAACTGCTCGGACAGGAGGAAACCTGGGGCTCATAGATGGTAGGTCTATGAGTGTGACCGAGGCGAGGAATTCCAGCGTGGCTGTGCGGTGGATGCGGGTAGGTGGATCTCTGAGCAGGAAGTCCCACCCTATTACTTGGATGTATCTCCTCACATCCTGATCCTAACCGAACATGGTTAGGATCCTGAAGTCTAGCCAGAGCATAGGGTGCCAAGAAAACTAGCTGATGTTGGCAAATCTAGCCTGGTGCTGCTCTGTCAACTGAGTGGGAACCTGAGGAGGGGGGATGCTCCTTATGGGTCCCCAGGAACGTTTCCGACGTGTAGACGAATCTCCACGATCCATTACTCAACATAGAACACTCAAATATGCAAATGGGAAGTAAAGGAGGAAGAGAGAACGCAAGAATGGGGTGCCATGAGCCATTTGGGGCGCCTAAATTTATAGGACGGTCGTCTAGTGCAGTTGGACAACCATCTGCCCCTAACAGTAACCTATGGACGACCGTCTGGCTAGGGTGGACGGCCATCTGCCTTAAGTGGACGACCATCTGCTCCCTTTTTTTTATTATTATTATATTTTAGAAGGAAATAGGACCCTGTTCATCAACATCTATGCATGTAATGTTCATGATATGCATCTTATAATACTATTTTAGTTAATATTTTTAGAAAAGTTAACTGATGTATTCCAGATGGTGAGATTCTTCTGGTGTTACATTCAGTTGTACCATTTCTGCCATTTTGGGATTTACCTTAACTGAAGAATGATCGTGTTGAAGAGCTATTTTGCCATACTAGTGTGTTTCTTCCCCTTTTTGGAATTTCAATCCTCCTATTGATTACTATGTTTCCACATTACCCGGTTAATCATTAGAATATCATAGCGATAAGGGTCAAGAGAAAAGAAGGAAGAGGATGATTAAATCAAAGGTTTGTGTTTTTAAAAGGGATTTCTTAAAACAAATGGTATTTGTAAGCACGACTAGCCAAGGTTAGTCAAACTGTTTAGGCTTAGTTTAAACAAACATTTGTTTGCGGGGTTGCGTCTTTACTTGATTGTTTTGCGGCACTTATTACGACTGATTGTCTTTCCTAGACCGCCCTTCGGGTTTTCAATCTAGGATGTAGTGTTTCGTCCTAACTTTTGACGGGGTTTCTTTTTTATTATGCTTTAGAAACTCTAATGGACTTTGTTTTGTAACCCTATCTTTTGCCCAGGCTACCCTTTATTATTGTTCGGGTTTCCTAGTGGGTTGACCCTAACTTTTGCGTAGCCCCCTTTTCTGGGTTTCCTACCGGGTAAGATGCCCTTTCTTTTTTGGCCTTTGGCTTTTACGGGCTCTTCTTATTATTTTCACAACATTGGCGAAAACCTTACTTGTGTTCTTAATCAATCAGTGATGGTTAATTTTGTTTCTTTGCTGATAGTGTGCTCTTAAATTTTGGATGCCTTTTAGAAATGTTTACTTAAACATGGTTATTAATGAGGCATAGACATGAATAGCAAGAAAAGAAGCAGATAGTAAGAAATGTATTCTTTTATGATTAAAAGGGTAATATGTGCCCTGAAAATGCCCGGGGGTCGGGCTTGCCCCGGGGAGTAATCTTTAATAGTCGTTGGGTTTACATTCCTTTAAGAGATGGAAGAAGAACACCTAATGACTAAAGTCGCTCTTGATGCCTGTATCCCTCTGCTTCGGAAAATCTGATTCAATGGGCGGAGGGGAGACTTTCCCTTTCTTCTTGTAGTAGGGTCGTACCCTAGACCGTGCTTCGAAGGATTGTCCTTGAAATCTGGTGGCTCCCTTATTCCTTGGGAATTCCTACCGAGTCCCTGGCCTGGGCAGTACCCGTACTTTGTCATCATATGTGCCACCCTCATGTTGTTGGGAAGTCTTTCAACATTGGCGATCTTCAGCACTTGAAAGGATGTTTCAAGGGCCTCTTCAGTTGCATCCACATAGGGTAGGGTAGACGGCTTGCTGATGAAGATGTCGCCTTCGGCTTGAATTGTGACCAGTTTGTCACCTACCACGAATTTGATTCTTTGGTGGAGCATTCAAGGGATCGCTTTGGTGTCGTGAATCCAAGGTCTACCGAGGGGCAACTGTAAGTAGGAGTGATGTCCATCACATGGAAGTCCACATTGAAGATGGTGGGACCTACTCGGATTGGTAGGTTGATTTCCCCCACTACTTCATGTCTTGATCCGTCGAAGGCTCGAATGACGGTGTTACTTGGGCGCATATGGGCTCCTTGTATTGCCAATTTGTCAAGCATGCACCTAGGCATGACGTTCAGGGATGACCCATTATCCACAAGGACTTTGGCGATGAGATATTCTCTACAATTGACGGATATGTGTAAAGGCTTGTTATGGCTTGACCCTCTAGGAGGGAGTTCTTCATCGGTGAAGGTAAGATGATCACTGGCTGTGATATTCCCAATGATTCCTTCAAACTTGTCTTGGGATATGGTGTGCTATACATAGGCTTCGTTCAAGACCCTCAACAGCGCATTTCGGTGTGGTTCCGAACTCGTTATTAAAGATAACAAAGTTATCTTCGCGGGCGTGCGGTTGAGTTGGTCTATGATGGAGTACTCACTTGGCTTTATGAACTTGAGTAATTCGTCTGCTTCCTCCTTGGATTCTTCTTTGTTTTCTTCTTCGGTTTCTTTATTTTTTCCTTTGTTTTTGTGGGCGTCTTCTTGTGACTCCTTGGGAGAGTAGATTCGCCCGCTTCTAGTCATGCCCCCAATATTGGCTATATTGGAAACATCTTCCTTTACTATGTATTTCCATGGTACAACTTTGTCTGATTCGTTGGGGAAAGGACGAGGCATAAATAATCGCAGCGGTGTCCTAGCCCCCTATTCTTTATTGATCATCATAACCAGCGGTTGAGGTTTATTGTCCCTTGTAGGTGGCTCAACCATCGACGAAAGACTAATGATGAGTGGTTTCCTTTTCATTCTTCTGATTTATGAAAGCACATCAGTTAACCTTTCCTTTTTATTATCTTATTAATTTAAAGCAAGGAGAGATATGTGAATTAATGTGAGATGAATGCAATAAACAGTTGTATAGATAAACAAAAGGTGATTTATTCATCCAAAAAAAGTGTACATTCCCCTAGACCATGCTATGAAGCACATTTTGGCAGAAATGGAAAATCCTAAAGAAACCCATAGGCGGGTTCTGATTCCTACGTAATTCCCCTTTGGCTTCCCGTACATGACGAGTAAGTGCTTCAGACTGTCGATGGACTGCCTGGCTCATATCTTCACTGTATTTTTGAGCCTCTTTTATCTTTTCCTCTTGATGGACGACCAAGGCCTGTAAGTCATCAAGTTTCTCAAGGGCTCGGTCTCTTTCTTGCAGAACTTGGCCGTACTGAGCTAATCCGTCTCTCTCTTTGCATCGCAGCTCAGCCAAGTCCCTGTTAAGTCTTTGGGCGGCCTCCCTCCTTCGTTGTGCTTCAGACTGAGTCCTTTCGAGGTCTTGTTGCATCATCTTGGTCGCCTATGCCTATTTTGTAAATTCGGCCTCAAGGTGTGATAATTTGGTAGTCATTTCCTGGAGTTGATTATCCGAGTTTGCTCTAGCAACTTTAGACACTCGGACAACCTCTTCGTTGGAGTCAGCACATTGGTCATTGAGACGCTCTATCTCTTGGTCTTTCTTCTTGCACTGCCTTTGCAGACCGTCAATGGTAAGGATAGACTCTTGTTCTTTCTCCTCAAGGCCCCTCAATTGGGCTCCCATAATTTCTATCCTTTAGTTCAAGTCATCGACTCGAGTTCATAGTTCTATATTTACTGATGGCAAGGGGGATGGAGCGGGTGGATGTGGCACCCCTCTATTATTCCTCCATTCCTCAAAGTCACTAGAAACAACTACTCGAGCCCTACCAAGCTCTTCATCACCTAAGTAGACTGATTTCTCCCATACTCTTCGGATCGCGGGAGCATCCTTGAAGCTGCTGGAACTACAGAAGAAACACAGTCCCCGATTTTTTCCTGTGTTGGCATGGTCTGGGTCCTCATAAGCTGCCTCATAGCTATCTTTGGGGAATAAGCTATGAAGCCCCTAAGACTCAACAATGGTACATTGGGGTGATCTCCACATCGGATAAGAATGGGACCGGGAACCAAGGACATGCCCAAGATATGTGATCTATGTTCCAATGCTCCAACTCAGTCTTCCACTCCATGGTGCTACGATGGCGGAGGGGGATCTTTGAGAAGCTCCTCAAAGGATCAGGGAATGCTCCCATGTGACTTGAGGCATAGAAGTGAGTGATGCCCCAAACATACAGTAGAGTAGAACAACAATTAAGTGTTTTTCCTTGCTTATGGCGACAGAATTCTACTGATAGCAAGGTGTCGGCAAGAAGCACAGGCACGAGACTTTTCAAATGTACCTCCTAGTCAAAGAAGGCATCCATTGCGGCGTGATCAATGGTGTCGTTATGGAAAGGGAATAAAAAGGTCCCAAACATAATTAGTGCTAGAGTCTTGTTGAATGTGGGCCAATCTCCTTCATCAGCCAGAGAGGATAAGTGGTCCTCTAAAAGTGAGATCTTCCACCCCTGAATGCTCCCTTTTCCCTTCAGGGCAGACTGTGGAAGCGGTAATTGGATAAGGTGAGCGACCTTGTTTACCAAGATATAAGCCCCCTAGCTAATGTAGACCCCAGCTAACTTGGGCCATCAGATCATAAGCTCATACTCTTCCAAGGTCGGAACCAAATCAAACTGGGGGAACTCGAAGCAATGCAGTCTGGAGCTCCAAACGTGGATCAAGGCTCTGACAAACACGTGGTCAACACAGATTTTCAAGAGGTCCAAGATTCGTCCGTAAGATCTCTCAAAGCTGGATCGAATTTTCGACGACATCAGTGCGCACAACTGTTCCAACCTCTCGACACGGTAACGGGGAATATCCATTTTTCCTAACTGTCTACTGCTTGATCCCTCCATTTTTCTAGAAAATAAAAAATGCATGCTATGAGTATGATGCTTTCGTATGCATGAAGGTGTTTTTTGTTTCTACATATTATCATGTTTTTGTTAGAATCGCGCAGCGGAATGTTCGCGTGGTCGGACAAAAACCAAGAGGGGGGGGGGGTGAATTGGTTTCTTAACAAAAATTAGGTTTTCAAAGTTTTCCCCAAATTTTGTCGATTAAAAACTGTGTAAATGTAAATAGAGAAGAGAAGAGAATCTTACACAGGATATTTATACTGGTTCGGATCAAAAGACCCTACGTCCAGTTGCTAATCACTCAAACAGAGGATTAACGCTGTCACTATAATCAAGTTGTTACATACAAATTACATTTGAAAAGATAAAGATAAGAAAACACCTCTCTTGAAATCCACAAGAGATGATGAACAACTTTCCCTAGAGACGGCACAACACACAATCCACTAAGAACTCCACTTAGTGATTCTTATCGCTTCTAGCCCACACCAGGTTCCAAAAGTCCCTTTTTCTTGCAACAAACAGTTCTCTGGCACTCACAGCACTTAACTTGAGTATGAAAAAGGTTGTTCTGATTTTCTGAGTGCCATAGAGAAGCTTAAGTAGAGAAATTAGGGTTTGGAAATTGGGAATTTTGGAATTAGGGTTCTTGGAAATAGGGTTTTCGAAAATAGGGTTGATTTGAAGTTAAAAATCAAAATCTGACTGAAATAATCGATTAAATGAAGTATTAATCGATTATTACAGAGCCAAAATCAACAGAACCTTAAAAATCTCTCGTTTTAATCGATTAAAAGGGTTGTTAATCGATTAACGAGCCTATTAATCGATTAACAGGCTCGTTAATCGATTAACAGTGGTTTAATCGATTAAACCGATGGAGCGATACTGAGAAAATGGTTTTTCTCACTCGTTTTAATCGATTATTTCCCTATTTAATCAATTAAAGCCAGAGCCTGGATGATAAATTTGAGCTTTTTGAAGCTTCTAAAGTGCGGACTATGTACCTGCTATCTTAAACTCTAATATTACAGACTCAATCTAATTGAAACAGAGTTATTACAATACAAAACAAGTCTTCAACACTCTAAGTCTTTGTGTTCTTGAATCATCATCAAAATCAACAATCTTCATGTCCATCAAGTGCAACATCAAGTCCTTGAATGTTCAACAATCTGTTTTATCTGTCATACTAACAAACACATTAAACATACTAGATAATATTTAAAAACAATCATATTAGGCTTTAAATATTTTTCTCCCCCTATTTTGATTAGAATCAAAAAGAATTTTTCTATAACAATCATAAGAGCTACCCCTCAAAATATGCATAACTTAGAGAAGACTCCCCCTCAATCAAAGCAATAACAGAATACCATATTTTATTTCAGAGATAAGCAATCATTACAATATAGGAAATAACAACAAATTTAAAAATCTTCACTATCATCACTATGAAAGTGTGCATCAAATCTATTTTCTAAACGACACACTTTATCATCTACATCAGATATACGACGAATTATTTCCTCATGCCGTACTCCAGAAAGCGTGAAGAATGACTGCATTCTCTGATTCATGTCAGATAACATGTCTTCCATGGATTGTCGGGTTTCATGATGGGTAGAGGAAGTTCCAACACTTTGGATTTGATCAGAGGGAAGCTCAGTAGCAGGAGGCATATCTTCATCAGAATCTTCATTGTCACCACCTTGATTTGGAACGTCATCTTTGTGAACATAAATGTCGTTGACACGCACCATTTGTAGTTGGATTAATGTGCTGTCAAGCATGCGATTCAAGTTATTTGTTCTTACTGTTTGTTCACCTTCGACATTGACTCCCTTATATTCAAGAATCCGAGAGACAAGGAGGGCATATGGAATTTTGAAGGTGGGATGGTGTTTGGCTTTTAACATAGTCATGGTGACAAGAACGCCCCAATCTAAGGGCTCATTATTCATTATGGCATGAATAATCCTAAGATCAATTGAAGAACATTGAGCATGATTTGTAGCCCGGGGACAAAGGATCCAGACAAGTAGATGTAAAATCATGCGTTCCTCCTTCTTCAAAGGTCCAGCAAGAAGGAGACGCCCAATCTCCATGGAGGGATTACGCAGAAAAGAACGGTAAGCTAAGAACCTGTCAAAATCATCTAACTCACCATAAATGTTAATAGCATCTTCTCTAATTGGAAAGTGGGCAACGTTCTCCCAAATATCATCGTCAAGAATAATTGTGACGCCTTTGACTCTAGAGGTAGCTATTTGATATCTAAATTTAAATCTAGAGTAAAATACCCTAACAAGGTCAGGATAATACGTACCTTGCATTTGGATGAAAGGAAGAACTCCTTGAAATTCAAGAAGTTTGGGAAAATTGAATCCCCTATTGATGAACTGCTCACCAATAAGGAACTTTGGAGAAATAATAGCACGTTTCTTCCAATAGGTTAGAAATTCTTGTTGGTCATCTGTATCAGAAATCCATCCTTCTACAGAATTAGGACGGGGACGAGATGAGGGTGCAGATATTCTTCTAGTAGGGATGTTAGCACGAGAAGATGAGGCCATTGAAAGATTGGAGGAATAACAAGAAGATTTAGAAAGCTAAGTGTATTGAGAAGAGGGCAAGATTGCTAGAATAAGGCAAGAAAGCTTGATTTCAAGAGATAGAAGTGAGTAGAAGTGAAGTGAAGGTCCCTATTTATAATCAAGCATGTCCAACGGTCATATGGAAGGGAATATAGGTCAAGAGATCCGTTGGCAACGGCTAGGAAGCCAAACTTGCCAGGTTTAATCGATTAAAACTCAGATTAATCGATTAAACCAGTGCCAGAACCATTTAATCGATTAAATTGGGCAGTTAATCGATTAATTGGCGAATTAATCGATTAATCCAGAGAGGAATGCCCTGTTTTGAGTGTTTTGGATGCAAATAATCGATTATAACTCCAATTAATCGATTATTCCAGAGAGTACATCAAATTTTTGAGGTTTTTACACATGATAACTTATAAACATCCTACATAATGAATTATAACATTATAATCATCCAACAACTGTCTAAATGAGCAGAATTTAAGCTATTTCTAATATCCCTAAGTCTCTTCTAAGATCATAAAATCTATCCTTGGGTTGAGGCTTAGTAAAAATATCTGCTAATTGATGCTTTGTATCAACATACTCTATTTTACAGTTCCCTTTGCTGATATGATCTCTCAAAAAGTGATGTCTAATTTCTATGTGCTTAGTCCTAGAGTGCATTACTGGATTCTTAGTAAGATTAATTGCACTCGTATTATCACACATCAAAGGTATGTTATTTAGAAATATACTATAATCTTCTAACTGTTGTTTCATCCACAAAATTTGAGCACAACAACTACCAGTCGCAATATATTCGACTCGAGTGGTAGATAAAGCAACACAAACTTGTTTCTTAGAATGCCAAGATACTAAGGATGAACCTAACAAATGACATGTCCCACTAGTACTTTTCCTATCAATTTTGCATCCACCATAATTAGCATCGAGAATATCCTATTAAACTAGTACAAGCATCGAGATGGATACCATAAACCAAAACCGAGTAGTTCCTTTTAAATATTTTAAAATATGTTTTACTGCAATTAGGTGAGATTCTTTTGGACAAGCTTGAAATCTAGCACACACACAGACATAATGCATAATATCAGGTCTACTTGCAGTTAAGTATAACAGTGAACCTATCATATCTCTATACATAGATTGATTAACTTCCAAACCTGATTCATCCTTGTCTAGATAGCATGAAGTTCCCATGGGTGTGTTAGCTTCCTTTGAGGTGTCCATTCCAAACTTTTTAAGAATCTCTTTGCAGTATTTGGTTTGAGAGATGAAAATGCCATCTTTAAGTTGCTTGATTTGTAGTCCAAGGAAGAATGTCAATTCTCCCATCATAGACATTTCAAACTCTCCCTGCATTATCTTAGCAAATTCTACACATAACGAATTATCAGTTGATCCAAAAATAATATCATCAACATATACCTGGACCAATAAGATATGTTCTTTTACTTTCTTTATAAACAATGTAGAATCAATTTTTCCTCTAGAAAAATCATTTGAAGTTAGGAAACTACTTAGCCTTTCATACCAAGATCTAGGAGCTTGTTTCAACCCATATAATGCTTTCTTTAATTTAAAAACATGATTAGGAAAACTAAAATCTTCAAATCCAGGGGGTTGCTCCACATAAACTTCTTCTTTAATAAAACCATTCAAGAATGCACTCTTAACATCCATTTGATATAATTTAAATTTCATTAAAGATGCATAAGCAAGAAGTAGGCGTATAGCCTCTAACCTGGCAACAGGAGCATAAGTTTCATCATAGTCTATACCTTCCTCCTAACAATAGCCTTTGGCAACAAGTCTGGCTTTATTCTTTGTTGTGTTTCCATCTTCATCAAGTTTGTTTCTAAACACCCATTTGGTTCCAATAACTTGATGTGACTCTTCTTTTGGGATTAATTCCCAGACTTGATTTCTTTCAAATTGGTTAAGTTCTTCTTGCATTGCTATGCACCATTCGTCATCTTTAAGTGCTTCCTCAACATTTTTGGGTTCTATCTGTGACACAAAAGCTACATACATACAGAAATTAGTCATATTTCTAGTTCTTACCCCTTTTGAGATGTCACCTATGATATTGTCCATTGAGAGTCCCCTAGGTGATTGCCATTCTTTTGCTAATTCAGGCGTTTGAGAAGACTCATTTGCTTCCAAATATAATTCATCAAGAGCTTCTCTTATATACTCATCATCACCTGCAAGTTCTTTATTTGACTCAAGAGGATTTCCCCCAAGGTCTACAATTTCATCAAAAGTAACATGTATAGATTCTTCAATGTTTAAGGTTCTTCTATTAAACACTCTATAAGCTTGGCTAGTTAATGAATATCGTAGAAAAATTCCCTCATCGGCTTTTGAGTCAAATTTTCCTAAGTTGTCCTTTCCATTATTTAACACAAAACACTTACATCCAAAAATTTTCAAATGAGCAACATTAGGCTTTCTACCATTAAACAATTCATAAGGAGTAGATTTAATAATTGACCTAATGAGCATTCTATTTAAAACATAACATGCAGTACTAACCGCATCAGCCCAAAAATACTTAGGAACATTAGATTCATTTAACATAGTTCTAGCAAGTTCCTCTAATGACCTATTTTTCCTTTCAACTACACCATTTTGTTGGGGAGTCCTATGAGCAGAAAAGTTATGTAATATTCCATTTTCTTCACAATAATTTTCAAACTTTTCATTTTGAAACTCACCACCATGGTCACTTCTTAAAACTTTAATTCTTAAGTCTTTCTCATTTTGAATTTGTTTTGAAAATTTTCTAAATACTTTAAAAGCTTCACTTTTCGTAGTTAGGAAAAATGTCCATGTATATCTAGAATAATCATCAACAATCACAAGACCATAATAATTTCCACCAAATCTTTTTATCCTAGAAGGTCCAAATAAATCTAAATGTAATAATTCTAGGGGTTTTGAAGTGGAAATAACATTCTTTGATTTAAATGATGATTTTACTTGTTTACCTTTTTGAAATGCATCACATAACCTATCTTTTTCAAATTTTAACTTAGGCAAACCAATAACTAAGTCTTTTGAAATCAATTTGTTCAAATGATGCATATTTATATGAGCCGCTCTCTTATGCCATAACCAAGGGTTCTCTTCCTTAGCAACTAAACATGTTATGCTAGACTCATGTAAACAATCCAAATCAATCAAATATATGTTGTTATGCCTAATGCCTTTTAATTCTACATTTTCGGAATCTATCAAATGTATGGTGCAAAATTTGCTTTCAAAAATTACCTTGAAACCTTTGTCACATAGTTGACTTATGCTAAGGAGATTATGTTTAAGTCCATCAACAAGAAGTATATCCTTGATCTCCAAAGTGTTTGCACCACCTATGTTTCCAATTTCAAGAATCTTCCCTTTGTTGTTGTCCCCATAAGTTACATATACTTGTTCCTTAGCTTTGAAACTCACAAATTTAGATTTATCACCGGTCATATGCTTTGAGCATCCACTATCAAGATACCACATAGACTTCTTTGATTTGGAAGTTTCCTACAAAACAAGAATATAGTAAACTTAGGTCCTCACAACTTTTGGGTCCTTGGGGTTAGAGACATAACAAATTACTTAACAATAGGAACCCAAATGTATTTACCTTTAGGAACACCAAAATGTTTAATTTTACATCTATTTGAAGTATGACCATGTTTCATACAATAAAAACATGCTTTAGATGTAGCATTTGAAAATGATGTATTTCTAATCATAGATGCTCTAGTTCCTTTTTCTACCCATACTCTTTTATTTTTCCTTTTAGACTTTTTCAAAGGAACTTGTTGATTTACACTATTTTGAGCATACACCATTTCATGCTTCTTAAGATCATCTATTTCCTTTTCGGCTTTGTCTAGCAAATGATTAAGAATATCTATGTCATATTCATGCTCTTTACAAGTTGCACATTCTAGGTTCTTATCATTTTCCTCATCTAAACATACAATTTTCGTTTCTAATGATTCCTTTTCTTCTAAACATGTGATTTTCATTTTTAAGGAGTCTATTTCCTTTTCGGATCTACTTAAATTCTTCTTTACCACTTTATATTCGTTTTTCAAATTCTTGAAAGCACTAAACAATTCATTATAAGCATTTTGCAATTCATCATAATTATTTTCATCATCACTTGAAGATGAGTCAGAATCACTTACCTCAAAGTCGGAAGAAATGTTGTCATTTGCCATTAAGCAAATATTTGCTTCTACTTCCGAGTCACTTGATTCCGAACTTGAGTCACTGTTATCCCAAGCAATATAGGCTTTCTTCTTGAAGACCTTTTTTCCTTTGTTTTCATCGTTTTTCTTATTTGGGCATTCGATCTTTACATGCCCTGCTTCACCACAACCATAACATTTTATATTTAAGGAAGTACTTTCTCTTACCTTTCCTTTACCTTTGAAAGGATGCCTTCCTTTAGCTTTTATGAATTTGGTGAACTTCTTTATCATAAGACTCAACTCTTCTTCTTCATTTTCCGAGTCTTCTTCATTTTCCGAGTCTTCTTCTTCCTTCTTATTTTTACCTTTGGAAATTTCGGTTTTGAAGGCTAAATTCTTCTTTTGATATTTCCCTTCTTCATCGTTTATCATCCCAAGCTCAAGCTCATGCTCTCTTAGCTTTTCGAATAGCGCCGCCATTGACATTGTGGCAAGGTTTTGTGACTCCGAGATGGCCGTCACCTTAGGTTGCCATTTCCTATCCAAAGATTTTAAAATTTTAACATTTAATTCATCAACGTCAAATATTTTACCTAATCCGGTGAGATGATTCACAATATGAGTGAAACGCTTTTGAACGTCGAAAATCGTTTCGCCTTGTTGCATCCAGAACATCTCACATTCTTGGATTAAGGAGTTTTTACGTGCTCTCTTGACGTCGTCAGTACCTTCATGGGTCACTCTAAGCATTTCCCACATTTCCTGGGCACTTTTACAAACAGAAATCCTGTAAAACTCAGCAAGCGTTAAAGCAGATGAAATTATATTTCTAGCCCTAACGTCAAATTGTGCTTTTCTGTTTTCTTCTGCAGTCCATCTAGAAAAAGGTTTAGCAACGTCAATACCGTTCTCAGTAACTTTAAGAATATATGGACCGTTTAAAATAGCGTCCCAAACGCCTCTATCAACAGACTCTAAAAAGATTTGCATTCTTACTTTCCAAAAAGGATAATTTTGACCCGCAAAAAGTGGAGGTCTGTTGATAGACGCACCTTCGGCAAAAGTTTGATTTTGTCCGGCCATTTTCGAAAAGTTTGAATGACTATCACAGCAAGCTCTGATACCACTTATTAGAATCGCGCAGCGGAATGTTCGCGTGGTCGGACAAAAACCAAGAGGGGGGGTGAATTGGTTTCTTAACAAAAATTAGGTTTTCAAAATTTTCCCCAAATTTTGTCGATTAAAAACTGTGTAAATGTAAATAGAGAAGAGAAGAGAATCTTACATAGGAGATTTATACTGGTTCGGATCAAAAGACCGTACGTCTAGTTGCTAATCTCTCAAACAGAGGATTAACATTGTCACTATAATCAAGTTGTTACATACAAATTACAATTGAAAAGATAAAGATAAGAAAACACCTCTCTTGAAATCCACAAGAGATGATGAATAGTTTTCCCTAGAGACGGCACAACACACAATTCACTAAGAACTCCACTTAGTGATTCTTATCGCTTCTAGCCCACACCAGGTTCCAAAAGCCCCTTTTTCTTGCAACAAACAGTTCTCTGGCACTCACAGCACTTAACTTTTGTATGAAAAAGGTTGTTCTGATTTTCTGAGTGCCATAGAGAAGCTTAAGTAGAGAAATTAGGGTTTGGGAATTGGGAATTTCGGAATTAGGGTTCTTGGAAGTAGGGTTTTCGAAAATAGGGTTGATTTGAAGTTAAAAATCAAAATCTGACTGAAAGAATCGATTAAATGAAGTATTAATCGATTATTACAGAGCCTAAATCAACAGAACCCTAAAACTCTCTATTTTAATCGATTAAAAGGGTTGTTAATCGATTAACAGGCCTGTTAATCGATTAAAAGGCCTGTTAATCGATTAACAGGCCTGTTAATCGATTAAAAGGGCTGTTAATCGATTAACAGACCTGTTAATCAATTAACAGGTGGTTTAATCGATTAAACCAGTGAGCAGATACAGAAAATGGTTTTTCTCACTATTTTAATCGATTATTTCCCTATTTAATCGATTAAAGCCGAGCCTGGATGATAAATTTGAGCTTTTTGAAGCTTGTAAAGTGCAGACTATGTACCGGCTATCTTAAACTCTAATATTACAGACTCAATCTAATTGAAACAAAGTTATTACAATACAAAACAAGTTTTCAACACTCTAAGTCTTTGTGTTCTTGAATCATCATCAAAATCAACAATCTTCATGTCCATCAAGTGCAACATCAAGTCCTTGAATGTTCAACAGTTTTATTTTCTACATGGTGCATGATTTTTTTGTTTGTATTTTCTGAAGAATAATGAAACTACCTATATGGGTGATGGATTCGATGCTTAACACCATGAAAAGGGCCTGATTTCCTTTCATTATGGTCGTTATTTGATTTATTTATTTTAAAACCTTTTATCTCTTCTGTCGGACTGCGTGGCTACTTAGCTTACAAAGAACCTGAAACTAGGTTAGCTAAAAGGCAGCCTGTCTGAGATAAAAATGGTTATTGCGAAAGAATGGTTCTAGCATCCCTTATCTCTTCTGTCGGAATCACTGTTAAATTTCATGGCAAATCTGTGTTCAAGATTTGACACACGTTCATCCACATCTGAAATGCGATGGATAATTTCCTAATGTCATTTTGGAGAGATGGAGAAAAAATATTGCATTCTTTGGTTCATACTAAAAATCATATCTTCAATAGAGGAGCGTGTTTCAGTATGAGCGCCAGTGGAAGTGCCTCCAACAGGAGCATCAGCATCAACAACAAGTATCTCATCATCTTCAGAATCTTCAGCAACAACAGCAATTGGCACTTCATCCTTATGAAAGTAGGTACCATTAACATTGACCATTTGCAGCTGAGTAAGTGTCCTGTCAAGCATCCTATTTGAGTTCAACATCTAGAGCTTTTGTTCACCTTCAAGATTAACTCCCTTGTATTCCAGTATTCAGGAGATGAGAAGAGCATAAGGAATCTTGAAGGTAGGATGTCGCTTGGCTTTGAGCATTGTCAAAGTAACAAGGCTAGACCAATCAATTGTATTCTTATTAATTAAGAGGGGAATATGTGCCCTTAAAATGCCTGAGGGTTGGGCTAGCCCCGGGGAATAATCTCTAACAATCATTGGGTATACATCCCTTAAGAAAGGAAAAAGAACTCCTAATGACTAGAGCTGCTCTCGACGCTTGTATCCCTCTGCTTCGAAAGATTTGCTTTAATGTGTGGAGAGGAGACTTCCCTTTTCTTCTCATAGCTCGGCCCTTTGTAGGGTTGTTTCCTAGGCCATGCTTCAGGGGATTGTCCTTAAATTCTAGGGGCTCCTTTATTCCTTGGGAGCTTGCACCGAGCCCTTAGCCAGGATGGTAACCATACTTCATCATCATGCGGGCTACCTTCATGTTGCTGGGAAGTCTCTCTACACTGGCGATTTCAAGAGCTTGAAAGGATGTTTCAAGGGCCTCTTCAGCCGCGTCCACATAGGGTATGGTAGACGGTCTACTGATCAAGATGTCATCTTCAGCTTGGACCATGACCAATTTGTCGTCTACTATGAACTTGACTTTTTGGTGGAGCGTTGAAGGTATTGCCTTAGCGTCGTGAATCCAAGGTCTGCCAAGGAGACAACTATATGCTGGAGTAATATCCATCACGCAGAATTCGACATTGAAGATAGTGGGACCAATTTGGATTGGCAGATTGATTTCTTCCACTACTTCTCGTTTGGATCCGTCGAAGGCTCGAACGATAGTGTTGCTTGGGCGCATGCGGGTTCCTTGAATGGTTAGCTTGCGAGTGTACACTTGGGCATCATATTCAAGGATGACCCGTTATCCACAAGAACTTTGGCGATGAGATACTCCTTGCATTTGATGGAGATATGCAAGGGCTTGTTATGGCTTGACCCTTTAGGAGGGAGTTCTTCATCTATGAAGGTGAGGTGATTGCTGGCTGTGATGTAGTTGACGATCCTCTCAACTTTTTCTTAGGATATTGTGTGAGGTATGTAGACCCCAAATCTTGCCCGACCTCATAATAAAGACCAGAAGACCTCCTTTTCGAAGATGGATGAAGCCTAAGAAGCCTTTAGGAGAGACTATTAGGCCCCATACTAGGAAGGAGGTATTTTCTGCATGTAAATAAGGATTTTCGCCTCTTAGGGTCGAGACCGCCGTCTCGCTTATCGGGACCGCCGTCTTGCCACTTCTGCAAGTCGAGACCACCGTCTCGTTTGGCGAGATGGCCGTCTCGCCACTTGCGAATGGCGAGACAGCCCTCCCGGTTGGCGAGACGGCCTTCTCGCCATTATTGCAAGGTGAGACGGCTGTCTCGAATGGCGAGACGACCGTCTCGACCTTGTCAGACGAGACAGCCGTCTCGACCAGACAGGCACGAATCCCTATAAATAGTCGTGCCTTCACCCTCATTTTACACAGTTCTTCCATTCTCTCTCTTGTCAGTTCCTCAAATTCTCTTCCTAGAACCCATCCGAAGCATTTCCAGAGTTTCTGAGAGTTTTTAGAGTTTTTTATAGCGTTTTTGAGAGATTCCCGGCACTGTAAAGAGTGAAGGGCTGCCAAAAAGCACCCTAGTTTTCAAGAAATTAATATAAATCTTGCCTCAGAGGTTTCTACATTCTCCCTCTCTCTTTTACTACTTTATTTTTAATTATGCAATAGATATGAGCCATTCCGATTGCCATTCCGGCAAACTACCCTGATGGAAAAAGGGGACATCCGGGGTTGGAAAGTCTCAATGTTAGAAGACCATCTATCTGACTTGGCTGAAAGGGCAGAATGGGTCGCTTTTAACAAAACCCTGGCCTTAATCATATTTGGAACGATCTTGCTTTCCTTCCATCTCGACACAGTGGATCAAGCCGTCATGGACGCCTTCTTCGCCTGGGACGTGAACTCGAAGAGTCCCTTGCCTGCAATTCTTGCTGACACCTTGCTCTCGGTGGAATTCTCCCGCCAGAAGCAAGGAAAAACACTTCGTTGTTGCTCTTCACTACTCTTTGTGTGGGGCATCACACATTTTTACGCCTCTAGTCACATGGGGATGTTCCCCGACCCTTTGAGGAGCTTCTCCTAAATCCCTCTCCAACGACGCATAACCTCAGAATGGAAGGACAAGTTGAAACAATGGGACGCCAATCATTTATCCTGGGTCTGCCCTTGGTTCTGACCCGGTCCGATCCTCATCAGATGTGGAGACTATCCGAACGTACCCTTGATAGGACTCAGAGGTTGCATAGCCTATTCACCTAGAGTAGCTATGAGACAACTCATGAGGACTCAAACTACAATTTCTCGAGGGGAACTCGGAGGGTTGTGTTTCTTCGGAGACCCATGCACAATTGCCAACTCACTACCCGTGAGAAAAGCATGGGAGAAACCAGTCTTTATGGGAGACAGAGAGCTAGGTAAAGCTCGAGTGGCTGTCTCTAGTGACTATGAGGTATGGAGAAAAAGAAGAGGGATGTCTCAACCATCCACCTCACTCCTTACGAACGCCAATAGTGAAGAGCTGTAAGCTCAAGTCGATGCCTTGACCCAGAGGATAGAAATCATGGGAGCCCAGATGAGGGCCCTTGAAGAAAGAGAACAAGAATCTATCCTCACCATTGATGGTCTGCAAAGGTAATGTAAGAAAAAAGATCATGAAATAGAGCGCCTCAAGGATCAGTGTGCTGACTGTAATGAGCAAGCTATCCGAGCATCCAAAGCTGCCAGAACCAGCTCGGATAGCCAACTTCAAGAAATAACCGCCAAATCAGCACGCCTTGAGGTCGAATCAGCAAAACAGGCTCAGACGATCAAGGATTTGTTGCAAGACCTCACCAGGACTCGGTCAGAAATACGCCAAGAGCGAGAGGCCAATCGGAGACTCAATAAAAGTCTCGCTGAGCTAAGCTGCAAAGAAAGAGATGGGCTAGCTCAGTACGGCCAAGTACTGCAAGAAAAGGAACAAGCCCTTGCAAAACTCGATGAAATACAAGCCTTGGTCGTCCATCAAGAGGCGAAGATCAAAGAGGCTCAAAAGTACAATGAAGATATGAGCCAGGCGGTCCAGAAGCAAAGCAAAGCACTCGCTCGTCACGTCTGGGAAGCCGAAAGGGAATTACATAGAGATCAAGACCCACCTGTGGGTTTCTTTAGGATTTTCCGTTTCTGTCAAAAGTTGCTTCGTAGTATGGAATAGGGGAATGTACACCTTCTACGGATAAATGAAATTTTTCTTTATTCAACAATTGTCTACTTGCATGCATATCATTCATTTGCATATTTAATTTCCCCTCCTTCACTCTTAATAAATAAGATAATAAAAAGGAAGGATTAACTGACCCGTCTTCCAAATCAGAAGAATGGAGAGAAAGCCACTCCTAATCAAGTTTTCCCAAACGGTTGATTTGCCACAAGAGGATAATAAGCCTCGACCGTTGGTCATCAAAAATAAGGAAGAGGGGCAAGGACACTAGTGCGACTATTTATGCCACGTCCTTTCCCCTACGAGTCGAATAAAGCTGTACCATGGAGATATGAAGAATCTTCACCAATAAAAGGGGATATCTCGAATATAGTCGGCATTGGGGGCATGACTAGAAGTGGAAGAATCTACTCCCTCAAGGACTCACAAGAAGACGTCCACAAAAATAAAGGAAAAAAAATAAAAAGACCGAAGAAAAAGAAAATAAAGAATCCAAGGAGGAGACAGAGGAATTACTCCAGTTTATAAGGCAAAGCGAGTATTCCATTATTGACCAGCTCAATCATATACCTGCAAAGATAACCCTATTATCTCTAATGATGAGCTCGAAACCGCACAGAAATGCCCTGATGAAGGTCTTGAGCGAAGCGCATGTACCTCACACCATATCCCAAGAAAAGGTTGAGAGGATCGGTGATCATATTATGGCAAGCGATCACCTCACCTTCACAGAGGAAGAACTCCCCCTCGAGGGTTCAAACCACAACAAGCCCTTGCACATCTCCATCAAGTGCAAGGAGTACCTCATCGCCAAACTTCTTGTGGATAACGGGTCATCCTTGAATGTGATGCCCAAGTGCACACTAGATAAGTTGACTATCCAAGGAACCCGTCTGCGCCTAAGCAGCACTATCGTTCAACCCTTCGATGGATCAAAACGAGAAGTAGTGGGAGAAGGTAATTTGCCAATCCAAGTTGGACCCACTATCTTCAACGTCGATTTCCATGTAATGGATATTACTCCAGCATACAGTTGTCTCCTCGGCAGGCCTTGGATTGATGACGCTAAGGCAGTACCTTCAACGCTCCACCAGAAAGTCAAGTTCATAGTGGATGACAAACTGGTCACGGTCCAAGCAGAAGATGATATCCTGATCAGTGGACTGTCCACCCAACCTTATGTGGATGCGGCTGAATAAGCTCTTGAAACATCTTTTCAAGCGCTCAAAATCGCCAACGTAGAGAGACTTCCCAAAAACACAAAGGTAGCCCGCATGTTGATGAAGCATGGTTACCATCCTGGCCAAGGGCTGGGGGCAAATTCCCAAGGCATGAGGGCAACCCCGAGATTTCAAAGATAATCCTTCCAAGTATGGCCTAGGATATGACCCTACTAAGGGCCGAGCAGAAAAAAGAAAAGGGAAGCCCCCCCTCCGCACACTCAAGCAAATTTTTCGAAGCAGAGGGGTGCAAGCGTCAAGAGCTACCCTAGTCATTAGGAGATCTTTTTCTTCATTTAAGGGATGTAAACCCCATGATTGTTAGAGATTATCCCCCGGGGCTAGCCCGACCCCCGAGCATTTTAGGGCACATATTCCCTTATTAATTAATAAAGAATATACTTCTTACTATCTGCTTCTCTTATTGCTATTTCATGACTAGACCTCACAATAACCTTTTCTAAGTAAGCAAAAAGAAAAAGGAGAATAAAAAGCACATCCAAATAATCAAAATTCACCATTGCCATTACAATCAAGCTAGTTTATTAGAAGCACCAAATAAGGCTTTACCTCACCATAAAGAAAGTCATCCTTCGCCAATATTGTGAAAAAAAAATAAATACACAAAAAAAAGCCCATAGAAGCCAAAGGCCAAAAAGAAAAAAGGGCAAAGTACCCGGTAGGAAACCCACTAAGGGGGCTACGCAAAAGATAGGATAGTATACCCGAACAAAAATAAAGGGTAGCCTAGGAAAAAGTTAGGTTTACAAAATAAGGTCTGCTAGGATTCCCTAAAAACAAAAAACAAAAAGAAGGAACCTAGACAAAAGTTAGGGCCAAAACACAATATCCTAGTTCGAAAACCCAAAGGGCGATCTAGAGAGATCAACTATCCATTAAAAGCAATGGAAATAAACTAAAGTGCAAGTACAAAAAAGAGGGGAACGTTTGCTTAGACAAAAGCTTAAACACTCAGGCCTAACCCTAACCAACCATTCTTACAAAAAACCTTTTTCTAAATAAAAATTAAACTTCTAAAACACAAGCCATTGAATTTGCCCTCTTACTTATTTTCTCTTGACCCTCACAACAATATTCTAATAATTAATTTGGGAATATGGAGGCGTATAGTCAACAAGAGGATTGAAACCCCTAAAGTGAAGAAAAAGGGACACTACATGGCAAAGTGTGCTCTACAAAAAAGAAAGAAAAAGAAAAAGCAAAGAAAAAGAAAAAGCAAATTATTCTTCGGTCACAAGAAGTCCGGAATGGTACAGCCAAATACGAGAACACAGACCAGAAGGCACTCAATGCTACAAGACACGTCCGGACTACCAGGAGGCTATCTGCGCACGCCCCACCAACCTCACTGTAGGAGAGATGTGGGAAGAGCTCACTGGGGCACACACTTTGCCCACGCTGATGAAGGGCTCCGCACTTCCCCCAGCCCTCCGCATCTGCCACAAGCTACTGGCAGGGACCATCCACGGGCGGAAAGAGAGTCAAGGAAAGGTAACCCTTCCGGACCTCTTTGTCCTTTACTGCATGAGCCAGAGGCGCCGGTGCAACCCTGACTATTTCTTTCTGAAGGCCCTCAAGGACTTCGGGAGCCGGCCCGTGGGAGCCGTCCTCATGGCTCCCCTCATTACCTCCCTGGCAGAAAAATAAGGGTGCAGTGGCAGGGAGGAACGGGTCTCCAGCCTCCCACCCGAGACCATCAACGGGTCGGTCCTAGTCAGCATGGGGATGCTACTGCGCCAAGGGACCTAGTTGATCCTCCACCCCTCACTGGATATCACTTTGGATCTTAGGGATCTCGTAGCAATGCACGATCTCCCGACACCTCCCGAGTTCCAACAACAGCAGCAACAATAACAATAACAGCAGCAGTACACAAATGATTTTGCTAGCATAAACCGCAACATCTACGATTTGCGCCAGCAATTCGACCAGATGTCTGTGAGACAAGAGCAAATGTCCCTAAGGCAAGAGGTCTTCGACACGAGATTGGAGACAATATACCAATACCAAGAGGGAATGAGGCAAGACTGGGCGACCTTCCAGCAGGAGTACTGCGACGAAGCCTGGGATCAAGCAGAATTCTGGAGACATTTGTAACGGCAGTTCCCCTATTATGGATCGTCTCCAGACACTAGTCCTCCGCCTTAGAGATAGGGCTTAGAAAATAAAACTGCTGTAATAAGATTTTTATCATAAATAAAATTTCATTTCATGCATTTTTCGCTATCCCTTTCAAAAAGAGTCAGTGTAACAAAAAGAAGCTAAGAGTAAAAAGACTTACGCTCAAAAAAGCCAAAATTCAAAATCGCGAGAAAAAGAGATAAAACCATGAAAAAAGGCAAGATTAAACCAACAAATTTTGACGACCAAGCAAGAGTCGAACAACAAGCAAAGACTACCCGACAACCAGCAAAGTCGGATGACCACCATCAAAAGATCAAAATCAAAGAATCCCCAGCAACCAACAAGCTGGATGAAGACCAACAAAATCCCTGGCACAGACCGGACGACCAATATCGAAAAAGACAAAGACAAGAGAACACATCTCAACACCAGGCGCATGAGCTAGAGCAGTAAGTCGCCACCACAGCCAAAGGATCAGCTACCGCAAGAAGGGGCATCCGGAGGCACAACACCAGATGGGGGTGTATACTCATCAAGCCTTACAAAAGGGGGCTTACTAGACGGGGGTTCATACTCGTCAAATACCAGATGGGGGTGTATACTCATCAAGCCTTACAAAAGGGGGCTTACTGGACGGGGTTTCATACTCGTCAAACACCAGATGGGGGTGTATACTCATCAGGCCTTACAAAAGGGGGCTTACCGGGCGGGGGTTCATACTCGTCAAACCAGATGGGGGTTCATACTCATCAGCGGAAAGGATCAGCTACCGCCAGAAGGAGCATCCTGGAAGCACACTTTTCCCCAGAAGATCAACCGCCAAAAAGATGGAACATCTGAAGGGTAACCGGGTAGGAGTGTCAACTCCTTTACCCTCCAGTCGATCTTCTTGGCACAACAGGCCAACAGTCGACTAGTCGGGTAAAGGGGGGGTAGTTGTAGACCCCAAATCTTGCCCGGCCTCATAATAAAGACCAAAAGACCTCCTTTTCGAAGATGGATGAAGCCTAAGAAGCCATTAGGAGAGACTATTAGGCCCCATACAAGGATAGGAGGGATTTTCTGCATGTATATAAGGATTTTTGCCTTTTAGGGTCGAGACCGCCGTCTCGCTTATCGGGACCGTCATCTCGCCACTTTTGCAAGTCGAGACCACCGTCTCGTTTGGCGAGACAGCCGTCTCGCCACTTGCGAATGGCGAGACGACCCTCCCAGTTGGCGAGACGACCTTCTCGCCATTTTTGCAAAGCGAGACGGCCGTCTCGAATGGCGAGATGGTCGTCTCGACCTTGTCATACGAGACGACCATCTCGACCTGACAGACGCGAATCCCTATAAATAGGTGCACCTTCACCCTCATTTCACACAGTTCTTCCATTCTCTCTCTTGTCACTTCCTCAAATTCTCTTCCTAGAACCCCTCCGAAGCATTTCCAGAGTTTCTGAGAGTTTTTAGAGTTTTTAATAGCATTTTCAAGAGATTCTCGACGCTGTAAAGAGTGAAGGGCTGCCAAAAAGCACCCTAGTTTTCAAGAAATGAATATAAAGCTTGCCTTGGAGGTTTCTACATTCTCCCTCTCTCTTTTACTGCTTTATTTTTAATTATGCGATAGATATCAGGGCCATGTAGTCGTAACTTTAATTCTGCAAATAAAAGGGTAAAAGCGTATTTTCACCGGCTTACTTATTTAAATAGCTGGCTTATCATAGGGAACCCGAAAGGGGCGTCGTAAGGGAACTAACACTTCCCTTACACGTAACTAACTCCCTTACCCAACTCTGGTTCTAATGACCAAATTTGGTTTTTCGAAAACCAATGCCTTTTCACTCCTTTTCCGATGTTTCCAGTAAAAACATCGGTGGCGACTCCAGAAGAACCCTTCAAAATTAGTTCCTGGGTTGGCCCGGTTATCGGACGAAAACCTCGCCTCTAGGTTCAGCCCGGTTATCGGACAACCTAAAGGCGTTGTAACCACACCAATAAAAATGCGAAAATCAAAAAGTTGAAACCATCGCGTCGCTCCGACCGCGGCGACAAGGTACTTGCGCTTCGCCCAAAACCTTCATCAGGGCATTTCTATGTGATTCCGAACTCATCATTAGTGATAACAAAGTTATCTTTGCAGGTGTGTGATTGAGTTGATCAATGATGGAATACTCGCTTTGCCTTATAAACTGGAGCAGCTCATCAGTCTCCTCCTTGGATTTTTTATTTTCCTTTTCTTCGGTCTGTTTATTCTTTCATTTATTTTTGGGGGCATCTTCTTGTGACTCTTTGGGGGAGTAAATTCTTCCGCTTCTTGTCATGCCCCCAATGCTGGCTATATTGGAGACATTCTCCTTTGTGGGTGAAAATTCCCCGTATCTCCATGGTACAACTTTATTTGAATCATAGGGGAAAGGATGAGGCACAAATA
Source organism: Sphenostylis stenocarpa (assembly GCA_963425845.1). Taxonomy (NCBI): domain Eukaryota; kingdom Viridiplantae; phylum Streptophyta; class Magnoliopsida; order Fabales; family Fabaceae; genus Sphenostylis; species Sphenostylis stenocarpa. The sequence goes on from OY731400.1 coordinate 35,740,965, forward strand.
ATCGCAAAGGTATCCTTGCCCCCTCTTCTTTATCGACTTTGATGACCAAAGGCCAAGGTTTATTGTCCTCTTGGAGTGGATCGACTGTTGGGGAGAGCTTGATTACGAATGATTTTTTCTCCATCTTTCTGATTGTAGAAGACATATTAGTTTCCTTCCTTTTCATTATCTCATTTATTAAAGTGAAGGAGGGATATGCAAGTAGACAGTTGTTTGAAAAAGGTATTTTTATTTATTTAGAGAAAGTGTACATTCCCCTATACCATGCTACGAAGCACATTTTGACAGAAATGGAAAAGCCTAAAGAAATCCACAGGCGGGTTTTGATTTCTACGTAATTCCTCTTCGGCTTCCCATACGTGATGAGCAAGTGCTTTGGATTGCTGGTGGACCGCCTGACTCATATTTTCACTATACTTTTGAGCCTCTTTTATTTTCGCCTCTTGATCGACGACCAAGACTTGTAAATTGTTGAGTCTCTCAATGGCTCGGTCTCTCTCTTGCAGAACCTATCCGTACTGAGCTAAACCGTCTCTTTCTTTGCAGCATAGCCTAGTAAGGCTTCTGTTAAGTCTCTTGGTGGTCTCCCTCCCTTGACGTATTTCAGATCGAGTCCTTGTGAGATCTTGTAGCATCCCCTTGATCGTTTGAGCCTATTTTGCGCATTTAGCGTCAAGGTGTACTGATTTGGCGGTTATCTCTTGGAGTTGATTATCCGAGTTTATTCTGGCAACTTTGGATGCTCGGATAACTTTCTCACTGGAGTCAGCACAATGGTCCTTGAGGCGCTCTATCTCTGGATCCTTCTTCTTGCATTGCCTTTGTAGCCCGTCGATGGTAAAGATAGATTATTGTTCTTTCTCCTCAAGGGCTCTCATCTGGACTCCCATGATTTCTACCCTTTGGGTCAAGGCATCGACTTGGGTTTGGAGCTCTCCACTGGCTGATGGCACAGTAGGTGGGGCGAATGGTTGTGACATCCTTCTGCTTCTCCTCCATTGCTCATAATCACTAGAAACCGCCACTTGAGCTTTGCCTAGCTCTCTATCTCCCATAAAGACTGGTTTCTCCCATGCTCTCCGTACGACAAGTGAGTTTGCAACATTGCATGGGTCTTCAAAGAAACACACTCCTCCGAGCTTTTCTCGTGATAGCGCAGTTTGGGTTCTCATGAGTTGTCTCATAGCCACTTTTGGAGAATAAGCTATGCAACCTCTGAGACCTACTAATGGTACGCTCGGATAATCTCCACATCTGATGAGGATAGGGCCAGGTTGGAACCAAGGACATGCCCAGGATAAGCACGGTTGACATTCCATTGTTCTAGTTTGACCTTCCACTCCATGGTTAGACGTCGGTGGACGGGGATTTTTGAGAAGCTTTTCAAAGGATCGGGGAACATCCCCATGTGGCTAGAGGCATAGAAGTGTGTGATACCCCACACAAATAGCAGCGAAGAGCAGCATCTGAGTGTTCTTCCTTGCTTTTGGTGACAGAACTCAATCGAAAGCAAGGTGTCGAAAAGAAGTGCAGGGAAGGGACAGATGGTCTTCTAAAATCACAACTTTCCAACCCTGGATATTCCCTTTTATTAACAGGGCAGCCTAATGAAGCGACAATTGGATGATGGCAGCGACTTTGGCTATAGGAATATATGCTTCGTGACGAATATGGACCCCGACTGATTTGGGGCATCTCAACATTATTTCATATTCCTCCAAAGTTGGTACCATATCAAATTGCGAAAATTTGAAGTAGTGCAAACTGGAGTTCCAAAAATGGACCAAAACCCTGATGAAGATGGGTTCGACACAAACCTTCAATAGATCGAGAATCCATCCATAAGATTTTTCGAAGACGGTCAGGTGGCATCAATGTGCACAACCATTCTATCTTCTCTACATGATATCAGAGAATGTCCATTTTCTTCAATTGTCTACTAGACCCCTCCATTTTTTCTAGAAACAAAAATGCATGCTATGAATATGATGTTAATGCCGGCATGCATGTAAGTGTTTGTTTTTTCCTAAACATTATCATGTTTTATTTTCTACGTGATGCATGATAGTGTTTGGTTTTTTGTATTTTTTTTCAAAAGAAAGAGAGACTACCTATATGGATGTTCATGAATTCGATGCTTATGAACAGGGTCCCATTTTCTTTTATTATGATTATTTGATTTATTTGATTTTTATAACCTTTTATCTCTTCTGTCGGACTGCGTGACTACTTAGCTTACAAAGAACCTAAAACCAGGCTAGTTAAAAGGCAGACTTCTGAGATAAAAGTGGTTTATTACAAAAGAATGGTTTTAGTATCCCTTATCTCTTCTGTTGGACTGCGTGGCTACTTAGCTTACAAAGAACCTGAAACCAGGCTAGCTAAAAGGTAGACTGTCCGAGATAAGGGTGTTTATTGTAAAAAGGTTTTTGAGAGATTTTTCTTTTATTTTTCTATTGTATGATTATGCTATGCAACAACCAAATGCAACAAATAAATGCACACACAATTCACTCATCTGTGAACAGTAGGACGACGTTTTTATCACGAGGTAGGGGTATCCTGCAGAAGAGTGCGTATTCAAGGTAGTTCTAAATTTCCTCACCAAGGTCAGGCCCCCAAGGTGCCCCCATTATAGGGTCCCCACTCTCCCAGCCTTCAGACCATGCATGGCACTAGGGACTTGTCAGTCTTTAGGCCAAAAGAGGAAGGTTATCACCTTGAGTGGTGGTTTCCGACCATACCGGTGGGCTCATGGCCCTTACTACGGCAAATCGTACAATGCCACCCACTCCCTAAGGTTATCCCACTTGCCCCCAGGTATAGGGGGAACTGTTGTGTGCAAAGGTTTGTGCATAGTTATTTCAAACAATTGCATAAAGTAAACATACAACAGTTATTAAAGCTAAACAATAAATCATGTTATAAAGCAAGGAAGGGTAAAAGCATAATTTCAAGTTTTTATTTCTCAAACTAGTCCATCACTAAATGGGATCAACTCTCTAGCTTCCCTAGTGGAGTTGCCATCTATCGCCGCCGTCAAAAGAGGCGGTCGAAGCGATGCGATGGTTTTGTTGACTCACGTTTTTAAAGTGTGGTTCAACGCCTTTAGGTTGTCCGATAACCAAGCTGGACCTAAAGGCGAGGTTTTTGAAAAGGGTCGAGGAGTTGCCACCAATATATTTTACCAAAAACATTGGAAAAGGAAAAGAAGGCGATGGTTTTTAAGAAAAACCAACTTTGGTCATTACAACCAGAGTTAGGTAAGGGAGTTAGTTACATGTGGGGAAGGTAATAACTTCCTCACGACGCCCCTTTCGGGTTCCCTATGATGGACTGTTTTTATAAAGAAATAAGAACATTAAAACTACGCTTTTACCCTTATTTATTCATTGCAAACATTAAATTATCGACTACATGGCCCTTGATAACTAATGCACAAAGAAAGTATCTAATAAAAGCGATAAAATAGAATAAGGGATATGAAAGAACCTTCGAAGCAAGCTTTTTATAAAATATTATTGAAAATGGCGCTTTTTGGCAAACCTCACGCTCTACAACGCAGCTCACTCTTGTCTCGAAGCACTTTAGAATGCTTTCTAAGAACTCTAAGACTTTGGAAATGCTTCAGAGGGGTTCTAGAAGAGTATTTTAAGGTATATGCAGTTGGAGAAGTTGTTGAAGGTGTTGAAAATGAGGAGAAGCCCCCCCCCCCTTTTATAAAAATTTGCACCTGTCAGGTCGGGACCGCCGTCTCGCCTGACAAGGTCAGGACTGCTGTCTTGACTTTTGGGACCGCTGTCTCGCCTTTGGCAAATGGAGAGACGGTGGTTTCGCCTTTGTCAAGTGGCGAGACGACGGTCTCGTCAAACGAGACGACAGTGTTGCCCTTAGCCAACGACGAGACAGCGGTCTCACCAAACGAGACGGCGGTCTCAACCCTTTGGGTGGAATTTTTATTTTTTGTGTACAAAAAAGCCTTCCTATTCTAGTATGGAGCCTATTGATCAATCCTAGGGACCTTTAAGGTCTTGCCCATCTTCGAATAAAAGTCTTTTGCTCTTTATTCTAAGGCGGGCAAGATTTGGGTTCTACATGCAGTACTTACATCATTAGCCCAAAAATATTTAGGAACATTAGATCCATTCAACATTATTCTAGATAGTTCCTCTAGTGATCTATTTTTCCTTTCAACTACACCATTTTTTTAGGGGTTCTAAGTGCAGAAAAATTATGTAAAATACCATTCTCTTCACAAAACTTTTCAAAAGATTCATTTTGAAATTCTCCACCATGGTCACTTCTTAACACTTTAATTCTTAATTCCTTTTCATTTTGAATTTGCTTAGCAAACTTTCTTAATGCCTTAAAAGCTTCACTTTTCAAAGTTAAGAAAAATGTTCAAGTATATCTAGAGTAATCATCAACAATTACAAGAGCATAATCATTTCCACCAAAACTTTTTATTCTAGATGGTCCAAATAAATCTAAGTGTAAAAATTCTAAAGGCTTTGATGTGGAAATTATATTCTTAGTTTTGAAAGATGATTTTACTTGTTTACCTTTTTGACATGCATCACATAATTTATCTTTTTCAAATTTTAACTTAGGTAAACCAACAACTAAGTCTTTAGAAATTAATTTGTTTAATTGATGCATATTAATATTAGCTGCTCTCTTATGCCATAACCATGGATTTTCTTCTTTAGCAACCAAGCATGTTATATCAACATTAGATGCACAATCCAAGTCAATCAAATAAATATTGTTATGCCTAATACCTTTTAATGCAACTTTCTTAGAATCTTGAAGATGTATGGTGCAAAAATTACTTTCAAAAATTACCTTGAGACCTTTATCACAAAGTTGGCTTATACTTAGAAGATTGTGCTTTAGTCCATCAACAAGGAGCACATCCTTTATCTCCAAGGTGTTTGCACCACCAATGTTTCCGGTACCAAGGATTTTACCTTTGTTGTTGTCTCCATAAGTTACATATCCTTGTTCTTGCTTGATGAAACTTGTAAATTTCTTTTTATTCCCAATCACGTGTCTTGAACATCCACTATCAAGGTGATAGATGTCGTACTCGGTCAAATAATTAAAATAGATAAATGTAGTACTAGGAAACTTTCCTAGGTCGTCTCCCAAAGACCACGAATTTCTATCAAAGCTTATCAATTTTTCAAATTAGAATAATAACAAAAATGGGGGTTTTTCAAAATTAAAATAGTAGATGAAACAGAACAAAAGCATATTATAAAAATGTAGATTAAAAACACATTAATTAATCCACAAAACACATCATAAGTTGGCTTCAGTGCAGGTCTGCCAACTTCAAACATGTGTAGTATTTTCAATACTTATCCAAATTAAGCAATTACAGTCTTCTTTGAAAGCCTTTTGAATTATCTTTCAAACGCCCCTATTTCTACCAATGAATTTAGGAGACTTAAATTATTGAAGCATGTCCATAGGGCTAGCCAAGTGCGCTTGACCCGTTTTGGATAATTTATTTAAAATCCAATTTAGCTTCGAATTGAATGATTTTGGATCCTATGGAAAGCTGAATGTGTATAGTTTATAATGCTTTCAGAATCATGATTTTTGGAGATCTTTAGAAAAAATGATAAATAAAACAGTGAACCAATATTAGTACCCGTATAAAATAAAATATGACATTTGACCCAATTTTCCAAGCCCAAAATTGCTTTAAATTGTAATATGACATCTAGCCCACTTTTCTAGGCCCAAAAATGCTTTAAATTGTCCTAAAATTAATTAAAATCTAAATTATTCCTCCAATGAATCCCAATTAATAAAAATTCACTAATAATAGAAAGTTAAGTGCAAAACACTAATTAAAATAAGTTCAGAAAGCGAAGAAAATACGGGAATATAATGACTAATCACAAGGTACCACGTAGACTTTGTGGATCTTGAAATTTTCTACAAAATAAGAACACAATAATATTAGGTCCCCATAACTTTTGGGTCCATGGGGTTAGAGACAAGCACATCATTTAACTATAGGCACCCAAATATATTTTCCTTTTGGAACACCAAAGTGTTTAATTTTACACTCATTTGAAGTATGTCCTTTTTCATACAATAAAAACATGCATTTGGGGATTTAAATTTTGAAAAGGATTCATTTCTACTTTGTGAAGGTACACTTCCTTTCACAACCCATACTCTGCGGGTTCTTTGATTTTTAGTTTTTCTCAAAGGAATATGTCTATTACCTTTAGTTTTCACAAACTTTTTATTTTCATCTTTTTCGCGACCGTCAAAACGAGGCGGTCGGAGCGATGCGATGGTTTCGACTTTCCATTTTTCGCGTTTTTATTGGTGTGGTTACAACGCCTTTAGGTTGTCTGAAAATCGGGCTGAACCTAGAGGCGAGGTTTTCGAAAGGGCGTTCTTGGGTTGTCCGATAACCAAGCTAACCCAAGAGCTAATTTTTGAAGGGTTCATCTGGAGTCGCCACCGATGTTTTTACCGGAAACATCGGAAAAGGAGTGAAAAGGCGTTGGTTTTCAAAAAAACCAACTTTGGTCATTAGAACCAGAGTTGGGTAAGGGAGTTAGTTACGTGTAAAGGAAGTGTTAGTTCCTTTACGATGCCCCTTTTGGGTTCCCTATGATAGGCCAGTTATTTTAAATAAATAACCCGTGAAAATACGCTTTTACCCGTTTATTTTGCGGAATTTTAAACTATGACTACATGGCCCTAATGTCTATTGCGTACTTTTAAAATAAGGCGGTAAAAGATAGAGAGAGAAAGTAGAAACCTCCGAGGCAAGCTTTTCTATTAATTCTTTGAGTATTGGGGTGCTTTTTGGCAGCCCTCTGCTTGTTACAATGCCGAAAATGCTCAAAAACGCTATAGAAAATTCTCAGAAACTCCGGAAATGCTTCAGAGGGGGTCTAGAGAGAGAAAGGGAGAACTGTGTGAAATGAGGGGAATGGAGAGGCTATTTATAGGGATTCACCTGTCAGGTTGAGACGGCCGTCTCGCCTTGCAGGGATGGCGAGATAGCCGTCTCGCCAAATGAGACGGCGGTCTCGCCATTCACGAGTGGCGAGACGGCGATCTCGAATCTGAGACGGTGGTCTCGACCCTAATAGGCGAAAATCCTTATTTTTAGGCCAAAAATCCCTCCTATCCTAGTATGGGGCCTAATAGTCTCTCCTAGTGGCTTCTTAGGCTTCATCCATCTTCGAAAAGGAGGTCTTCTGGTCTTTATTATGAGGTCGGGCAAGATTTGGGGTCTACAACTGCCCCCCCTTTACCTGACTAGTCGGTTGTTGGCCCGTTGTGCCAAGAAGATCAACTGGAAGGTAAAGGAGTTGACCCTCTTGCCCGGTTACCCTTCGGATGTTCCGTCTTGCGGCGGTTGATCTTCTGGGGAAAATTTGTGTTGTGCACTTCCAGGATGCTCCTTCTGACGGTAGCCGATCCTTCGGTTGACACATGGTAGAACCTCAGGATACTCCTTCTGACGGTAGTCGATCCTTCGGTTGATGGGTATAAACCCCCCATCAAGCTGGTAGTTGCAGTCCGCTGTGAGTTGGACTAGATAAGTATGAACCCCCCATCAGGCTGGTAGTTGCAGTCCGCTGTGTGTTGGACTGGATGAGTATGAACCCCCCATCAGGCTGGTAGTTGCAACTTACTGATCTGGCTTGAGCGCAGATCAGGCGCACTTGCGTGCACGGGTTGATAGGTATGAACCCCCTATCATGTTGGTACAGTCCACTGCGTAGGACTGGTGGTGGTGGCGGCTTACTGCTCGGGTGGCTCATGCGCCAAGCGTTAAGATGTGCTTTCTTTGATTTTGTTTGTCTTTTTATGGGAATGGTCGTCCGGTCTGTGCCAGGGATTTTGTTGGTGATTATCCAGCTTATTGATTGTTGGGTATTCTTTGTTTTTGATCTTTTTCGTGGTGATCACCCAACTCTTGCTGGTTGGTCGGGTGGTCTTTGTTTGTTGCTCGACTCTTTGCTTGGTCGTTGAAGTGTGTTAATCCTGCCTTTTTTCGCGATTTTATCTCTTTTTTCTCGCGATTTCGAATTTTGGCTTTTTTCTTGAGCGTATGTCTTTTTACTCTTAGTTTTTTGTTATGCTAACTTTTTTGGAAAAGATAGCGAAAAGATGCATGGAATAAAAAAAAATTTATTCATATAAGTTTTTATTACAGCAGCCCTTATTCTATGAGCATTATCCCTATGGACTATCATCTGGAGACGATCCGTAGGAAGGGAATTGCTGGTACATGTGTCTCCGAAAATCTGCTTGGTCCCGGATCTCATCGTGGTACTCTTGCTGGAATGTTGCCCAGTCTTGCCGCATTCCTTCCTGGTACTGGTAGATTGTCTCCAGTCTTGTATCAAAGGCTTCCTACCTTAGGGAAATCTGCTCTTGCCTTACGGACATTTGATCGAATTGCTGGCACAGATCATTCATGTTGCGGTTCATGCCAGCAAAATAGTCTGTGTACTGTTGCTGTTGCTGATGCTGATGCTGTTGTTGTTGTTGTTGTTGGAAGTCGGGAGGTGTCGGGAGATCGTGCATTGCCACGATGTCCTGGAGGTCCAAGGCGAAATCCAGCGATGGGTGGAGGACTAGCTGGGTCTGTGGCGCATCAACATCCCCATGCTGACCAGGATCGACCCGTTGATGGATTCAGGTCGTAAGCTGGAGGCCAGTTCTTCCCAGCCACCGCACTCCCATTTTTCTTCCAGGGGAGTGATAAGAGGAGCCATGAGGACGACTCCTACTGGCCTGCTCCCGAAGTCCTTAAGGGCCCTCAGGAAGAAGTAGTCAGGGTTGCAGTGGCGCCTCTGGCTCATGCAGTAGAGAGCAAAAAGATCAGGGAGGGTTACCTTACCCTGGCTCTCCTTCCTCCCGTGGATAGTCCCTGCCAGCAGCTTGTGGCAAATGCGGAGGGGCGGAGGGAGCGCTGAGCCCTTCATCAGTGTGGGCAGCGTGGGCGACCTGGTGAGCTCCTCCCACATTTCGCCGGCAGTGAGGTTGGTGGGACGCGCGCAGATGGCCTCCCGGTACTCCCGAGTTAGCATGTCCTCTGGCCGGACGAATCCAATACTCACATTGAATTCGTCGAGGGTGGTGGTCCGGTATGTCCCACCCATAAAGTACGTCACCATCTTCGTTGGTGACAGGCCTGGGACCATGGCAGGGGTCTCGGCGTAGGAAATGGAGGCCAGGAACTCCAGTACCGCTTGAGGGTACACATGGGTAGGTGGAGCCTGCAGTAGGAAACCCCATCCGACGCTATCAATGTGGGCCCGGACATCGTCCTCACACCCGAACTCGTTGAGGATACCGAAGTCCAATCTGAGCATGGGGTGCCATGTGTACCCCTGGATATGCTCAAGCCGAGCCTGGTGCGATGGAGAAAGCTGAGTGGGGTCTTGGGGGGCCGGTGCTGAGGAACTGCTAGGGCCAGCAGCACCTCTCCTCTTCCTAGACTGACTTCCACGGAACATCTTGACCAAAAAGTGCTTGAAAGTGAGAGATCTGAGAGTTGGAGCGTAGAGGAGTTGTGAGGAACCTCCAGGACGCCCCCCTATATATAGGGAAAAATCCAGATTCGGGACCGCCGTCTGAGGAGTCGAGACGGCGGTCTCGAATTTGTGCAGGTCAAGACGGCCGTCTGGGATCTCGAGACGGCGGTCTCGACTTTAACCTTAAGCGAGATGGTCGTCTCGTTTTTGGCCAAGTCGAGAAGGCCGTCTCGAATTTTTGAAGACCGAGACGGCGGTCTGGAAAGTCCAAACGGGCGTCTCGAATTTTGGTGTTTGAAAGTGAGAGATCTGAGAGTTGGAGCGCAGAGGAGTTGTGAGCAACCTCCAGGACGCCCCCCTATATATAGGGAAAAATCCAGATTCGGGACTTTCCAGCCCGTCTGGACTTTCTAGACCGTCGTCTCGGTCTTCAAAAATTCGAGACTGCCGTCTCGACTTGCCCAAAAATGAGACGGCCGTCTCGCTTAAGGTTAAAGTCGAGACCGCCGTCTCGAGATCCCAGACGGCCGTCTCGACCTGCACAAATTTGAGACTGCCGTCTCGACTCCTCAGACGGCAGTCCCGAATCTGGATTTTTCCCTATATATAGGGGGTCGTCCTGGAGGTTCCTCACAACTCCTCTGCACTCCAACTCTCATATCTCTCACTTTCAAGCACTTTCTGGTCAAGATGTTCCGTGGAAGTCAGTCTAGGAAGAGGAGAGGTGCTGCTGGCCCTAGCAGTTCCTCAGCACCGGCCCCCCAAGACCCCACTCAGCTTTCTCCATCGCACAAGGCTCGGCTTGAGCATATCCAGGGGTACACATGGCACCCCATGCTCAGATTGGACTTCGGTATCCTCAACGAGTTCGGGTGCGAGGACGATGTCCGAGCCCACATTGATAGCGTCGGATGGGGTTTCCTACTACAGACTCCACCTACCCATGTGTACCCTCAAGCGGTACTGGAGTTCCTGGCCTCCATTTCTTACGCCAAGACCCCTGCCATGGTCCTGGGCCTGTCACCAATGAAGATGGTGACGTACTTTATGGGTGGGACATACCAGACCACCCTCGACGAATTCAATGTGAGTATTGGATTCGTCCGGCCAGAGGACGTGCTAACTCGGGAATACCGGGAGGCCATCTGCGCACGTCCCACCAACCTCACTGCCGGCGAAATGTGGGAGGAGCTCACCAGGTCTCCCATGCTGCCCACACTGATGAAGGGCTCAGCGCTACCCCCAGCCCTCCGCATTTGCCACAAGCTGATGGCGGGGACCATCCACGGGAGGAAGGAGAGCCAAGGTAAGGTAACCCTCCCTGATCTTTTTGCTCTCTACTACATGAGCCAGAGGCGCCGCTGCAACCCTGGTTACTTCTTCCTGAGGGCCCTTAAGGACTTCGGGAGCAGGCCAGTAGGAGCCGTCCTCATGGCTCCTTTTATCACTCCCCTGGCATAAAAATGGGGGTGCAGTGGCCGGGAAGAACTGGCCTCCAGCTTACGACCCGAATCCATCAACGGGTCGATACTGGTCAGCATGGGGATGCTGATGCGCCGCGGAACCCAGCTGGTCCTCCACCCATCGCTGGATTTCGCCTTGGACCTCCAGGACATCGTGGCAATGCACGATCTCCCGACACCTCCTGACTTCCAACAATAACAGCAACAGCAGCATCAGCATTAGCAACAACAATAGTACACGGACGATTTTGCTGGCATGAACTGCAACATGAACGATCTGCGCTAGCAATTCGATCAGATGTCCGTAAGGCAAGAGCAGATGTCCCTAAGACAGGAAGCCTTTGATACAAGACTGGAGATAATCTACCAGTACCAGGAAGGGATGCGACAAGACTGGGCAACATTCCAGCAAGAGTATTGCGATGAGATCCGGGACCAAGCAGATTTCTGGAGACACATGTACCAGCAATTCCCTTCCTACGGATCGTCTCCAGATGATAGTCCATAGGGATAGTGCTCATAGAATAAAGGCTGCTGTAATAAAAACTTATATGAATAAAAATTTTTTCCATGCATCTTTTCGCTATCTTTTCCAAAAAGGTCAGCATAACAAAAAAACTAAGAGTAAAAAGACATACGCTCAAGAAAAAGCCGAAATCCGAAATCGAGAGAAAAAAGAGATAAAACCGCGAAAAAAGGCAGGATTAACATGCTTCGACAAACCAAGCAAGAGTCGAACAAACAAACAAAAATCACCCGACCAACCAGTAAGAGTTGGGTGATCACCACAAAAAAAGATCAAAAGCAAAGAATCCCCAACAATCAACAAGCTTGACGAACACCCACAAAATCCCCGGCACAGACCGGACAAACCTCAGAAGACAAGAGAACACATCTCAACATCGGCCCATGAGCTAGAGCAATAAGCCGCCACCACAGCCGAAGGATCGGCTACCGCAAGAAGGAGCACCCGGAGGCTTAACACCAGATGGGGGTGTATACTCATCAGGCCTTACAAAAGGGGGCTTACCGGACAGGGGTTCATACTCGTTAAACACCAGATGGGGGTGTCAGGCCTTACAAAAGGGGGCTTACCGGATGGGGGTTCATACTCATCAAACACCAGATGGGGGTGTATACTCATCAGGCCTTACAAAAGGGGGCTTACCAGGCGGGGGTTCATACTCGTCAAACCAAATGGGGGTTCATACTCATCAGCCGAAAGGATCAGCTACCGTCAGAAGGAGCATCCCGGAGGTGCACAACATACTTTTTCCCCAGAAGATCAACCGTCACAAAGATAGAGCATCTGAAGGACCAACCGGGCAAGAGGGTCAACTCCTTTACCCTCCAGTCGACCTCCTTGGCACAACAGGCCAATAGTCGACTAGTCGGGTAAAGGGGGGGCAACTATATATGAGTCTTCTAATCTTGAAGTCCTTTATCTCTAAAGCATCATCAAAATCTTCAGGCATCATACCCTTGTATCTTCAACAGGATCTATGGAAGCCAAAAAATGAGAAAAGAAAGTTTTGGTAGAAGCCAAGATAGATGATTAACTATTTTGTCGGTCAACCATGTTTTGTTGTCTACATTTGATCAAACAATTTTATATAAGAAAAATCATGTAATAGATTTAGTTTTCAATTGTAAAAAAGTTACAAAATGGGTAGTTTGTATTTTGTATCTAAAACCTAATTAAAAATAATAAAACCATATTTTACCTTTGTTGTAAATGAGGAAAAAATAAGATTGTGGGAAGTGGTTGTGCAAACATGAGGTGAAAAGAGTAGATGAATGTGATGAGAAGACAATGAAAAAAAAAAGTTGAATGAAGTTCTCTAACGTGCAAGGAAAAAAATGGAAAATGAGAAAGATGAAGAAGATAAAACGAATACGAAAAAATTAAATATATACACTTTTTATGACGGTTAGTAAGTACTTTCTATGTCGATTCAATTTTGAATCGTCATAGTAAGTACTTACTATGATGGTTCAATTTTAACCGACATAGAAAGTGCATCATATTTAAAATTGACAAACTCACTTTCTATGTTGATTCAACATTAAACTGTCATTATATGTACTTACTATGACAGTTCAAAATTAAACTAACATAAAAAGTGTCTAAGTTTAAAATTACAAAATCACTTACTATGAGAGTTCAAAATTGAACGGACATAGAATGTACTAATTATGACAATTTAATTTTGAACCAACATAAAAAGCGTCTAAGTTTACACTTTATAAAGTCACTTACTATGTGAATTCTAAATTGAACCATCATAAAAAGTATTTTTAATTACAAAATTATCACCGCCTAACTTATTATGATGTGTGAATTAGAACCATCATATTAAGTCGTCATAAAATACTATTTTTGTACTAATTATTATTAATTTCTAGATATAAATGTAACCAAAAATTAATTTCTAAGAGAAGGAACCACATAAACTTGGAAATTTGTTATTAATTCAATTGATAAAATTTAATTGAACAATCTCATTTATATTAATTGTAATAAATTATGAATGATTAAAATCATGAATAATCAAACTTCAATCAATGAAAACAAACTTAGGTTAGAAAGTTAACTCTAAAAAAGTAGAAAACCATTAAAATGTAAAAGAAATAAATTGAGATGTAATTGCAAGAAATAAAGTAAAGCAATACAAAAAATTGATATAAACGTATGGAATTAGAGAACTTTAAGGTAGAATTTGTATAAAATTTTAATGTAAAGGATCTTGACAAATATACATTCTAAAGAGAATTTTGAAAATTTTTTTAAAACTAAAATATAACTTATGTCTTTTGGTTTTCTCAAACCTATTTATAAAACAACAAAGAAATTGAAATATGAAAAACTCATAACTAATAAACTTTAGAAATTAGAACTTCATTTGTCAACTTAAAAAAAAAAGACTAGTTTGCAACATCTCGTTGAGCACTTCTATACCTCTGTATTATGAGGACATACTTATATAATTGCAGGTAATTTAATGATTGATAAAAAATTATTATTTTATTATATATATATATATATATATATATATATATATATATATATATATATATATTGAATCTTTGATATATACATTATCGGTAGATGTTTTCATAATTTGGTGGATGAAACATAATATTCTCTCCTTAGAATTCTCCTATTTATTACATATACATTTAATAGAAGTATTTTTTCAATTAACTCCATTAAATAATGCACAATTAATATACTTGATTATTGAGTTATACATAATATTGTATTAATAAGGTGATTATTAATATTAAAATATATAATTTACTGCATAAAATATCCTAGTAAGAGCTATATAAATAGGACCACTTTGCTATCTACAAATTATCTCAATCTCATTTAGAGACTTCCTTACTATCTTTATTCTCTTAGTGACTTGAGCATCAGAGTATCTTTGTAAGTGGATCTCCCTTTTCTTCCCGCCTTCAACATAGCTCAGTCTAATAGATCCCAAGGGACAATTGTCCAGACCAACCTTGTTCGAGCTCATTAATTGATCATGTCCTTCATACCTATCTGAAATCCCTGACCGACCTTATTGAAGTCATTCGTTATTGTAACTTTTTTGTTAGAACGTTTGACGTCCACCTTGTGACCCGATAAAATATATCCTATACCACATTTTAAATATTTATCACCAACAACATGAATCCTAAATAAATTCTTACGAGTCTGAAACTGCACATGGAAGAGATGCAACAAAAAAATGAGGAAAGCCTTCAAGAAAAATTACTAAAATAGAACAAATATATGAAAAAGAAATGTAAACATTTAGGAAGTCGAATGAAGAGGTTGTAAGGCAGTTGCACATCCTGGAAAGGTCCGCTATGAGGTACTACACCACGTTGAGGAACCAATCTCAATCATTGTACCAATCACCACCTCATGAGGATGAAACTCATTATGAAGGTGAGTCTAGTCACAAGGATGCCCGATGAAAATGGAAGGAAGGTTGATTCCTAACAGATCTGAGGATAGCGGATACTGAAACTTGGGAATCGTTTTACTCCTGAGATTCTAGTGAAGACATTATGAAATGTGTGGAAGTCCCCTACATTGAACGGTTTGGAGGAAGATTTGATCCAGATGAGCATTGTCACTACCGTCAAAAGAGGCGGTCGAAGCGACGCGATGGTTTTGATTGACTCACGTTTTTTAAAGAAGATGTTCAGCGCCTTTAGGTTGTCCGATAATCGGGCTAGACCTAAAGGTGAGGTTTTCGAAAAGGTTCGATGGAGTCGCCACCAGTGTTTTAACCTTAAACACTGAAAAAGGTAAAAAAGACATTGGTTTTTTAGAAAACCAACTTTGGCCATTATAACCAGAGTTGGGTAAGGGAGTTAGTTACGTTTGGGGAAGGTGTTAGCACCCTACAATGCCCCTTTTGGGTCCCTATGATGGACTAGTTTATAAAAATAAAGACTAAGAAATTATACTTTTACCCTATTATTTCATCTACTTGTAGAAATTAAACGTCTACATGGCTCTAATACTTAATATGCATATAAGAAAAGCGATAAAGAAAGAAAATAAAAGAGAGTATGTTAAAGAAACCTACGAAGCAAGCTTTGTATTAAATTTTCGAAGATTGAGGATGCTTTTCGGTTATCCCCTCGCTCTACAACGCTGCCCACTCCTTAACTGACAGAAAGACTCTAGCTACAGAGTGTCTAAAAAGAGCACTTGAACTCTAGAAATGCTTCAGAGAGGTTTTAAGAAGGTAAGAATCTCAAAATTTGTGGAAAAGTGTGTGAAATGAGAGGGGGATGGACCCTATTTATAAGAATTCGCGCCAGTCAGGGTGAGACGGCCGTCTCGACCCTTGTGGCGAGAATTCTCTTATTTTCGTGTACAAAAGGTCCTCCTATCCTAATACGGAGCCTAGCACATATGCTTAGGGACCTAAAGAGGATTTTTCCATCTTTGAATGGAGATCTTCTAGTTTTACTGTGAAACCGGGCAAGATTTGGGTTCTATAGATGCCCCCCCCCCTTCGCCTGACCAATTGACTATGGGTCGGTGTGCCATAAGGTCAATTGGCGGGTGAAGGAGTTAACCCTCTTGCTCGATTGCCATTCGGATGCTCCTCTTGACGTGGTAGCTGACCCTCGGGAACAAGAATGTAGTATGGTGCTGTCTTCGGGATGCTTCCTTGCTGCGGATGTTGATCCTTTAGACAATATGTTGTGAAGCTTCAGGATGCTCCTTTGATACGGTAGCTGACCCTTTAGCTTTGATGAATAGGGAACCTTGGGATGCTCCTTTGGTGCGGTATCTGACCCCTTGGATGGTTGTGATGCCTCAGGATGCTCCTTTGACGCGGTAGCTGACCCTTTGGTTGTGAATGGTGGGTTATTTCTTCCGGATACCCCTTTTGCAACAGGGTTGATCCTTCAGACGATGTAGATCCTGCCTTCAAGATACTACTTTGAAACGGAGCTGATCCTTTGGGTGATGACGATGAATTGAGTCTTCCGGATGCTCCTTTGCAACGGAGCTGATCCTTCGGATGATATGTAGAACTATATCTTCTAGATGCCCCTTTTCTATGGGGGCTGATCCTTTTGATAGAGAAAAAGGGTGACGACTTACTGCTCCAGATCATGCGCCGACTTAATGGGGAGTAGTTTTCGTTCAAAAATGTGTTTTCGGCTTTCTAGGTAGCCATCTAGTGTGCTGAAAATTTTTGTTGAGTGCCTTTTAAGTAGGCAAGAATCCGCTGGGGGATTTGTTGATTTCAACGATGCCTCTAAGTAGGTGGATGCTTCACTAGAAGTGAAGGCTTTCGAGTTTTGCCAGGTTTTTCCTATGCACAGGCAAATGACTCTCCGAGGATAAATCTTTGATGATTGCCTTTGCGATAGGCTCATTGGGGATGAATTCCTTTTTCTTTTTTGACTGATCCACTGGGGACTTGATTGAATTTTCGGTGGTCAAATTTTGGTTGCCTTTTGGGGAATGGAGTCCTGGCTCCCTAATTGTGTTGGTGATGGACTTTTACGAAGCCCTTATTCTCCTTTGGATGAACGTGATGGAGAATGAATGTGCTCGATGACTCGTAGTGGCGATGGCACTAAGTCGTGCGAAGATGTTTTTGTTTTGCCTTTGGAAAAGGAAATGATCCGCTTAGGGATAGAGCCTTTCAGTCGGCTTTGTTTTGAAAGTTGTCTTCTCTCTTTTTGATGGGAGGATGGTAGTTGGAGCTTATTGGAAGCTCTTACTTAATTTCTCCTTTTTCCATGGTTTATTCTTTTTTCTCGTGATTTGAAATTTGGCTTTTTCAGAATGATGCATGTGCCTTTTTATTTCCTAGATTCTTTTACGCATGCAGGCTTTTATTTTAAAGAGAGGAAGGGCGAGTAAGATTAAGCTAAAGAGAATCTTTATTTATAGCTTGTTGGAGTTTTACACTAAACAAAAAAAAAAGAAAGATTACAAGGTTCCTATTCTAGTGGGTCAGATCGTGACGCCGAGGATGGGTCCGGTGGAGGGAATTGTTGAAAATGTGCCGGTGGAACTCTTCCTGACTACGGATCAGGTTGAGCACATTCTGATTTATTTCGTCCATACCCTGATCGAGCCCGTCTAATCTTTGACCAAAAACTTCCTATCTCTGGTCAAACATGTCCTGCCTCATGGTTAAATGTTCCAGCTACTGGTGGATGCCCTAGAACTCGTCGTTCATGTGTTGATGGAGGCCTGGGATGTCGTCTCTGTATTGCTGTTGCTGCTAGAATTCTAGGGGCATGAGGATATCATCCGACGTATCCAAGTCGCGGAAGTCGATCGCCATGGCGAGTGTAGGGTGCAAGACAACCCCGGATCCTTGCCTAATGAGCATGCCCATATGAACAAGCATTGACCCACTGATAGGCTCTGGTTGGAGGGTCGAGGGTTTGTCTCCCCCACCAACACATCCTCATCGCTCGGCTAGAGGGGTGATAAGGGGAGCCATCATAATGGTCCCTACCGGGGCAACTTTTGAAGTCCTTTAGTGCCTTCAGGAAGAAATATCTGGTGTTGCACGAAAATCCCTGATGCATGCAGTAGATAACAAAGAGGTCAGGTCGGGTAATCTTACCCTAACTCTCCTTTCGTCCATGAATAGTTCCAGCTAGCAGCTTGTGGCAGATATGGAGTGTAGGGTTTAAGGCTGAACCCTTTAGCTGGGCTGGCACGTGCTGGACTCTAGTGAGTTCTTCCCAGATTTTTCCTGTGGTGAGGTTGGCCGACCTCTCATATAATGCGCTCTAGTAGTTTGTTGTCATGATATCAGCTGGCTGACAGAAACCCATGATGAGATTAAACTCATCCAGCATCGTCGTCCTATAGGTCCCGTTCATGAAATAAGAGACAGCCTTGGCCGGGGGAATGACGGGATATAGTGTGGGCATATCCACCAATGTTATGGAGGCAAGGAACTCCATGGTGGCTTCTCTAAAGATGCGCGTAGGAGGAGGTGCTAGGATGAAGTCCCATCCTATCCCATGGATGTAATTCCTCTCATCTTCATCCCAGCTAAAAGTGGCTAGGATGCCAAAATCTAACTGCAACATCAGATGTCAAGCGTACTGTCTAATGTTATCTAGCCTGGCTTGGTGCTGAGGCATCAACTAATTGGGAGCTTGTGGATTTGGCAGGGTTAAGGGATCAGAGCACCCCTGGTGGGTCCCTGACCTCACTTTCTGGGCGCAGAAGACTCTCCTTGATGCATTATGGCTCAAACACACTCAATTATGTAAGAAGATGTAGGAGATTAAGATAAAATGCAGGAATGGGGTGCCCTGAAATGAACCTGGATCGTGCCTTATATAGCCAAAAATCCAGAGGTCGGGACGACTCACTAGTGGAAAAATAGCATTCTATGACGATTTTTTATCACGGTCGTAATCCACCCGTCATAGTATGTAGCGCGGTGGCAATTTTGTAATAAAATCATAAACTTTCTATGTCGGGTAAATTTTAACCGACATAGTAAGTGGAAAGTTCACTTTCTATGTCGGTTAAAATTTACCCGACATAGAAAGTGTCTTTGATGACGGGTGTTAGGGCAACCGACATAGTATCTTCTGTTTTACCACTTCACCCATAGCAGAGCTCCCCATTCGCCTGTGTACGTTTCTCCCTACGCTCCATTTCATTTCATCAGTTCACCCATAGCAGAGCTCCTCGTTCGCCTGTGTACGTTTCTCCGCACCCACATTTGCTCGTCACGCCACCTGCCAACGTTGTACGTCGTGCCGCCTGCTGCTACTGTCGTTGGTGCCCGTCGCCTGTGATACGTTTCTCCCCACCCGGCTCTGCACGTCACGCCACCTGCCACCTCTGTAGGTCTTCAAGAGGTAAGTTTTCGTGCTTGCTTTAGCCATTGTAGGTTTACGGTATTAAATCCGGTAAGTAATAATGCTTGTCAAGAGAGGGAAACATCACGGGTGCCTTTAGCTAATTTAGAGATGTATTGTAAGTAGTTTAGTCATTTGAATGTGTTTACGTAGGCATTCTTTCGTGATTTTGATTTAGAAAATTAGATTTGTATTATAATGTAGTTATTTTGAGAGTGGAGTTGGATTTCGTGTAGGCATTATAATGTAGTTATTTCGTGTTTACGTAGCTAATTTGATTTTGAAAATTAGATTTGTAACAATGGATCGGAGTTGGATCAATTATAGACGAACAACAAATGAATATGAGAGTGGAGTAGAACAATTCCTTGAATTTGCTAAGATGAATGTTCCGGATAATGATGGAAGATTCTATTGCCCTTGTGTTAAGCTGCTTGAATGAGCGAAGATTACCAAGCTGAAGTTATTCGGGAACATGTTCTTTGTGATGGTTTCCTAAAGAGTTACATAAAGTGGACATGGCATGGTGAATTATTAAACATGCCAAGTGTAGAAGACAAAGAAGAAGTTGATCTAGAGATGGATGATCGAGCTGGAGGAAATGATTCGTGAGCTTGGACAAGATGCCTTCCAACATACACATGTGTACGAGAAGTTGTCCAATGATGCAAAAGAGCCTTTGAATACAAATTGTACTAAGTTCACACGATTGTCGACGGTACTAAAATTGTTCAATGTGAAGGCAAAGAATGGGTGGACTCGATAAAAGTTTCACGAGAATTGCTTGAGTTGTTGAGTGACATGCTCCCTGAAGGTAACACATTGCCAACCCGCAATTATGATGCTAAGAAGATATTGTGTCCAATGGGTATGGAGTACCACAAAATTCATGCATGTCCGAATGATTGTGTGTTGTACAGGAAAGAATTTGAGAACTGTCACGAATGTCCACAATGCGGGGAATCACGATACAAGAAGAAGGATGGTGATTCCGACAATGATGTAATGAAGGGTACCCGGCAAAAGTGTTATGGTATCTTCCCATTGTTCCAAGGTTGAAACGATTATTCACTAATGGAAATGATGCAAAGCTCACTAGATGGCATGCGAGATAGTCGTATTAAAGATGGTCGGTTGAGGCATCCGGCAGATGGATTGCAATGGAAAAAAATTGATTCCATCTTCCAGAATTTTGGTAATGATCCAAGAAACATTAGGTTTGGACTTGCTACGAGATGGAATGAATCCATATGGAAATTTAAGCAGATAAACATAGTTCATGGCCTGTGGTGTTAGTTATTTACAACTTACCTCCGTGGTTGTGTATGAAACGTAAGTACTTGATGCTATCTTTGATGATCTCGGGTCCCAGACAACCTGGAAATGACATTGATGTTTTTTTAAGCCCATTGGTTGAAGAGTTGAAGATGTTGTGGGAGGAAGGTGTTGATGTGTTTGATGGGTACACAGGTGACTTATTCAAGTTGCGTGCAATGTTATTTTGTACAATTAATGACTTTCCAGCATATGGTAATTTGAGTGGCTACAGTACAAAGGGACATAAAGCTTGCCCGATATGTGAAGAAGACACATGTCACTATCAACTACAACAAGGAAGGAAAATAGTGTACCTTGGACACCGAAGATTTCTTCCTTCAAACCATTCATATCGTAAATTAAAAAAATCATTTAACGGGTGTCAAGAAAATGATTCAGCCCCAACACCTTTAAGTGGGGAACAAGTATATCAACGAGTAAGTGCGATTTCGTGTGAGTTTGGAAAGACGCAAAAGAAAGCCACAAGTATATGGAAGAAAATGTCAATCCTTTTTGTTCTTCCATATTGGAGGGTTCTTGATGTGAGGCATTGTATAGATGTCATGCATGTAGAGAAAAATGTGTGTGACAGTATCATCGGAACGCTCCTTAACATTCAAGGAAAAACAAAAGATGGTGTCAATGCTCGTTTGGACATGGTTGAAATGGGTATAAGAGAACAATTAGCTCCTCAACCTCATGGTAACCGAACATACTTGCCTCCAGCATGTCACACACTGTCTAAAAAAGAGAAAAGAAGTTTTTCTGAGTTTTTACGAGGTGTGAAGGTTCCATTTGGTTACTCTTCCAATGTGAAGAGACGTGTATCTATGAAAGATCTAAAATTGCTTGGGTTAAAATCTCATGATTGTCATGTATTGATGCAACAACTTCTACCTGTGGCTATTCGAGGTATCTTACCAGAGAATGTTAGATATTCCTTAACTCGATTATGCTTTTTTTTTAATGCCATATGTAGTAAAGTTATGGACCCAGATGTTTTGGATCAATTAGAGAATGAGGTTGTAGTCATATTGTGTCAATTTGAGATGTACTTTCCTCCATCATTTTTTGATATTATGGTTCACTTGATTGTTCATCTAGCCAGGGAAGTTAGAATCTGTGGTCCAGTTTTCTTACGATGGATGTACCCTATTGAGCGATACATGAAGATATTAAAAGGGTATGTGAAGAACCAATATCGTCCTGAAGCATCAATTGTTCAAAGATATATTGCAGAGGAAGCTATTGAGTTTTGCACAAAATACTTATCAGAAGTTGAAGCTATAGGGTTACCTAAGACTCGTTACCATGGAATAGGTCTTGGTAGAGGAACTCGAGGTGCAAAAGTTGTGACAATGTGTCAAGATGAAGTACTTCAAGCGCATTTGTACATATTGAATAACAGTGAAGAAGTCATCCCCTACTTAAGTGCTCATAAAGACATTGTGAAGCGAAATAATCCACGTATGCCTAAAAAGTGGGTGATCACTCGAACACAACAAGAGCTTTTTGAAGTGGTTTAAACAACAAGTTGAAGGTGACAATACAACTTCGATACACTAAAGTGGCTAGCATGTGAGCCAAACTTTGATGTGATATGTTGGGGTGGGTATGATATAAATAACTATTCATTTTATACAAAGGGAGAAGATGAAATAAGCACAATGCAAAATATTGGAGTCATGGTGGTGGCTGAATCAATGCATTTCTCGAGTTCAAAGGATAAATATCCAGATAAGGGCGTCAATGGGCTACTTTGGTGTAATTGAAGAGATTTGGGTAATAGATTACACGATATTCAGAGTACCTATTTTTAAATGTAAGTGGGTTGATTTTAATACTGGCATCTTCACCGACGATCTTGGATTTACCTTGGTTAACCTTGAAAATACTCGTTATACCGAAGAACCATTTATCATGGCATCTCAGGCAAAACAAGTGTTTTATGTCACTGATCCCGCTAACAAAGGATGGTCAGTGGTTCTACAAGGAAAACCCATGTATACTTCTGATGAGAATGATGAATTAGTACTTGATATACCAGAGACACCATGTTTATCTTCAAATATGCCAAACTTGAGTGTTAATGTAGAAATAGATGATGTGCATGCCATACGTTATGACCATATGGAAGGATTTTGGGAGAATGTTCCAACTTGATAATGTATGCACTTTTTTGACTTGTAAATTTGACTTGTAACAATTTAGATTTAATTGATTTAAGTTAGCAAATTTACATTCGTTTAAGTAAATGAACTGTCTGGAACTGAGGTACATATATTGATTTCAATATGTTTCATATGTACATATCATGCTATGCTCGGATCCGTACATACTTGGATATATATACGTAGCAAATTTATATATGAACTGTGCATATCCGTGCTGTACTTGGATCTGTGAATATTTTTCTGGAACTTGTGATGAATAGGCAGGTCTACTCGAAGAAAGGTAGCATCTGTAAAGAAAATGCAGTTATTTTAAAAAAAATAACACTTTCTACGTCGGTTATGTCATTACCCGACGTAGAAAGTACTTTCTACGTCGGTTAATGACATAACCGACGTAGAAAGTGTAACATTTTATGTCGGTTATAGGCATAACCGACATTGATAACACATACAATCACGGTTACTGTTAACCGATATAGATACTTGGGGTTATAGAAAGTTAGAAAGTAAGACTTTCTATGTCGGTTATCAGTGTTAACCGACATAGAAAGTATTATGACAGTCGAGAATCGATTATGATCGATCGGAATAGCTCTATGACCGATCGAGAACCGATTATGACCGATCAGAATAGCTCATAGAAAAAAAGACTTTCTACGTCGGTTCCCTGACTAACTGACGTAGAAAGTCTTTCTATGACCGATCAGAACCAGTTATGATCGATTAGAACCAGTTACTTTCTACGTCGGTTATTAGGAACCGACGTAGAGAGTCTTACTTTCTATGACCCCCGTATCTATGTCGCCGCTTTAACTGACGTAGAAAGCCCATTTTAACCGATGTAAAAAGCCTTTTTTGCAGTAGTGGCTATCCAAATTTTGGGATGGTCGTCTTGTTCTAACGGATATTGGGGACGACCGTCTGGGAAAACGAGATAGTCATCTCGATATTTCCTTTGAACGAGATGCCCGTATAGAAAAACGAGATGGCCTTCTCGACCTAACGGGAACATGAGACGGTCGTCTCGCCAAACGAGACAACATCTCACCATCTACAATGGATGAGACGGCCATCTGGCCAATAGATATGGATGTCTGGGGTTTTTAGTTTCACTGTTTTTTTTTTTTAAAAGGGAAAAATAGGACCCTGTTCATCAACATCTATGCATGTAATGCTCATGATATGCGTCTTATAATACTATTTCAATTAATATTTTCATAGAGATTAACTGATGTGTTTTTTACGATGAGGCTCTTCTGATGTCATGCTTAGCTGTACAGTTTTTGCCATTTTCGATTTGCCATGACCGAAGAATGATTGTATTGAAGAGCTATTTGCCATATTAATGTGCTTCTTCCTATCTTAGGAATTTCAATCCTCCTATTGATCATTATATTTTCATATTACCCAGTTAATCACTAGAATATCGTCGTGGTGAGGGTCAAGAGAAAAGAAGGAAGAGGATAATTAATTCAAAGGTTTGTGTTTTAGAACGAATTTTTATTTTTGACAAAAATGGTCTTTGTAAGAATGGCTAGCCACGGTAGGTTAAGCTGTGTAGGCTAGTTTAAACAAACGTTTGTTTGTGAGGTTGCGTCTTTAATTGATTGTTTTGTGGCACTTATTATGACCGATTAACTTCCCTAGACCGCCCTTCAGGTTTTTAATCTAGGATGTTGTGTTTTGTCCTAAATTTTTTCTAGACTTCCTTTTTATTTTGTTTTAGGAATTCTAGTAGACTTTATTTTGTAACCCTACCTTTTGCCTAGGCTACCCTTTGTTATTGTTCGGGTTTCCTAGCGGGTTGACCCTAACTTTTGCGTAGCCCCCTTGGTGGGTTTCCTACCGAGTATTTTTCCCTTTCTTTTTTGGCCTTTGGCTTCTATGGGCTTCTTTTGATTTCCTTTTGACGAGGTAAAACCTTACTTGTGTTTCTAATCAATCAGTGATGGCTTAATTTTGCTTTTTTATGATAGTGCGCTCTTGATTATATGGACGCATTTTGAAAATGTTTGCTTAAATATGGTTATTAATGGGGTATAGACATGAATAAAAAGAAAAGAAGAAGATAGTAAGAATCACATTCTTTATGATTAAAAGGGAAATATGTGCCCTAAAAATGCTCGGGGGTCGGCCTTGCCCAGGGGAGTAATCTCCAATAGTCATTAGGTTTACATTACTTAAAATCGGAAGAAGAACACCTAATGACTAAAGCTGCTCTTGACGCTTGTACCCCTCTGCTTCGAAAAATCTGATTCAGTGGGCGAAGGGGAGACTTTCCCTTTCTTCTTGTAGCTCGATCCTTTGTAGGGTCGTACCCTAGGTCGTGCTTCAAAGGATTATCTTTAAAATTTGGTGGCTCCTTTATTCCTTGGGAATTTGTACCGAGCCCTTGGCCTGGCCGATATCCATATTTCAACATCATGTGGGCCACCTTCATGTTGTTGGGAAGTCTTTCAACATTGGCTATTTTGAGCGCTTGAAAAGACGTTTCAAGGGCCTCTTCTGTTGCATCCACATAAAGTATGGTAGATGACTTGCTGATTAAGATGTCATCTTCAGCCTATACTGTGACTAGCTTGTCGCCTACCACAAACTTGACGTTTTGGTGGAGCGATGAAGGTATTGCCTTAGCGTCATGAATCCAAGGTCTGCCGAGGAGACAACTATATGCTGGAGTAATATCCATCACGTGGAAGTCCACATTGAAGATAGTGGGGCCGATTTGAATTGGCAGGTTGATATCCCCCACAACTTCGCGTCTTGATCCATCAAAGGCCCGAACGACAGTGTTGCTTGGGCACATATGGGTTCCTCGTGTTGTCAGTTTATCAAGAGTGCACTTGGGTAGTACATTCAAGGATGGCCCATTATCCACAAGAACTTTGGAGATGAGGTACTCCTTGCACTTTACAGAGATGTGCAAGGGCTTGTTGTGGTTCGACCCTTGTCGCCACCGTCAAAAGAGAGGCAGTCGGAGTGACGCAATGGTTCCGACTTTCTTTTTTCGCGTTTAATATGGGTGGGGTTACAACGCCTTTAGGTTGTTCGATAACCGGGCTGAACCTAAGGGAGAGGTTTTCAAAAGAGAGCTTTTAGATCATCCGATAATCGGGTTGACCTAAGAGCAAGATTGAGAGGGTTCTTATGAGTTTCCACCGATGTTTTTACCAGAAACATCGAAAAAGGAAAGAAAAAGACGTTGGTTTTTTAAGAAAAACCAACTTTGGTCGTTAAAACCAGAGTTGGGTAAGGGAGTTAGTTACGTGTAAGGGAGGTATTAGCTCCCCTACGACGCCCCTTTCGGGTTCCCTATGATAGGCCAGTTATTTTATAAATAAACTTTTAGAATGACGCTTTTACCCTTTTATTTGCGGAATTAAAAACAATAATGACTTAATGGCCCTAGTAGCTATTGCACAATTTAATATAAGTAAAAAAAAGCAGTAAAAGAGAGGGAGAGAGTGAAGAAACCTCCAGAGCAAGCTTTTGATTAAGTCTCTTGAAAAAAAGGGTGCATTTTGGCAGCCCTTCGCTCTACAATGCCGCTTTTTTGCCAAAAAAACTCTGTTAAAACACTCAGAAACTCCAGAAATGCTTCGGAGGGGCTCTAAAAGAGGAATTCTAAGAAGTGCTAAGAGAAAAGATGGGAGAACCGTGTGAAATGAAGGCGAGAGCACCCCTGACTGATAAGGTCGAGACGGCAGTCTCGATTTTGCCAAATGGCGAGAAGGCCTTCTCGCCAAACGGGAAGGCGATCTTGCTGTCAGTGAGTGGCGAGACGGCGGTCTCGACCATCGCTGATGGGGAGACGGCGGTCTCGTTAAGCGAGACGGTGGTCTCGACCCTTCAGATGGGAATCTTTATTTATTCGTACATAAAAGTCTTCCTACTCTAATATGGGGCCTAATAGTTGTTAGAAAAAGAGGCTGAGATCAAGAGGGGGTGAATTGATCTTTGAAAGATTTTCGCAATTAATAGATTATCTATTTCAAATATTCAGAAATCTGACCAGTTCTTGAATCACACAGCTAGCAATAAAAAATAAATGCAGTCACAGAATTAAAGAAGAGAAAGGTTTAGAAAGATATCACCAAAGTTTATACTGGTTCACCCAATCCCAGGGCTACGTCCAGTCTCCAGCCAAATTCCAGCTGGGTTCCACTAGATTGAATGTTTTACAAATTACAACCTTAACCTCACACTCAATCTACCACAAGAACCACAATTCCAGTTCCTGCACCTAACCTTTCACCAAGAACCAAACACTACTACGAAATATGTTTTCAACGTCGCCATTTAACGTCGGTTAAAGCTGAGCCGACGTTAAATGCACTTTCAACGTCGGTTGATTAAAAAACGACGTAGAAAGTACATTCAACGTCAGTTCAGATGAACTGACGTTGAAAGTTGACATTCAACATCGGTTCAGATGAACCGACGTTGAAAGTCAACTTTCAACGTCGGTTCATCTGAACCGATGTTGAATGTCAACTTTCAACGTCGGTTCATCCGGAACCGATGTTGAATGTGTTTTCACCAAAAATTCTTTTAAGTTAGAGAATTGTCATCGGCAGGTTCGAACCCAGTACTTTAAAGTTGAAAGTTGATACTCCAACCACTAAACTACTGTAATTTTCTCGATAATAACTTACAAATTAATTATATTTATATACAAATAAATATATATTCAGTATAAATATATATTTATTTATATTTTCTGGAAAGTGTTTTTATTTTTTTCAGCCAAAAATTCATTTAAGTTAGAGAATTGTCATCGATAGGATTCGAACCTAGTATTTTAGAATTGAAAGCTAATACTCCAACCACTAAACTACTCGTAATTTTCTCGATAATAACTTACGGATAAATTATATTTATATACAAATAAATATATATCCGTGTAAATATATATTTATTTATATATATTTTTCGGAAAGTGTTTTTATTTTTTTCAGTAAAAAATTCACTTAAGTTAGAGAATTGTCATCGATAGGATTCGAATATAGTATTTTAGAGTTGAAAATTAATACTCCAACCACTAAACTACTATAATATTTTGATAATAATTTACAAATAAATTATATTTATATACAAATAAATATATATTCGTGTAAATATATAAATACAAATATATTTATATATTTTTATGTTGGATGTGAGGGCGCGATCGAGGGTGAAAGTGAGATTGACTCTCGTTTGAGTGAAAATACGTTAAAGCTCACGAAATTCACTCGTTCAAGCCTAGCTTGAGCGAAAATTGGTATTTTTCGCTTGAGCGAATGTGTCACTTGAGCGAATGATGCGTTTTTCAAATTTATTTTATATCATTATATAAATAAATTATAAATATTATATTACGTCATTAAATTACAAACCCATATATAGAGACTCGCACACAAATTTGGCATTAAATTTTGAAAACCCACTCGACACACACTTTCACCTTCGAGCGTGCCCTCACATCCAATATATAAATATATAATTATATAAATATATCAAAATATATAAATATATTTGTATTTATATATTTACACGGATATATATTTATTTGTATATAAATATAATTTATTTGTAACTTACTATCAAAAAATTCGAGTAGTTTAGTGGTTGGAGTATCGGCCTCCAACACTAAGGTACTGGGTTCGAATCCTGTCGGTGACAAAAAAATAATTTGGTAATGCTTTAAACTTAAAAAAAATATGATAAATAATAAAAATATAATATAAAAGAGAGAGGGACCTAATAAAAATATAATATAAAAGAGAGGGGGATTTCTAGATAAATAGAGGGGTTGGAAAGGTTGGAAATAAATAAAAAAATTTAATTTGAAAAATCGGACTTTCAACATCGGTTCTATTTAACCGACGTTGAAAGTCTTAACTTTCAACGTCGCTGATACAACGTCGGTTCCAGACCGAGCGTTGAAGGCCTTCCGAACCGACGTTGAAGGCCTTATTTGTAGTAGTGAAATTCCAGTTCTTGACTTACCCTGCAGCCAAATTCCAGTTCTTGACTTACCCCTGCAGCCAAATTCCAGCTACAAAAACCAGTGCCCACAATTCCAGGCACCAACAATACAGTAAAAGAAAGTAAAGAAACAAACAGAAGAAACTAAAACGCTCAAACCAGTTTTATGCAGTTCTGCAATATGTGTTTCTTCAAAAGATTGCAATTTTGCCTCAAGAAAGAATTTTGATGAACTTCACAAAAACTAGCGTGATTCTTTCTTGAAAGTAGCACTTTAGATTGCTTGATTGTTTGCCAAAAGATGTATTTCGGATGATATATAAAAAGTTCAAACAACTCTATTTATATAGAAGATTTTCAAAGCTGCTTGGTTTAATTAATCTGTTAAAATAATCTTTTAATCTGTTAAAAGTCTTGTTTTAATCTGTTAAATCTTCTTTTAATCCATTAAAACGTTCTTGATTATTTTTCATATTTGTTTTAACCGATACGACAACGTTTATATCAATTAAAACTCTTTATAAAAAATCTTCTAATTTGTTTTAATCGATTGTTTCGTGTTTCAATCGATTAAAATACTGCAAGATATTCTTATAAACTTTTCCAAGTGATTTTAACTGATAAAAAATCGTTTTAATTGATTAAAACGCTTTATTCAAGTTTTCTTAAGTTGATTTAATCGATTGAAATGTAGTTTAATCGATTAAAATAGTTCTAATCGGTCATAACCCAATTCTGATCGATCATATCTGGTTCTGATCGGTCATAACTCAATTCTGATCGATCATATCTGGTTCTGATCGGTCATAAACCCATTCGATCGGTCAAGCAAGTACTCCAAGTGGTTTTAATCGATTATTTCGAAGTTGTATCGATTAAAATACTGCCAGAACATTTCTCTAAATGTTTTAAGTGATTTTAATCGGTTATTTCAAAACTGTATCAGTTAAAATACTGACTGAAGGTTTTCAAAACTTCCCTTAATGAAAACAATCGATTATTTCGAAGTTATATTAGTTAAAACCTTGTTATAAAAGTGTGAAGAACATTTTAGTTGATAAAACTTATATTCTATTAGTTAAAATAGTTGATTAAGAAAGCTTTTGTCAAAATGCTTTGTTTTTAATCGTTTAAAACATTTTTTAGAGGCATTTGCAAAATCTTTTAAATGAAGAAACCTCATGTAGCAGAAAGATAAAAAAGATTATACCTAAGCGGAACTATAGACACACTAATCCTTCTACTCTTTTATCCAAGTGACCTTTGACTGCCATAAAGTAGCCTTTGACTTTATTCTTGACTTCATCAAATCAACAAGATTTTTGCCAAGGTAATTCAATAAGATCTTCATTACTTTCAATAGTCTCTCCTAGTGGCTTTTTAGGCCTTGCCCATCTTCGAATTGGAGGTCTTCTGTTCTTATTTTGGGGGTCGGGCAAGATTCGGGGTCTACAGCTGCCCCCCCCCATTCACCTGACTAGCCGACTGTTGGCTCAATATGCCAAAAGGATCGACTGGAGGGTGAAGGAGTTGACCCTCTTGCCCGGTTATCCTTCGGTTGGTTGTGTTGATCCTCTGGGGAAAAGTGTACGCCTCTGGGATGCTCCTTCTTACGATAGCTGACCCCTTCAGTTGATGAGTACGAACCCCCATCTGGTTTGACGAGTATGAACCCCCGTCTTGGTAAGCCCCTTTTGTAAGGCCTGATGAGTATACACCCCCATCTAGTGTTTGACGAGTATGAACCCCCGTCTGGTAAGCCCCCTTTTGTAAGGCCTGATGAGTACACACCCCCATCTGGTGTTTGACGACTATGAACCCCCATCTAGTAAGCCCCCTTTTGTAAGGCCTGATGAGTACACACCCCCATCTAGTGTTGAGTCCACTTTGTAGGACTGTTGGTGGTGGCGGCTTACTGCTCTAGCTCATGTGCCGAGTGAGAAACCTTAGGATGCTCCTTCGATACGGTAGCTGACCCTTTGGCTGTGGTGGTGGCTTACTGATTCTGATCATGCGCCGGTGCTGAGATACGTTTTCTTGCTTTTTTTTTTTTTGACTTTTCTGGAGTAGTCATTCGGTTTTACTGGGGATTATTTCGACTCTTCCGGTGGTCATCCAGCTTGTTAGTTGTCGGGTAGTCTTGTTTTGTAGTTTGACTTTGCTGGTCGTCAAAAAAAATTCTTGGTCAATGTGGTTGTTTTGCCAGTCTACCTTGGCTAACATTTTGGTTTTAATCCTCCCTTTTTCTGCAGTTTATCTCTTTTCTGGTGATTTTGGATTTTGGCTTTTTCGGGACTAAGCGTAAGTCTTTTTACTTTTTAGTCTTTTTTTTGTTACACTGACTTTTTTCGAAAAGAGAGTAAAAGTGAATGGAAGAAATTTTATTTATGATAAAATTTTTATTACAGCAATTATTTTGGGGTAATATACCTAAGACGGTGGCGGGCTCGAGCCGGGAGACGATCCGGGAGGAGGGAACTGCCGATACATGTGTCTCTGAAACTCTTCCTAGCTTCGGACTAAGCCGAGATGTTCTTGTCGAAGCAATGTCAGGTCTTATCTCATCCCCTCCTATATTTGACCGAAGGTCTCTAGCCGGGTCTCGAAGATGTCCTATCTCAGGGACATCTGGTCGAATTGCTAGCGCATGTCGTAGATGTTGCGGTTGATGCCTGCAAAGTCGTCCCCATATTGTTGTTTGTTGTTGTTGTTGCTACTGTTGCTGGAATTCCGAGGGCGTCAGGATGTCTTGCATTGCCACAGGTCCTGGAGGTCTAGGGTCATGGCTAGCGAGGGGTGGAAGGCTAACTAGGATCCTTGTCAGATCAGCATCCCTATGTTGACAAGCATGACCCGCTGATAGACTCAGGCCGCAGAGTGGAGGAGAGGTTTTCACCATCGCTGCACCCCCATTTTTCTGCTAGCAGGGTGATGAGAGGACCCATGAGGATGACTCCAACAGGATGACTCCCTAAATCTTTGAGGGCCTTAACGAAGAAATAATCGATTAATCGATTAAAAGGCCAAATATACTCTTTAGAAGCTTCAAAAACTCATTTTTATCAAAAATCCACTGGTTTAATCGATTAAAAGGCCAAATAATCGATTATTACAGAGAGAAAAAACCATTTTTTGTATCAGCTCTCTGTAATAATCGATTAACACTTCTGTTAATCGATTAACAGGGCAAATAATTGATTAAAACAGTGTGTTATGGGTTCCTGTTGATTTTGGCTCTGTAATAATTGATTAACACTTGAGATAATTGATTATTTCAGTCAGATTTGCATTTTGAACTTCAAATTAAACCTATTTTCGAAAACCATAGTCCCAATACACCAAGTTTCGAAAATCCCCAATTCCCAAACCCTAATTCATCTACTTAAGGTTCTCTAAGGCTCTCAGAAAATAGAACAACCTTTTTCAAACAAAAGTTGAGAGCTGTGATTGCCAGAGAACTGTTTGTTGGAGGAAAAATGAGCTTTTGGAACCTGGTGTGGGCTAGAAGCGATAAGAATCACTAAGTGGAGTTCTTGGTGGATTGTGTGTTGTGCCGTCTCTAGGGAAAACTGTTTTTCATCTCTTGTGTGACTCAAGAGAGGTATTTTTCGGTACTCTATCTTTTCCATTGTTATTTTTTCGTAATAACTTTGATTATAGTGACAGCGTTAATCCTCTGTTTGAGTGATTAGCAACTGGACGTAGGGTCTTTTGATTCGAACCAGTATAAATCTTCTGTGTAAGACTCTATCCTTATTCTATTTACGTTTACATAGTATTTTAATCGGTAAAATTTGGGGAAAATTTTTAAAACCTAATTTTTCTTTAGAAACCAATTCACCCCCCCCCCCTCTTGGTTTTTGTCCGTTCACGCAAACATTCTGCTGCGCAATTCTAACAAGTGGTATCAGAGCTTGCTTTGATAGTCATTCAAATTTTTCGAAAATGGACGGACAAAATCAAACTTTTGCCGAAGGTGCTTCTATCAACAGACCCCCACTTTTTGCGGGTCAAAATTATCCATTTTGGAAAGTTAGAATGCAAATCTTTTTAGAGTTTGTTGATAGAGGTGTTTGGGACGCTATTTTAAATGGTCCCTATATTCCTAAAATTTCTGAAAACGAAGTAGACGTTCCTAAACCGTTTTCTAGATGGACAACAGAGGAAAATAGAAAAGTTCAATTTGACGTTAGGGCTAGAAATATTATTTCATCTACTTTAACCCTTGATGAGTTTTACAGGATCTCCGTTTGTAAAAGTGCTCAAGAGATGTGGGAAATGCTAAGAGTGACCCACGAAGGTACCGACGATGTTAAGAGAGCACGGGAAAATTCTCTAATCCAAGAATATGAGATGTTCTGAATGCAACAAGGCGAAACGATATTTGACGTTCAAAAGCGTTTCACACACATTGTGAACCATCTCACCGGGTTAGGTAAAATTTTTGACGTTTATGAATTAAATGTTAAAATCTTGAAATCTTTGGATAGGAAATGGCAACCTAAGGTGACGGCCATCTCGGAGTCACAAAACCTTGCCACAATGTCTATGGCGGCGCTCTTTGGAAAGTTGAGAGAGCATGAGCTTGAGCTAGGAAGGCTAAATGATGAGGAAGGACAACATCAAAAGAGGAACTTAGCCTTCAAAACTGAAATTTCCAAAGGTAAGAGTAAAAAGGAAGAAGAAGACTCGGAGAATGATGAAGAAGAATTGAGTCTTATGATAAAGAAGTTTACAAAATTCATGAAAGCTAAAGGAAGGCATTCGTTTAAAGGTAAAGGAAAGGTAAGAGAAAATACTTCCATAAATATCAAATGCTATGGTTGTGGTGAAACAGGACATGTGAAGACCGAATGTCCTAACAAGAAAAATGAAGATAATAAAGGCAAAAAGTTCTTCAAGAAGAAAGCCTACATTGTTAGAATCGCACAGCGGAATGTTTACGCGAACGGAAAAAAACCAAGAGGGGGGCTAAATTGGTTTCTTAACAAAAATTAGGTTTTAAAAATTTTCCCCAAATTTTACCGATTAAAATATTGTGTAAACGTAAATAAAATAGAGATAGAGTCTTACACAGGAGTTTTATACTGGTTCGGATCAAAAGACCCTACGTCCAGCTGCTAATCACTCAAACAGAGGATTAACACCGTCACTATAATCAAAGTTGTTACAAACAGATAACAATGGAAAAGATAAAGTAAAGAAAACACCTCTCTTGAAACCCACAAGAGATGAAGAACAACTTTCCCTAGAGACGACACAACACATAATCCACTAAGAACTCCACTTAGTGATTCTTATCGCTTCTAGCCCACACCAGGTTCCAAAAGCCCCTTTTTCCTCCAACAAATAGTTCTCTGGCACTCACAACACTTAACTTTTGTTTCAAAAAGGTTGTTCAATTTTCTGAGAGCCTTAGAGAACCTTAAGTAGATGAATTAGGGTTTGGGAATTGGGGATTTTCGAAACATGGAGTATTGGGATTAGGGTTTTCGAAAATAGGTTTAATTTGAAGTTAAAAATCCAAATATGACTGAAATAATCGACTAAATGAAGTGTTAATCGATTATTACAGAGCCAAAATCAACAGAACCCCAACACGCACTGGTTTAATCGATTAAGTGCCCAGTTAATCGATTAACAGGTGAGTTAATTGATTAACACAGTGAGCTGATACAGAAAATGGTTTTTCTCACTGTGATAATCGATTATTTAGTGTTTTAATCGATTAAACTCGAGACTTTTTGATAAATATGAGTTTTTGAAGCTTCTAAAGAGTAGACTATGTACCAGCTATCTTAGACTCTAATATTACAGACTCAAACTCATCAAATCAGAGTTATTACACAATAATACAAGTCTTCAACTCTCTAAGTTCGTTGTTCTTGAATCATCATCAAAATCAACAAGCTTCTTGTCCATGTAAGTTCAACATCAAGTCCTTGTATGTTCAACAATCTCCCCCTTTTTGATGATGATCAAAATTTTCTTTTAAAGCCATGTAATAACCTGTTTTATCTGTCACACACTAACAAACACATTAAACATACCAGATAATATTTAAATTCAATCATAAGGGGCTTTAAATATTTCTCCCCCTATTTTGATTATAATAACAAATTAAGAGCTCCCCCTCAACATATGCATAACCTGGAAATAACTCCCCCTCAAACAAAGCAATAAAAGAATACCAAATTTTATTTCAGAAATGAAAATACATTACAACACAAGAAGAAATAAAAACAAACTTTAAAATTCTTCACTATCACTATGAAAGTGTGCATCAAATTTATTTTCTAAATGGCACACTTTATCATCTACATCAGAGATACGACGAATTATTTCCTCATGCCGTACTCCAGAAAGAGTGAAGAATGCCTGCATCCTCTGATTCATATCAGATAACATATCTTCCATAGATTGTCAAGTTTCTGGATGAGCAGAGGAAGTTCCAGCACTTTGGATCTGATCAGAGGGAAACTCAGCAACAGGGGGCATATCTTCATCAGAATCTTCATTATCGTCATCTTCGTTTGGAACGTCATCCTTGTGAACGTAAATATTATTGACACCCACCATTTGGAGTTGAGTTAATGTGTTGTCCAGCATGCGGTTCAGGTTTGACGTTTGAACTATTTGTTCACCTTCGACTTTTACCCCTTTGTATTCAAGAATGCGAGAGATAAGGAGGGCATATAGAATTTTGAAGGTGGGATGGCGTTTGGCTTTTAACATAGTCATGGTGACAAGAATGCCCCAATCTAGAGGCTCATTATTCATTATTGCATGAATAATGCGAAGATCGATTGAAGAACATTGAACATGATTCGTAGCCCGGGGACATAGGATCCAGACAAATAAATGCAAAATCATGTGTTCCTCCTTCTTCAATGGTCCAACAAGAAGGAGACGCCCAATTTCCATGGAAGGGTTTCGTAGAAAAGAACGGTAAGCCATGATCCTGTCAAAATCATCTAACTCACCAAACACGTTAATAGCATCTTCTCTTATAGGAAAATGGGCAACGTTTTCCCAAATATCGTCATCAAGAATAATTGTTACCCCCTTTACACAAGAGGTATCTATTTGATCTCTGAATTTGAACCTAGAGTAAAATACCCTAACTAAGTCAGGATAATATGTACCTTGCATTTGGATGAAAGGGAGAACTCCTTGAATTTCAAGGAGATTAGGAAAATTGAATCCCCTATTGATGAATTGATCACCAATAAGGAATTTGGGAGAGATAATACCACGTTCCTTCCAATAAGACAGAAATTCTTGTCGGCCTTCAGCATCAGAGATCCATCCTTCTACAGAATTAGGATGGGGATGAGAGGAGGGTGCAGATCTTCTTCTGGTGGGAATTTTAGCACGAGAAGATGAGGCCATTGTAGAATTAGAGGAGTAACAAGAAATATTTAGGAAGACAAGTGATGTTAGAAGAAGGCAAGAATGATAGAATGAGGCAAGAAAGCTTGAATTCAAGAGTTAGAAGTGAGTAGAAGTGAAATGGAGGTCCCTATTTATAACCAAGCATCTCCAACGGTCATATGGGAGTGAATGAAAGTCAAGAGAGCCGTTGGCAACGACTAGAAAACAAAACTTGCCAGGTTTAATCTATTAAATCTTGAATTAATCGATTAAACCAATATCAGACCCCTTTAATGGATTAATTCAAGCAGTTAATCGATTAACACTGTATTTAATCGATTATCTGGCGAGTTAATCGATTATTCCAGTGAGAAATATCATGTTTTGGGTGTTTTGGGTGCAAATAATCGATTATAATTCCAAATAATCGATTATTCCAGAGAGTTCATCAAATTTTTGAGGTTTATACACATGATAATCTATTAACATCCTACATAATGAATTATAACATTACAACCATCCAAAAACTGTGTAATTAAGCAGAATTTAAGTTATTTCTAATATCCCTAAGTCTCTTCTAAGATCATAGAATCTATCCTTGGGTAGAGGCTTATTAAAAATATCTTCTAATTGATGCTTTGTATCAACATACTCAATTTTACAGTTTCCTTTGCTTATATGATCTCTCAAAAAATGATGTCTAATTTCTATATGCTTAGTCCTAGAATGCATTACTGGATTCTTAGTAAGATTGATTGCACTCATATTATCACTCATCAAAGGAATGTCATTTAGAAATATACTATAATCTTCCAGTTGTTGTTTCATCCACAAAATTTGAGCACAACAATTACCAGCTGCAATATATTTAGTGGTGGATAAAGCAAGACATGCCTGTTTCTTAGAGTGCCAAGACACTAATGATGAACCTAACAAATGACATTGTCCCACTAGTACTCTTTCTATCTATTTTGCATCTACCATAATCAGCATCAGAATAACCTATTAAACTAGTACATGCTTCATATGGATACCATAAACCAAAACCAGTAGTTCCTTTTAAATATTTTAAAATACGTTTTACTGCAGTTAGGTGAGATTCTTTCGGACATGCTTGAAATCTAGCACACACACAAACAGAATGCATAATATCAGGTCTACTTGCAGTTAAGTATAACAGTGAACCTATCATACCTCTATACATAGATTGATTAATTTCCAAACCTGATTCATCCTTGTCTAAATAGCATGAAGTTCCTATGGGTGTGTTAGCTTCCTTTGAAGTGTCCATTCCAAATTTTTTGAGTATCTCTTTGTAGTATTTTGTTTGAGAGACAAAGATGCCATCTTTAAGTTGCTTGATTTGAAGTCCAAGGAAGAATGTCAATTCTCCCATCATAGACATTTCAAACTCTCCCTGCATTATCTTAGCAAATTCTACACACAAAGAATTATCAGTTGATCCAAAAATAATATCATCAACATATACTTGGACCAATAAGATATGTTCTTTTACTTTCTTTATAAACAACGTAGAATCAATTTTTCCTCTAGAAAAATCATTTGAAGTTAGGAAACTACTTAGCCTTTCATACCAAGACCTAGGAGCTTGTTTCAACCCATATAATGTTTTCTTTAATTTAAAAATATGATTAGGATAACTAAAATCTTCAAATCCAGGGGGTTGCTCTACATATACTTCTTCTTTAATAAACCCATTCAAAAATGCACTCTTAACATCCATTTGAAATAATTTAAATTTCATTAATGATGCATAAGCAAGCAGTAGGCATATAGCCTCTAACCTGGCAACAGGAGCATAAGTTTCATCATAATCAATACCTTCCTCCTGACAGTACCCTTTGACAACAAGTCTGGCTTTATTCTTTATTATGTTTCCATCTTCATCAAGTTTATTTCTAAATACCCATTTAGTTCCAATTACTTGATGTGATTCTTCTCTTGGGATTAATTCCCAGACTTGATTCCTTTCAAATTGGTTAAGTTCCTCTTGCATAGCTATGCACCATTGGTCATCTTTAAGTGCTTCCTCAACTTTTTTGGATTCTATCTGTGACACAAAAGCTTAAATCCTTTGTCACATAGTTGACTTATACTAAGGAGATTATGCTTTAGCCCATCAACAAGAAGCACATCCTTAATCTCCAAAGTTTTTGCACCACCTATATTTCCAATTCCAAGAATCTTCCCTTTGTTGTTGTCCCCATAAGTTACATATTCTTGTTCTTTAGCTTTGAAACTCACAAATTTCGTTTTATCACCGGTCATATGCTTTGAGCATCCGCTATCAAGATACCACATAAACTTCTTTGATTTGGAAGTTTCCTCAAAGTCAGAAGATATGTTGTCATTTGCCATTAGACAAATATTTGCTTCGATTTCCGAGTCACTTGATTCTGAGCTTGAATCACTATTGTCCCAAGCTATGTAAGCTTTCTTCTTGAAAGACTTTTTGACTTTGATTTCTTCGTTTTTCTTGTTTGGACATTCGGCCTTCATATGTCCTGCTTCACCACAACCATAACATTTGATATTTACAGAAGAATTTTCTATTACCTTTCCTTTACCTTTGAATGGATGTCTTCCTTTGGCTTTCATGAATTTTGTAAACTTCTTTATCATAAGACTCAATTCTTCTCTTCGTTCTCCGAGTTTTCTTCTTCCTTTTTATTCTTCCCTTTGGAAATTTCAGTTTTGAAGGCTAAGTTCTTCTTTTGATATTGACCTTCCTCATCACTCAACCTTCCTAGCTCAAGCTCATGCTCTCTTAACTTTCCAAAGAGCGCCACCATAGACATTGTGGCAAGGTTTTGTGACTCTGAGATGACCGTCACCTTAGGTTTCCATTTCCTATCCAAAGATTTTAAGATTTTAACATTCAATTCATCAACGTCAAAGATTTTACCTAAGCCGGTGAGATGGTTCACAATATGAGTGAAACGCTTTTGAACGTCAAATATCGTTTCGCCTTGTTGCATCCGGAACATCTCGTATTCTTGGATTAGGGAATTTTTTTCGTGCTTTCTTAACGTCATCGGTACCTTCGTGGGTCACTCTTAGCATTTCCCACATCTCTTGAGCACTTTTACAAACAGAGATTCTGTAAAACTCGTCAAGGGTTAAAGCAGATGAAATAATATTTCTAGCCCTAACGTCAAATTGTGCTTTTCTATTTTCCTCTGTTGTCCAT
Organism: Sphenostylis stenocarpa; assembly: GCA_963425845.1. Taxonomy (NCBI): domain Eukaryota; kingdom Viridiplantae; phylum Streptophyta; class Magnoliopsida; order Fabales; family Fabaceae; genus Sphenostylis; species Sphenostylis stenocarpa. The sequence goes on from OY731400.1 coordinate 35,780,380, forward strand.
CTAGAAAAAGGTTTAGGAACGTTTACACCGTTCTCAGTAACTTTAGGAATATAGGGACCATTTAAAATAGCGTCCCAAATGCCTCTATCAACAGACTCTAAAAAGATTTGCATTCTTACTTTCCAGAAAGGATAATTTTGACCCGCAAAAAGTGGGGGTCTGTTGATAGACGCACATTCGGCAAAAGTTTGATTTTGTCCGGCCATTTTCAAAAAGGTTGAATGACTATCAAAGCAAGCTCTGATACCACTTGTTAGAATCACGCAGCGGAATGTTTACGTGAACAGACAAAAACCAAGAGGGAGGGGGGTGAATTGGTTTCTTAACAAAAATTAGGTTTTAAAATTTTTTCCCAAATTTTACCGATTAAAATGTTGTGTAAACGTAAATAGAATAGAGATAGAGTCTTACACAGGAGATTTATACCGGTTCGGATCAAAAGACCCTACGTCCAGTTGCTAATCACTCAAACAGAGGATTAACGCTGTCACTATAATCAAAGTTGTTACAAACAGATAAAAAAGGAAAAGGTAAAGTAAAGAAAACACCTCTCTTGAAACCCACAAGAGATGAAGAACAGCTTTCCCTAGAGACGGCACAACACACAATCCACTAAGAACTCCACTTAGTGATTCTTATCGCTTCTAGCCCACACCAGGTTCCAAAAGCCCCTTTTTCCTCCAACAAACAGTTCTCTGGCACTCACAGCACTTAACTTTTGTTTGAAAAAGGTTGTTCAATTTTCTGAGAGCCTTAGAGAACCTTAAGTAGATGAATTAGGGTTTGGGAATTGGGGATTTTCGAAAATAGGTTTAATTTGAAGTTAAAAATCCAAATCTGACTGAAATAATCGATTAAATGAAGTGTTAATCGATTATTACAGAGCCAAAATCAACAGAACCCCAACACGCACTGGTTTAATCGATTAAGTGCCCTGTTAATCGATTAACAGGTGAGTTAATTGATTAACACAGTGAGCTAATACAGAAAATGGTTTTTCTCACTGTGATAATCAATTATTTAGTGTTTTAATCGATTAAACTCGAGACTTTTTGATAAATATGAGTTTTTGAAGCTTCTAAAGAGTAGACTATATACCAGCTATCTTAGACTCTAATATTACAGACTCAAACTCATCAAACCAGAGTTATTACACAATAATACAAGTCTTCAACTCTCTAAGTTTGTTGTTCTTGAATCATCATCAAAATCAACAAGCTTCTTGTCCATGTAAGTTCAACATCAAGTCCTTGTATGTTCAACATACATCAGTTGGGACAACAGTGATTCGAGTTCGGAGTCAAGTGACTCGGAAATTGAAGCCAATATTTGGTTAATGGAGTCCTTAGAAAGGAGGTGGAGTCCTTAAAAACGAAAATTGCATGTTTAGAGGAAAAGGAAACCTTAGAAACGAAAATTGTATGCATAGATGAAAATGATGATAAGAATATAGCATGTGCATCATGTAAAGAGTATGAATATGACATTGATATACTTAATCATTTGCTTGATAAAGCCGAAAAAGAATTAAGTAATAATAATAAGGATAAAGTTGTTATAGCTCAAAATAGAGTAAACCATCAAGTTCCTTTAAAAAAGCCTAAAATGAAAAATAGAAGAGTATGTTAGAAATGTAGGCTGAGATCAAGAGAGGGGGTGAATTGATCTTTGAAAGATTTTCGCAATTTACAAATTATCTATTTTAAAGATTAAGAATTCTGACCAGTTCTTGAATCACACACAGCATACTTGGGTTAGTTAAAACATCATCTTCTGTACTATACTCAGAAATATTCTGCATACTTGGGTTAGTCTCATCAAATACAACATGAACAGATTCTTCTACAGTATTTAGCCTTTTCTTAAAGATTCTATAAGCATGGCTATTCAATGAATATCCCAAGAAGATACCTTCATCTGATTTGGAATCAAACTTTCCAAGATTTTCCTTTCCATTGTTTAAAACAAAAACCTTACTTTCAAATACTCTAAAATAGTTTATGTTAGGCTTTTTACCTTTGTATAATTCATAGGGAGTTTTCTTAAGAAAAGGTCTGATTAAAACATAGTTTAATACATGGCAAGCAGTACTAACGGCATCAACCCAAAATTATTTTGGTAATGCTTTCTCATTAAGCATTGTCCTAGCTAACTCTTCAAGAGAACGATTTTTCCTTTCAACTACACCATTCTGTTGAGGAGTTCTAGGAGCAGAAAAATTATGCTTAATACCATGTTTATCACAAAATTTATTGAAATTTTCGTTTGAAAACTCTCCCCCATGATCACTTTGAATACAAGAGATGAAATGGCCTTTTTCATTTTGAATTTTTTTTGCAAATTTCTTAAACAAATGGAAAGTATCAGATTTTAATTTTAAAAATAATGTCCAGGTTAATCTTGAGTAATCATCTACTATAACCAGTGCATATAGATTTCCTCCTAAACTCATAGTTCTAGAAGGACCAAAGAGATCCATGTGCAAAAGTTCAAGAGGTCTAGATGTTGAAACAATATTTTTCTGTGAAAAAGAATTTCTTACTTGTTTCCCCTTTTGACATGCATCACATACTTTGTCTTTCACAAACTTAAGTTTAGGTAAGCCAACTACAAGATCTTTAGAAATTAGTTTATTAATATGATTCATATGAATATGAGCTAACCTTCTATGCCACAACCAGGAATCATTCTCTTTAGAGATTAAGCAACAATTTTTAGCAGAATTAGTATCTAACATGTAAATATTGTTGATCCTCTTACCGATAATTAGTACTGTTCAGATCTGATTTGATTATTTGACATTGATCTTGACCAAAGACAACTTTGTGTCCTTTATCACAAAGCTGGCTAATACTAATCAAATTATGTTTTAAACCCTCAACATATAATACATTGTTAATAATACCCGATTCTCGTGCATTTGATGTCACCTATTCCAAGGATTCTTCCTTTGTTATTATCCCCATAGACAACAGTCCCACCATTCTTTAGTTTTAAGTTGTAAAATTTTGTAATATCACCTGTCATGTGTTTAGAATAGCCACTGTCAAGGTACCAGAGATCTTCAGTTTGTTTTGCTTGAAAGAGAAATTAGTATAGTTGCAGTACAAAATGATACAGAATTGAAATAAACAATTAATTCAGTACTGGAAGTAAAATTTTAATCGATTAATTTGATATTCAATCGATTAATTAAGTTCTGGAGAAAATATATCAGAATAATAATCGATTTAAACGAGGAATAATCGGTTAAATTTATCCTTTTAATGATTTGAACTAATATAAATCCATTTTAATTGATTAAAATAGCTAAACTAGATTTCAGAGAACATTTTAATCAATTAATTCGTATTTCAATCGATTAAAACTGTACGGACAACTTTTCTGGTATTCTCTTTAAGTGATTTTAACCGATTAAAATAGTTTTATATCAATTAAAATACTCAGTCCATGAATCTAGAAACAGAATTTGTTGATTTGATACCCAGGGACTTCCAGATTTTGTTCCTGCAAAACAGATTTGGCATATTTCTGGTACCCCTTTTTAATTACTGGGTCCAATCATGTTATTTTAAATGAATTTTTGGGTATCCACTTCATTCTACCTTTAGGAATAACATATTTCTTAATTCTACAATATTTCACAGAATGACCTTTTTTCATGCAGTCAAAACATTTAATAAATGGAGACGACACAGATTTACTATATGCAAAATAGTTTTTAAATGCTCTAGTTTTCTTTCCAATAGGAGGTGTAAAACCTATACCACCACGATCAATAACCAATTTTTGAGAATCAAGTATCATATCAAGACTAGTTTTTCCTTGTGCAAGTTTAGATGCAGTTTTTATTAAATATGTTAATTTCTCTTGTAACTCAGGACAATTTTTGCAATCTTTATCATTACACATGCAATCAGAGTTATTACCTATTTCCAAATTTTCATTCTTGGTTTCTTCATCAACTATTTTCTTTTCAAGAAGAGTGATCTTGTTTTCTAATAAACTATTCATGCTTTTTAATCTTTTATTTTCAATTTCTAATCTCTTAGCTACTGCATGCATTTCATAAAAAGCATCTTGTAAAGAACTATAATTCATAGTAGTTGTTGAGTCAAAACTTACACTGGTTATTGGAGAATCCGAATTGACCATTAAGCATATCTCTGTTGTTTCTTCATAGGCCATTTCAAGGGTTTTCCACATTTGTGCAACAGTTTGACAATGTGCTATCCTGAAAAAATAATCTCTGTTAAGTGCAGATATGATGATATTTTTAGCAATACAATCATCTTGGATTAGTTTCTTTTCAGAATCATTTAAACTAGACCATTCTTTGTTAAAAACATAAGTTCCCTGCTCAACAATATTCCAAACATTTATACCAACAGATTCAATAAAGATCTTCATTCTTATCTTCCAAAATAAGTAATCTGTACCACAAAATAGTGGAGGTCTATCTATACAAGCACCCTCAGAAAAACTATTTCCAGCCATTTGGATCGAAAGACTTGAATAATTCTCAAGAACCTTGCTCTGATACCAATTGTTAGAAATGTAGGCTGAGATCAAGAGGGGGGGTGAATTGATCTTTGAAAGATTTTCGCAATTTACAGATTATCTATTTCAAAGATTAAGAATTCTGACCAGTTCTTGAATCACACACAACAAGCAATCAAAATAAAGACAGTGTCAAAATCAAAAGAGAGAAACGTTTAGAAAGATACAACCAAGATTTATACTGGTTCGCCCAATCCCAGGGCTACGTCCAGTTTCCAGCCAAATTCCAGCTGGGTTCCACTATATTGAACGTTTTACAGATTACAACTTTAATCTCACACTCAATCTACCACAAGAACCAAAATTCCAGTTCCTGCACCTAAACCTTCACCAAGAACCAAATTCCAGTTCTTGACCAACCTTGCAGCCAAATTCCAGCCACAGAAACTAGTGCCCACAATTTCAGGCACCCACAATACAGTAAAGAAAGTAAAGAAACAAAGAGAAGAAATTAGAACGCTCAAACCAGATTTATGAAACTCTGTAGTATGATTTTCTTCTCCAAAAGAATGCAATTTTGCCTCAAGAAAGAACTTCAATGAACTTCACAAAAACTAGCGTGATTCTCTCTTGAAAGTAGCACTTATGATTGCTTGATTGATTGCTAAAAGATATGTTTTAAAAGGTTCAAGCAATACTGTTTATATAGAAGATTTTCAAAACTGCTGGTTTATTTAATCTGTTAAAATAATCTTTTAATCTGTTAAAAGTCTTGTTTTAATCTGTTAAAACTTCTTTTAATTTGTTAAAATGTTCTTGATTATTTTCCAGATGTGTTTTAACTGATACGACAACGTTTATATCAATTAAAACTCTTTGTGAAAAATCTTCTAAATTGTTTTAATCGACTGTTTCGTCTTTCAATCGATTAAAATACTGCAAAACATTCTTGTAAACTTTTCTAAGTGAGTTAAACTGATAACAATCTATTTTAATCGATTAAAACACTTTGAAAAAGATTCACTTAGTTATTTTAATAGATTGAAACGCATTTTAATCGATTGTACTTCTGCCAAAAGATTTCATAAAACTTTCTAAGTTATTTTAACTGATAGCAAGCTTGTTTGAATCGATTAAAACATTCTGGAAAAATCTCTTTGTTGTTTTAATCGATTATTTCGCATTTGTATCGATTAAAATACTGACAGAACAACTTTCAAACCACTTCAGGTTATTTCAATCGATTATTTCAAGTTTGTATCGATTAAAATTCTGCCAGAACACTTTTAAAATATTCTAAGTGATTTTAATCGATTGTATCAATTCTATATCGGTTAAAATATCGGCGAAGGTTTTCAAAAATCCTTCTAATGAAAACAATCGATTATTTCGAAAACATATCGATTAAAAACCTGTTACAAAAGTGTTAAGAACATTTTAGTTGATAAAGCTTATATGCTATTAGTTAAAAATAGCTAATTAAAAACCTTTTATCAAAATGCTTTGTTTTTAACCGTTTAAACATTTTTTAGAGGCATTTGCAAAATCTTTTAAATGAAGAAACCTCATGCAGCAGAGAGATAAAAATGATTATACCTAAGCAGAGATGCAGACTCACTAATCCCACTACTCTTTTATCTAAGTGACCTTTGACTGCCACAAAGTAGCCTTTGACTTCATTTTTTACTTCATCAAATCAACAAGATCTTTGCCAAAGTAATTCAATAAGATCTTCATCACTTTTAGAGTATGGGTTGAAAAAGGAACTAGAGCATCTATTGTTAGAAATGCATCAAATTCAAAAGCTACATCTAAAGCATGTTTTTATTGTATGAAACATGGTCACACTTCAAATAGATGTAAAATCAAACATTTTGGTGTTCCTAAAGGAAAATATATTTGGGTTCCTTTAGTTAAATAAATTGTTTGTCTCTAACCCCAAGGACCCAAAAGTTATGGGGACCTAAGTTTACTATGTTCTTGTTTTGTAGGAAACCTCCAAATCAAAGAAGTCTATGTGGTATCTTGATAATGGATGCTCTAAACATATGACCGGAGACAAAATGAAATTTGTGAGTTTCAAAGCTAAAGAACAAGGATATGTAACTTATGGGGACAACAACAAAGGAAATATTCTTGGAATTGGAAATATAGGTGGTGCAAACACTTTGGAGATTAAGGATGTGCTTCTTGTTGATGGGCTAAAGCATAATCTCTTTAGCATAAGTCAACTATGTGACAAAGGATTTAAGGTAATCTTTGAAAGTAAGTTTTGTACCATATATTTGATAGATTCTGAAAAAGTAGCATTGAAAGGCATTAGGCATAATAACATATACTTGATTGATTTGGATTGTATGCATGATACTAGTATAACATGTTTAGTTGCTAAGGAAGAGAACCCATGGTTATGGCATAAGAGAGCAGCTCATATAAATATGCATCATTTAAACAAATTGATATCAAAATACTTAGTTGTTGGTTTGCCTAAGTTAAAGTTTGAAAAAGATAGATTATGTGATGCATGTCAAAAAGGTAAACAAGTAAAATCATCATTTAAATCAAAGAACGTTATTTCCACATCAAAACCTTTAGAATTATTACATTTAGACTTATTTGGTCCTTCTAGGATAAAAAGCTTTGGTGGAAATTATTATGGTTTTGTGATTGTTGATGACTTTTCTAGATATACTTGGACATTTTTCTTAACAATGAAAAGTGAAGCTTTTAAGGTCCTTAGGAAGTTTGCAAAGCAAATTCAAAATGAGAAAGACTTAAGAATTAAATTTTTAAGAAGTGACCATGGTGGTGAGTTTCAAAAATGAAAGGTTTGAAAATTATTGTGAGGAAAATGGTATATTACATAATTTTTCTGCACCTAGGACTCCCCAACAAAATGGTGTAGTTGAAAGGAAAAATAGGTCACTAGAGGAACTTGCTAGAACAATGCTAAATGAATCAAATGTTCCTAAATATTTTTGGGCTTATGCTGTAAGTACTGCATGTTATGTTTTGAATATAATGCTCATTAGGCCAATTATAAAATCAACTCCCTATGAATTGTTAAATGGTAGAAAGCCTAATGTTGCTCATTTGAAAATATTTGGATGTAAGTGCTTTGTGTTAAATAATGGAAAGGACAACTTAGTAAAATTTGACTCAAAAGCCGATGAGGGCATTTTCTTAGGTTATTCATTAACTAGCAAAACTTATAGAGTGTTTAATAGAAGAACCTTAAATGTTGAAGAATCTATACATGTTACTTTTGATGAAATTGCAGACCTTGGGAGAAATCCTCTTGAGTCAAATTGCAGGTGATGATGAGTACATAAGAGATGCTCTTGATGAATTGTATTTGGAAGAAAATGAGCCTTCTTAAACACCTGAATTAGCAAAAGAATGACAATCACCAAGAGGACTTTCAATGGACAATATTATTAGTGATATCTCAAAAGGGGTAAGAACTAGAAATATGACTAATTTCTGCATCTCTGTAGCTTTTGTGTCACATATAGAACCCAAAAATGTTGAGGAAGCGCTTAAAGATGACCAATGGTGCATAGCTATGCAAGAGGAACTTAATCAATTTGAAAGGAATCAAGTCTGGGAATTAATCCCTAGAGAATAATCACATCAAGTAATTAGAACTAAATGGGTATTTAGAAACAAACTTGATGAAGATGGAAATATAACAAAGAATAAAGCCAGACTTGTTGCCAAAGGTTACTGTCAGGAGGAAGGTATTGATTATGATGAAACTTATGCTCTTGTTGCCAGGTTAGAGGCTATACGCCTACTTCTTTCTTATGCATCATTGATGAAATTTAAATTATATCAAATAGATGTTAAAAGTTCATTTTTGAATGGGTTTATTAAAGAAGAAGTATATGTGGAGCAACCCCCTGGATTTGAAGATTTTAGTTATCCTAATCATATTTTTAAATTGAAGAAAACATTATATGGTTTGAAACAAGCTCCTAGGTCTTGGTATGAAAGGCTAAGTAGTTTTCTAAATTCAAATAATTTTTCTAGAGGAAAAATTGATTCTACTTTGTTTATAAAGAAAGTAAAAGAACATATCTTATTGGTTCAAGTATATGTTGATGATATCATTTTTGGATCAACTGATAATTCTTTGTGTGTAGAATTTGCTAAGATAATGCAGGGAGAATTTGAAATATCTATGATGGGAGAATTAACGTTCTTCCTTGGACTTCAAATCAAGCAACTTAAAGATGACATTTTTGTCTCTCAAATCAAATACTACAAAGAGATTCTCAAGAAGTTTGGAATGGACACTTCAAAGGAAGCTAACACACCCATGGGAACTTCATGTTATTTAGACAAGGATGAATCAGGTTTGGAAATTAATCAATCCATGTATAGAGGTATGATAGGATCACTATTGTACTTGACTGCAAATAGACCTGATATTATGCATTCTATTTGTGTGTGTGCTATATTTCAAGCATGTCCAAAACAATCTCACCTAACTGCAGTAAAACGTATTTTAAAATATTTAAAAGGAACTACTGGTTTTGGTTTATGGTATCCATCTGAAGCTTGTACTAGTTTAATAGGTTATTCTGATGCTGATTATGGTGGATGCAAAATAGATAGAAAGAGTACTAGTGGAACTTGTCATTTATTAGGATCATCATTAGTATCTAGGCATTCTAAGAAACAGGCATGTGTTGCTTTATCCACCATCTGAAGTTGAATATATTGCAGTCGGTAATTCGTCGTGCTCAAATTTTGTGGATGAAACAACAACTAGAAGATTATAGTATATTTCTAAATGATATTCCTTTGATGTGTGATAATACAAGTGCAATCAATCTTACTAAGAATCCAGTAATGCACTCTAGGACTAAACATATAGAAATTAGACATCATTTCTTGAGAGATCATATAAGTAAAGGAAATTGTAAAATTGAGTATGATGATACAAAGCATCAATTAGCGGATATTTTTACTAAGTCTCTTCCCAAGGATAGATTCTATGATCTTAGAAGAGACTTAGGAATATTAGACATTGCTTAAATTTTGCATGATTAAATAGCTTTTTGTATAAATGAAATGTTATAATAAATTATGTAGGGTATTAATAGATTATCATGTGTCTAAACCTCAAAAATTTGATGAATTCTCTGTAAAATTTGTATTTTTGCTTTGTTTGAGGGGGAGTTATTTCCTAATTATGCATATTTTGAGGGGGAGCTCTTAATTTTTTGATCATAATCAAAATAGGGGGAGAAATATTTAAAGCCTCTTATGATTGAATTTAAATATTATTTGGTATGTTTAATATTTTTGTTAGTGTGACAGATAAAATAGGTTATTACAAGGCTTTATAAAAGAAAATTTTGATCATAAAAAAAAAAGGGGAGGTTGTTGAAACATACAAGGACTTGATGTTGAACTTACATGGACATGAAGCTTGTTGATTTTGATGATGATTCAAGAACAAAGAACTTAGAGAGTTGAAGACTTGTATTCTAGTGTAATAACTCTGTTTTGATGATTTTGAGTCTGTAATATTAGAGTCTAAGATAGCCAGTACATAGTCTACTCTTTAGAAGCTTCAAAAACTCATTTTTATCAAAAACCCATTGGTTTAATCGATTAAAAGGCCAAATAGTAGATTATTACAGAGAGAAAAAACATTTTCTGTATCAGCTCTCTGTAATAATCGATTAACACTTCTATTAATCGATTAACAGGCATGTTAATCGATTAACAGGGCAAATAATCGATTAAAATAGTGTGTTATGGGTTCCTGTTGATTTTGGCTCTGTAATAATCGATTAACACTTGAGATAATCGATTATGTCAGTTAGATTTGAATTTTGAACTTCAAATTAAACCTATTTTCGAAAACCCTAGTCCCAATACACCAAGTTTCGAAAATCCCCAATTCCCAAACCCTAATTCATCTACTTAAGGTTCTCTAACACTCTCAGAAAATAGAAAACAACCTTTTTCAAACAAAAGTTGAGAGCTGTGATTTCCAGAGAACTGTTTGTTGGAGGAAAAAGGGGCTTTTAGAACCTGGTGTGGGCTAGAAGCGATAAGAATCACTAAGTGGAGTTCTTGGTGGATTGTGTGTTGTGCCGTCTCTAGGGAAAGCTGTTTTTCATCTCTTGTGTGACTCAAGAGAGGTGTTTTCGTTACTCTATCTTTTCCATTGTTATCTGTTTGTAATAACTTTGATTATAGTGACAGCATTAATCCTCTGTTTGAGTGATTAGCAACTGGACGTAGGGTCTTTTGATCTGAACCAGCATAAATCTTCTGTGTAAGACTCTATCCTTATTCTATTTACGTTTACACAGTGTTTTAATTGGTAAAATTTGGGGAAAAATTTTTAAAACCTAATTTGTGTTTAGAAACCAATTCACCCCCCCTCTTGGTTGTTGTTTGTTCACGCAAACATTCCGCTGCGTGATTCTAACAGAAGGAGGAGAAATCAAATATGCAAATGAATGAAATGTATGCAAGTAGACAATTGTTGAATAAAGATATTCATTTATCAGTAGAAAGTGTACATTCCCCTATTCCACACTACGAAGCAACTTTTGACAGAAAAGGAAAAGCCTAAAGAAACCCACAGGCGGGTCTTGATCTCTATGTAATTCCATTTCGGCTTCCCAGACGTGATGCGCAAGTGCTTCGATTTGCTTCTGGACCGCTTGGCTCATGTCCTCGCTGTAGTTTTGAGCCTCTTTGATCTTTGCCTCTTGATGGACGACCAAGTCTTGTAACTCGTCAAGTTTTGCAAGGGCTCGGTCCTTTCCCGTAGTACTTGACCATACTGAGCTAGTCCATCTCTTTCTTAGCAGCGTAGCTCAGTGAGACTTCTGTTGAGTCTCTGGTTGACCTCCCGCTCTTAGCGTATTTCGGACCAAGTCCTGCTAAGATCTTGTAGCAACTCCTTGATCGTCTGATCCTGTGTTGCACATTTAGCCTCAAGGCCTGCTGATTTGGCGGTTATTTCTTGAAGTTGGCTATCCGAGCTGGTTTTGGCAGCTTTGGATGCTCGGATAGCTTGCTCATTAGAATAAGCACACTTGTCCTTGAGGCGCTCTGTTTCATGATCCTTTTTCTTGCATTGCCTTTGTAGACCATCCACGGTGAGGATAGATTCTTGCTCTCTTTCTTCAAGGGCCCCAATCTGGGCTCCCATGATTTCTATCCTCTAGGTCAAGGCATCGACTTGATTTTGTAGCTCTTCACTGTTTGAACGTGTAGCAAGTGAGGTGGATGGTTGCGACATCCCTCTTTTTCATCTCCATTCCTCATAGTCACTGGAGACAGCTACTCGAGCTTTTCCTAGCTCTCTATCTCCCATAAAGACTGGTTTCTCCCATGCTCTTCGTACAACCAGTGAATTAGCAACAATGCATGGGTCTCCGAAGAAACACAGTCCTCCGAGCTCCTCTCGGGATATTGCAGTTTGGGTCCTCATGAGTTGTCTCATAGCTACTCTCGGCGAATAGGCTATGCAACCCCTGAGTCCTATCAATGGTATACTCGGATAATCCCCACATCTGATGAGGACTGGGCCGGGTCAGAACCAAGGTCAAACCTAGGATAATCGGTTGGCATCCCATTGTTCCAACTTGACCTTCCACTCTAAGGTCAAGCGTCGGTGGAGAGGGATCTTGGAGAAGCTTCTCAAAGGGTCGGGGAACATCCCCATGTGACTAGAGGCGTAGAAATGTGTGATACTCCACACATAAAGCAGTGAAGAGTAGCACCTGAGTGTTCTTCCTTGCTTCTGGTGACAAAACTCCACCGAGAGCAAGGTGTCGGCAAGAAGTGCAGGCAGGGGACTCTTCGAGTTCACGTCCCAGGCGAAGAAGGCGTCCATGACAGCTTGGTCTACTATGTCGATGTGGAAGGGAAACAAGATTGTTTCGAATATGATTAGAGCTAAAGTTTTGTTAAAAGCAGTCCATTCTGCCCTTTCAGCCGAAGAGGACAGATGGTCTTCTAACATTGAGACTTTCCAACCCTGGATATTCCCTTTTTCTATCAGGGTAGTCTGCCGGAATGGTAGACGGATGTTGGCAGCAACTTGTGCTACAAAAGTATATGCTCCGTGGCGGTGTCGCCTCCGTCAAAAGAGGCGGTCGGAGTGACACGATGGTTCTGACTTTCCATTTTTTCGTGTTTTTTTGGGTGAGGTTACAACGCCTTTAGGTTGTCCAATAACCGGGCTGAACCTAAGGGCGAGGTTTTTGAAAGGACGTTCTTAGATCGTCCGATAACCGGGCTGACCTAAGAACAAATTTGAATGGATTCTTATGGAGTCGCCACCGATGTTTTTATCGGAAACATCGAAAAAGGGAAGAAAAAGGTGTTGGTTTTTCCAAAAACCAACTTTGGTCATTAAAACCAGAGTTGGTTAAGGGAGTTAGTTACGTGTAAAGGAAGTATCAGTTCTCTTACGATGCCCCTTTCGGGTTCCCTATGACAGGCCAATTATTTTATAAATAAACTTTTGAAATGACGCTTTTACCCTTTTATTTGCAGAATTAAAATGATGACTACATGGCCCTAATTAATGCATATACAAGTAATAAAGAGATAAAAGAGAGAGAGGGAGAATGAAGAAACCTCTGAAGCAAGCTTTAATTAATTCTCTTGAAAAATAGGGTGCGTTTTGGCAGCCCTTCGCTCTTACAACGTTGAATTCTCTCTTGAAAATGCTATAAAAAGCTCTCTTAAACAATCAGAAACTCCGGAAATGCTTCGGAGGGACTCTAGGAGAAGAATTTTGAGAAATTGTAGGAGGAGAAGTGGAAGAATTGTGTGAAATGAAGGAGAGAGCGCCCCCTATTTATAGGGATTCGCGCCTATTAGGTCAAGATGGCGGTCTCGACTGGCAAGGTCGAGACGACAGTCTCGCCATTCAGGACGGTGGTCTCGACTTGAATAAGTGGCGAGACGACGGTCTTGTTTGGCGAGACGGTGGTCTCGACTTGCCAAGTGGCGAGAGGGCCATCTCGCTAAACGGGAGGGGGGTCTCGCCAATGGTAAGTGGTGAGACGGCGGTCTCGAACCCTGAAGGTGAAAATCCTTATTTTTGTACAGAAAAGCCTTCCTACTCTAATATGGGGCCTAATAGTCTCTCCTAGTGGATTTTTTGGCTCTGTCCATCTTTGAATAGGAAGTATTTTGCTCTTATTTTGAGGTCGGGCAAGATTTGGGGTCTACAGGCGGATATGGACCCCGGCTGATTTGGGCCATTTTAGCATAAGTTCATACTCCTCCAAAGTGGGCACCATATCGAACTGCAGGAATTCAAAGTAGTGCACACTAGAGTTCCAAAAATGAACTAGAACCCTGATAAAAACGGGATCGACACAGATCTTCAACAGGTTGAGAATCCACCCGTAGGATTTTTCGAAGTTGGAGCGGACCTCTGGTGGCATTATCGTGCAAAGCCGTTCTAGCTTCTTAGTATGGTACCGGGGGATGTCCACTTTCTTCAATTGTCTACTAGTCCCCTCCATTTTCTAAAAACCAAAATACATGTTTATGAACATGATGCTTATTGTGAGTATGCATGTGAGTGTTTGTTTTTACCTACATGTTTATCATGTTTTATTTCTACATGATGTGTGATGGTATTCGCATATTTATTTTCAAGAAAATAATCTACCTATATGGATGATTTATGAATTTAATGTTTATGAACAAGGTCCCATTTATTTGATTTGGGTCTTTATTTGATTTTATTTTTGTTTTAGAGTCTTTTATCTCTTCTGTCGGACTGTGTGGCTGCTTAGCTTACAAAGAACCTAAAACCAGGCTAGCTAAAAGGCAGACTATCCGAGATAAAATGGTTTATTGCGAAAGAATAAAATTAGTGTCCCTTATCTCTTCTGTCGGATTGCGTGGCTACTTAGCTTACAAAGAACCTGAAACCAGGCTAGCTAAAAGGCAGACTGTCTGAGATAAGGGCGTTTATTATAAAAGATATTTTTTTGGTTTTTCTATTTTTATCTGTTGTTTGGTTATGCTATGCAATCAAATGCATCAAATAGATGCACACACAATTCACTCATCCGCGATCAGGCGAGAAGTCATTTTAATCACGAGGTAGGGTTTTCGAGTAGAAAAGTGCATTGGCAAGGGTAGGTTCTAACTATTCTCACCAAGGCTTAGGCCCCCAAGGTGCCCACATTATAGGGTCCCCACTCTCCAACCTTCCGACCATGCTTAGCACTAAGGTCATAGTCAGTCTTTGTGCCAAAAGAGAAAGGTTATCACCTTGAGCGGTGGTTTCCGATCATACCGGTGGGCACATGGCCCTCACTACGGCAAGTCGTACCTGCCACCCACTCCCTATGGATTTCTCACTTGCCCTCGGGTATAGAGGGAACTGTTGTGTGCAAAGGTTTGTGTACAGTTTTTATTTCAAACAATTGCGTAAAATAAACAAACAACAGTTATTAAAGCCAAGTAAATAAACATGTTATAATACAAGGTAGGGTAAAAGCGAAATTCTTAAGTTTATTTATTAAACCGACCCATCACTAAATGGGATCAACTCTCTAGGTTTCCCTAGTGGAGTTGCCATCTGTCACCGCCGTCAAAAGAGAGGTGGTCAGAGCGACACGATGGTTTTGAATTCCATTTTTTGTGTTTAATATGGGTGGGGTTACAACGCCTTTAGGTTGTCCGATAATCGGGCTGAACCTAAGGGCGAGGTTTTCAAAAGAGAGCTTTTAGATCGTCCAATAACCGGGCTGACCTAAGAGAAAGATTGAGAGGGTTCTTATGGAGTCGCCACCAATGTTTTTACCAGAAACATCGAAAAAGGAAAGAAAAAGGCGTTGGTTTTTTAAGTAAAACCAACTTTGGTTGTTAAAACCAAAGTTGGGTAAGGGAGTTAGTTATGTGTAAGGGAGGTATTAGCTCCCCTACGACGCCCCTTTCGGGTTCCCTATGATAGGCCAGTTATTTTATAAATAAACTTTTGGAATGACGCTTTTACCCTTTTATTTGCGGAATTAAAAAAAATAATGACTACATGGCCCTTGTAGCTATTGCACAATTTAATATAAGTAAAAAAAAGCAGTAAAAGAGAGGGAGAGAGTGAAGAAACCTTCGGAGCAAGCTTTTGATTAAGTCTCTTGAAAAATAGGGTGCGTTTTGACAGTCCTTCGCTCTACAATGCCGCTTTTTCGCCAACAAAACTCGCTTAAAACACTCAGAAACTCCGGAAATGCTTCGGAGGGGCTCTAAAAGAGGAATTCTAAGAAGTGCTAAGAGAAAAGATGGGAGAACCGTGTGAAATGAAGGGGAGAGCGCCCCCTATTTATAGGGATTCGAGCATATCAGGTCGGGACCGCCGTCTCGACTGACAAGGTCGAGACGACGGTCTCACCAATCGGGACGGCGGTCTCGCCTTTGGCAAATGATGAGACGGTCTTCTTGCCAATCGGGACGGTGGTCTCGATTTTGCCAAATGGCGAGAAGTCCTTCTCACCAAACGGGAAGGTGGTCTCACTGTCAGCGAGTGGCGAGACGACCGTCTCACCAAACGAGACTGCGGTCTCGACCATTGCTGATGGCGAGACAGCGGTCTCGACCCTTCAGGTGGGAATCTTTACTTTTTCGTACAGAAAAGTCTTCCTACTCTAATATGGGGCCTAATAGTCTCTCCTAGTGGCTTTTTAGGCCTTGCCCATCTGCGAAGTGGAGGTCTTTGAAAGTGATGAAGATCTTATTGAATTATGTTGGCAAAGATCTTGTTGATTTGATGAAGTCAAGAATGGAGCCAAAGGCTACTTTGTGGCAGTCAAAGGTCACTTGGATAAAAGAGTAGAAGGGTTAGTGTGTCTGCGGCTCTGCTTAGGTATAATCATTTTTATCTTTCTACTGCATGAGGTTTCTTCATTTAAAAGATTTTGCAAATGCCTCTAAAAAATGTTTTAACGATTAAAAACAAAGTATTTTGATAAAAGCTTTCTTAATCAACTATTTTAACTAATAGCATATAAGCTTTATCAACTAAAATGTTCTTCACACTTTTATAACAGGATTTTAACTAATATAACTTCAAAATAACCGATTGTTTTCATTAAAGGAAGTTTTGAAAACCTTCAGTCAGTATTTTAACTGATACAGTTTCGAAATAACCGATTAAAATCACTTAAAATGTTCAGAGAAGTGTTCTGGCAGTATTTTAATCGATACACCTTCGAAATAATTGATTAAAACCACTTGGAGTACTGTTTGACCGATCAGAATGAGCATATGACCGATCAGAACCAGATATGATCGATCAGAATTGAGTTATGACCGATCAGAATTATTTTAATCGATTAAAACTGCGTTTCAATCGATTAAAACAACTTAAGAAAATTTGTACTAAGCGTTTTAATCGATTAAAACAGATTTTTATCAGTTAAAATCACTTAGAAAAGTTTATAAGAATGATTTGCAGTATTTTAATCGATTGAAAGACGAAACAATCGATTAAAACAAATTGGAAGATTTTTTGTAAAGAGTTTTAATTGATATAAACGTTGTCGTATCAGTTAAAACAAATCTGGAAACGTTTTAACAGATTAAAAGAAGTTTTAACAGATTAAAACAAGACTTTTAACAGATTAAAAGATTATTTTAACAGATTAAATAAACCAGTAGTTTTGAAAATCTTCTATAAAAATAGAGTTGCTTGAACATTTTGAATATCATCTGATATACATCTTTTAGCAATCAATCAAGCAATCAAAAGTGCTACTTTCAAAAGAGAATCACCCTAGTTTTTGTGAAGTTCATCAAAGTTCTTTCTTGAGGCAAAATTGCATTCTTTTGGAGAAGAAACACATATTGCAGAACTGCATAAAACTGGTTTGAGCGTTCTTAGTTTCTTCTTGAAAGTAATGAAGATCTTATTGAAATACTCTGACAAAGATCTTGTTGATTTGATGAAGTCAAAGATAAAGTCAAAAGCAACTTTGCAGTGGACAAAAGTCACAAAGATAAAAGAGTAGAAGAATTAGTGTGTCTTCAGCTATGCTTAGGTATAATCATTTTATCTTTTCTGCTGCATGAGGTTTCTTCACTGAAAATATTTTGCAAAATGCCTCTAAAAACGTGTTTTAATTGAAGATTTTTTTGTAAAGTGTTTTAATTGATATAAACATTGTCGTATCAGTTAAAACAAATCTGTTAAAGAATCAAGAACGTATTAATGGATTAAAAGAAGTTTTAACAGATTAAAACTGCACTTTTAACAGATTAAAAGAATCTTTTAACAGATTGATTAAACCAGCAGTTTTGAAAATCTTCTATAAAAACAGTTTGGCTTGAACTTTTTCAAATATACATTAAACATCAGTTTTTACACATCCTTAAGCAATCAACCAAGCAAACTTCAGCACTCTTTTCAAGAAAGATTCACATCAGTTTTTTGAGAAGTTCTTTGAAAATCTTTCTTGAGGCAACTTGATTTATTTTGAAAAAGAAACACTTTTAGCAGAATTGCATAAAACTGGTTTGGGCATTCTAGTTTCTTCTTTTCATTTCTTTACATTCTTTTTGTATTGTTTGGTGCCTGGAATTGTGGGCATTGGTTTCTCTATAGCTGGAATTTGGTTGTAGAGGTTGTCAAGAACTGGAATTTGGTTCTTGGTGAAAGATTAGGTGCAGGAACTGGAATTGTGGTTCTTGTGGTAGATTAAGTGTAAGATTGTAATCTGTAAAACATTTAATCTAGTGGAACCCAGCTGTAATTTGGCTGGAGACTAGACGTAGCCCTAGTATTAGGTGAACCAGTATAAACACCGGTGATATCTTTCTAAACCTTTCTCCTCTTTTAATTCTGTTACTGCATTTATTGTTGATTGATTGCTTTGTGATTCAAGAACAGATCTGAAATCTTATTTTTACATATAGATAATTTGTTAATTGCGAAAATCTTTCAAAGATCAATTCACCCCCCTCTTGATCTCAGCCTTCTTTTCTAACAATTGGTATCAGAGCGAGGTGTTTGAAAGTTATTCAAGTTCTTCGATCCATGGTCGAAAACAGATATCGTTTTTCGAGGGAGCTTCTATTAACGGACCTCCACTATTTTGTGGAACAGATTATCCTTTTTGGAAAATTAGGATGAAGATCTTTATTGAGTCTATTGATAGAAATGTTTGGGATGTAATTGCTAATGGCCCTTTAATTACAAAAAAGAATGGTCCAGTTTAAATGATGAGGAAAAGAAAAAAGTTCAAAATGATTGCACTCGCTAAAAATATAATTACTTCGCACTTAACATGGATGAGTTTTTCAGTGGTCTCCCAATGCAAATCTGCCAAAGAGATGTGGGATGTTCTTGAGGTTACTCATGAAGGGACAGCAGATGTAAAGAGAGCCAGGAAGCATACTCTCATAAGAGAATATGAGCTCGTTCAAAATGCAAACTCGGTGAAAGCATTGCGGATGTGCGAAGCGATTCACTCACATCATTAATCATCTAATGGGCCTAGGTAAAACCTTTGATAAAGAAGAATTAAATATTAAAGTCTTGAAATGTCTTGACAGGTCATGGCGACCAAAGGTCACAAGCAATTTCGGAGTCAAAGGATTTGTCCAGTCATGACAACAGCCTTCTTTTTTGGCAAACTCGAGAGAACATGAAATGGAAATTAACAGATTTAATGAACAAGAAGTCTCCGAGAAGAAAAGCAAAAGTATAGCACTCAAAGTTGAAGAAAGAAATCAAGAATCGGAGGAGGAAAGTGAGAATCTTGGACTGCTTGTCGGAAAATTCAACAAATTTCTCAAGAAAAAGATTCAAGACAAGGAAAAACATAAAAGGTATGAGAAAAAACTGATTCTTCTAACTTTAAATGCTATGGTCTGTGGTAAGCGGGGCCATGTAAGAATGGAGTGCCCAGAAAAGAACAAATATAATGACAAGAAAGAAGAGAAAGTCAAAAGAAGAGCCTATGTAGCATGGGATGACAGTGACACTTCATCAACAGACAATTCTGATAATGAAGAAGCCAACCTGTGTCTAATGGCAAATCAAAACCTTCAATCCAGCAGTGTAAGTTCTAATTCTTCCTCAAATTTAGTGAACTATAATTCGTTACAAGAAGCATTTAATGAAATGCATGAAGAGACTAAGAAACTGCAAAAAGAAAATGATAGGCTAAAAGGATTGAATAATTGGTTGGTAAATAAAGTAGATTCTCTTGAAAAGAGAATTCTTGAAGATTGAACTGATTGTGATTTCTTAAAATTAGTTCATGATAATTCTGATTGTGCATGTAATAAACCCTGTAATAATTGTTCAGAATTACAAAAGAAAATTGATTTTTTATCACAAACCGTTTCAAGGTTTACACAAGGTCAAGCTAATCTTGACGTTTTACTTGGGTCACAAAAATTAATTTTTGACAAATCTGGAATAGGATTTAAACCTAGGATGAAATTCAGAAAAACAAATGTAAATAGGAAATCATATTCTATGATTAAATGTTTTTACTGCATGAAAAGAGGTCATTCAGTAAAATACTGTAGAATTAAAAAGTATGTTATTCCTAAAGGTAGAATGAAATGGATTCCAAAGTTAAATTCATTTCAAATAACCTAATTGGACCCAGTAATTATAAAGGGTACGAGAAACATGTTAAATTTGTTTTGCAGGAACAAAATCTGGGAGTCCCTTGGTATTCAAAGAACAGCAAATCAGGTTCTGCTTTCATAAACTGATTGTTTTAATTGATATAAAACAATATTAATCGATTAAAATAACTTACAAAGGATATCAAAAAATCTGTCCGTACCATTTTAATCGATTGAAATGCGAATTAATCGATTAAAATGTTCTCAAGATTTGAGTTTAGCTGTTTTAATCGATTAAAAAGGATTTATATCAACTAAAAACACTAAGATGTCAAATTTAATCGATTCTTTTTCGTTTTAATCGATTTAAATTCTGTTATCATTTTATTAATTTCATTCTGTATAAGACTAATCGATTCCTTTATGAATTAATCGATTATTTCACTGTAGCATTTTTCAAACCTAGTATTAAAGATCAACTTAATAGGTTAAGTAGTTGGTTAATCGATTAATTTGTTTCTGAAAATTAGTTTTATAACATCCAAATGAAAATTGGTAAGCAAATCAAAGTCAAAATCCCAAGTTTTTTATGGTAATCAAAATCTGCATAATGCTTTTAAATATTCTTTGACCAAGTCAAACATCTTTCCAAGAACAAAATAGCTGATGTGCCAAACGTCCAAAAATTTGTGCCTTTGTCTTTGGTAAAGGGGACAATTGCAGTTAAAGCTGAAACATTGCAGTTTTGTCTCTTTGAATTTCAAAAATTTGAAATTCGTTTCTTCATCAAACCAGGTTCTGAACTTATAAATTCTCAACTTATCATCTTTCTTCTGTTTTCATATTTTCATTCCATTACAGTCATAAATAGCGGCCAGACAATCATGAATATTGCCGAATGAGTTTCAGACATGTCCAATTCGAGTAGTCTGTTATGGAACATCCAATTTCCTTTCAATGGCACAAATTCTCATGATTAGCGAAGGGAAAAAAATCTTTGAAATGGAAACTAGACTAGTGGCATAATGTGGGAAAGTTATTGCTGTTATCCTTGGATGGAGAGGCTTTTTCATGGCAGCGACATTGCATGCATCAACCCAGTTTCAAGAATAAATCTTGGGAACAAATATCACAAGATATGTCATATCAATTTGATGATCGTACTTTTGAGGATATTGTTGAATTATCAAGATTGCAACAAGAGGAAGATTTGGGAGAATTTTTGGAAGGAAGTGTGAACAGATAACTTGGAGATTCAATGGACACACGTTTACATTAAAATTCTTGGTATTACCTAGCAATATATTTGGAATAATTTTGGGCATGCATTGGTTCAAGACTCTTGGTGAAATTCATTGGAATTGTGCAACTTGGATAATTTGTTTTAATCATCAAGGTCACGAAGTGATACTATAAGGAGACAAATCTGAGACAGAAATTCAAGAATTTAATGGAAAGCTAAAAATTGGCACAAGGTATGTATTGCCAACAAGAGGATCTTTCAAAAATTCTAAAGGAGGTTCAAATGTTATTGTGGAACCAAGGCAACTGGGATGATTGAGTTTTTTTTTGGACAGAAAGGGTCCCTTCTTATCCCTTCTCATCCTTCTTTTATTGATGCTAATTTTAAATTTTATGGGTCTGTAATATTTACTGGTTATATACAATGCACAATCTCTTTAGCTTTGATTAATATAATGTAGGTTTTAAAATTCGAAACAAACTAGCATAGATAGAATTCAACATAGATCCCCGAGAGTTTTAGTCGATACAAAATGGATTTAATCGATTAAATTGATTAAAGGAAACACTTTTCACAACAAAATAATCGATTAAACTGCGTATCAATCGATTAAAAATCTTTATAAACTAGCTTACATTAGTTAATTTAGCTAAATAAGATTATATTCTGATTTTGTTAGATCTATTGGTTAAAATTTAATCGATGTAGTTGATATTATTGTTAAACATCCTTCTAGATGATCAGTTTTACAAAATTTATACTAGATTAGGCATAAATTTGTATCAAACATTACTAAGATTTCAAAACTGGCCGTTTTAATCGATAAAAACAAACTTTAAATCGATTAAAAGAATTTATACAACATTTTTCTTTACTGTTTTAATCGATTAAATGTCGAATCAATTGATTAAATGCACTTATGTTTCTTACTTTCGAAATCCTTCACTGTTTTAATCGATTAAACCTTTATTTCAATCGATTAAAATCATTAAACAAGAACTTTTTAATCGATTTTGTTCTCGTTTTTAATCGATTTTTATTCGGAAAGAAAAATTAAAGGTTTTAGTTAATGGTTGTTCTTGTAACATGCTACTAAAGCGTGATTCCCTTATCTTTACACGTGTTAATTGTATTCATTACAAACGTGTTAATGAAGATAAGTTTGAATCAACTTTGATTGGTCTTTACATGAGTAAAATATCGTACTCAATTTTTTCTCTATTTTTCAAAATCTCAAACTTTTTACATACCTTTGCATTATCTCTCTTCTGTTCCCTATGTTTGATGAAGTCAAAAGGGGGAGAATAGTTGCTTTACTTTTTTGATCAGAAATAATTCTTTATTTAGGGGAAGCAACAATTTAGGGGGAGAAATAGGAAAATAATTCCTTTATTTTAATTCTAACTAATCTGTTTTATCAAGTGACTTCTCTTGCAGAGTTATTATTCAAAGTGGTGTTTGTCTTCATCAAATAGGGGGAGACTGAAAGTAATGAAGATCTTATTGAAATACTCTGACAAAGATCTTGTTGATTTGATGAAGTCAAAGATAAAGTCAAAAGCAACTTTGCAGTGGACAAAAGTCACAAAGATAAAAGAGTAGAAGAATTAGTGTGTCTTCAGCCTATGCTTAGGTATAATCATTTTATCTTTTCGTCGCATGAGGTTTCTTCACTGAAAAGATTTTGCAAAATGCCTCTAAAAACGTTTAAAAAGTTAAAAACAAAGTATTTTAGCAAAAGCTTTCTTAAACAAGTTTTTAACTGATATAATTTCGATATAACCGATTGTTTTCATTAAAGAAAGTTTTGAAAACCTTCGTCGAGTGTTTTAACCGATAAAGCTTCGAAATAACCGATTAAAATCACTCAAAATGTTAAGAGAAATGTTTTTGCAGTATTTTAATCGATAAAACTTGATTTTAATCGATTAAAACCACTTGGAGTTCAGGATGATCGATCAGAATACAATTATGACCGATCAGAATTAGATATGATCGATCAGAATTGAGTTATGACAGTCAGAACTATTTTAATCGATTAAAACCACTTAAGGGTTCAGGATGATCGATCAGAATACAATTATGACCGATCAGAACTCTTTTAATCGATTAAATCTCGTTTCAATCGATTAAAACAACTTAGAAATTTTCTACACAGCGTTTTAATCGATTAAAACTTATTTTTATCAGTTAAAATAACTTGAAAAGTTTTACAAGAAAGTTTTGCAAGTATTTCAATCGATTGAATCGCTAAACAATCGATTAAATCAACTTAGAAGATTTTTTTGTAAAGTGTTTTAATTGATATAAACATTGTCGTATCAGTTAAAACAAATCTGTCAAAGAATCAAGAACGTATTAATGGATTAAAAGAAGTTTTAACAGATTAAAATTGCACTTTTAACAGATTAAAAGAATCTTTTAACAGATTGATTAAACCAGCAGTTTTGAAAATCTTCTATAAAAACAGTTTGGCTTGAACTTTTTCAAATATACATTGAACATCATTTTTTACACATCCTTAAGCAATCAACCAAACAAACTTCAGCACTCTTTTTAAGAAAGATTCGCATCAGTTTTTTGAGAAGTTCTTTGAAAATCTTTCTTGAGGCAACTTGATTTCTTTTGAAAAAGAAACACTTACAGCAGAATTGCATAAAACTGGTTTGAGCATTCTAGTTTCTTCTTTTCATTTATTTACATTCTTTTTGTATTGTTTGGTGCCTAGAATTGTGGGCACTGGTTTCTCTGCAGCTGGAATTTGGTTGTAGAGGTTGTCAAGAACTGGAATTTGGTTCTTGGTGAAAGGTTAGGTGCAGGAACTGGAATTGTGGTTCTTGTGGTAGATTAAGTGTAAGATTGTAATCTGTAAAACATTTAATCTAGTGGAACCCAGCTGGAATTTGGCTGGAGACTGGACGTAGCCCTGGTATTGGGTGAACCAGTATAAACAACGGTGATATCTTTCTAAACCTTTCTCCTCTTTTAATTCTGTTACTGCATTTATTGTTGATTGATTACTTTGTGATTCAAGAACAGATCTGAAATCTTATTTTTACATATAGATAATCTGTTAATTGCGAAAATCTTTCAAAGATCAATTCACCCCCCCTCTTGATCTCAGCTTTCTTTTCTAACAGTTCTGTTTCTTTACTTTCTTTTACTATATTGTGGGTGCCTGGAATTGTGGGCACTGGTTTCTGTAGCTGGAATTTGGCTGCTGGGTTGGTCAAGAACCGGAATTTGGTTCTTGGTGAAAGGTTAGGTGCAGGAACTGGAATTGTGGTTCTTGTGGTAGACTGAGTGTAAGGTTAAGGTTGTAATCTGTAAAACATTCAATCTAGTGGAACCCAGCTGGAATTTGGCTGGAGACTAGACGTAGCCCTCGGATTGGGTGAACCAGTATAAACCTTGGTGATATCTTTCTAAACCTTTCTCTTCTTTAATACTATGACTGCATTTATATTGATTGCTTGCTGTGTATGATTCAAAAATTGGTCAGATATCTTAATCTTTGAAATAGATAAGCTGTTAATTGCGAAAATATTTCAAAGATCAATTCACCCCCCTCTTGATCTCAGCCTACATTCCTAACAATTGGTATCAAGAGCAAGGTTCTTGAAAAATACTCAAGGCTTTCGGTTCAAATTTTTTAATGGCTGAAAACAAATTACCTTTTTCTGAGGGGGCTTCTATTAATAGACCTCCACTGTTTTGTGGAACAGATTATCCTTTTTGGAAGATTAGGATAAAGATCTTTATTGAATCTATTGATAGAAATGTTTGGGATGTAATTGCTAATGGTCCATTAATTATAGAAAAAGAATGGTCCAACTTAAATGATGAAGAAAAGAAAAAAGTTCAAAGTGACTGTGCTGCTAAAAATATAATTACTTCTGCACTAAATATGGATGAGTTTTTTAGGGTCTCCCAATGCAATTCTGCCAAGGAAATGTGGGAAGTTCTTCAGGTTACTCATGAGGGAACAACTGATGCAAAGAGAGGCAGAAAACATACTCTCATAAGAGAATATGAGCTGTTCAAAATGCAAACTAGTGAAAGTATTGCAGATGTGCAGAAGCGCTTCACTCATATCATCAATCATCTAATGGGCTTAGGTAAAACTTTTGATAAAGAAGAATTAAATATTAAAGTTCTGAAATGTCTTGACAGGTCATGGCAGCCTAAGGTCACAGCAATCTCAGAATCAAAAGATTTATCAGTCTTGACAACAGCTTCCTTGTTTGGCAAACTCGGAGAACATGAGATGGAAATTAACAGATTCAATGAGCAAGAAGTCTCTGAGAAAAAAGGTAGAAGTATGACACTCAAGGTTGAAGAAAGAAGTCAAGAATCGGAGGAGGAAAGTGAAAATCTTGGACTCGCTTGTCGAAAGTTCAACAAATTTCTCAAGAAAAAGATTCAAGATAAAGAAAAACACAAAAGGTATGAGAAAAAAATCTGATTCTTCTAACTATAAATGTTATGGCTGTGGTAAGCAGGGTCATGTAAGAATGAAGTGCCCAGAAAAGAACAAATATAATGACAAGAAAGAAGAAAAAGTCAAAAGAAGAGCATATGTAGCATGGGATGATAATGATACTTCATCAACAGAAAATTCTTATAATGAAGAACTCAACCTGTGTCTAATGGCAAATCAAAATCATCAAACCAGCAGTGTAAGTTCTAACTCTTCTTCAAATTTAGTGAATTATAATTCATTACAAGAAGCATTTAATGAAATGCATGAAGAAACTAAGAAACTACAAAAAGAAAATGATAGGCTAAAAGACATGAATAATTGGCTAGTAAATAAAGTAGATTCTCTTGAAAAGAAAATTCTTGAAGATGAAACTGATCTTGACTTTTTAAAATTAATCCATGATAATTCTGATTGTGTATGTAATAAACCATGTAATAATTGTTCAGAATTACAAAAGAAGATTGATTTTTTATCACAAACTGTTTCAAAGTTTACACAAGGTCAAGCCAATCTGGATGTTCTTCTTGGGTCACAAAAACTGATTTTTGACAAATCTGGTATAGGATTTAAATCTAGGATGAAATCCAGAAAAACACATATAAACAGGAAATCATACTCATCATCAGTGGTTAAATGTTTCTACTGCATGAAAAAAGGTAATTCTGTAAAATATTGTAGAATTAAGAAGTATGCTATTCCTAGAGGTAGAATGAAGTGGATTCCCAAAATAAATTCATTTCAAATAACCTGATTGGACCCAATAATTATAAAAAAAGGGTACAAGAAACATGCTAAATCTGTTTTGCAGGAACATAATCTGGAAGTCCCTTGGTGTTCAATACAGTAGAACTGGTTCTGGTTTGGTAAACTGAATGTTTTAATCGATATAAAACAATTTTAATCGGTTAAAATCACGTACAGAGAATATCAGAAAATCTATCCATACAGTTTTAATCAATTGAAATACGAATTAATCGATTAAAATTCTGTCAGGAATTTTAGTTTAGTTGTTTTAATCGATTAAAAAGAATTTATATCAGTTAAAATCACTAAGAGGTCAAATTTAATCGATTCTTCTTCGTTTTAATCGATTTAAATTCTGGTATCATTTTCTAAATTTCTTCCAGTACAGAAACAATCGGTTCTTTCATGTATTAATCGATCATTTTACTATTGCATTTTCAAATCTAATATTAAAGATCAATTTAATAGGTTAATTTGTTGATTAATTGATTAATTTGTTCCTGAAAATCATTTTTACAACATCCAATTGAAAATTGGTCAGCAAAACAGAGTAAAAAATTCAAGTTTTGTGTTAATCAAAATCTGCATAATACATTTATTGCATCTATTGACCAAGTCAAAAATTTATCAAAGAACAAAATAGCTGAAGTACCCACTGTCCAGAAACTTGTGCCTCTGTCTTTGGTCAAGGAGACAATTGCATTTAAAGCTGAAACGTTGCAGTTCTGTCTCTTTGGATTTCAAAAATTTGAAATCCGATCTTCATCAAACCAGGTTTTGTACTTACCATTTCTCAACTTATCATCTTTCTTCTGTTTTCATATTTTCAAAATCTCCTATCGAATTTCTGCTGCAAACATGTTCAAAAGATCAAAATCAAGGAAGAAACAAAAGGGAGAGTCTTCCTCTGCTGGAAATCAGGGAGGCCACCTTGAAAATTGGTTCAGTGGTGATACAGATAAGATCAATAATTTCATCACTAATTTTAGTCAAAAGCAGCTTGTAATCCCCAAATTCATAAGGTTTGCTTGGCTAGATGAAGAAGGATTCACTTCGTTAAGAAGGAAACTGAAGAATAAAAAACTGAAGAATTTTCTGGAATATACTGGCAACATTCAACCAGATTTGGTAAGAGTTTTTTATGCAAATCTCACTGTCAGTGGTTCCACTTTAAGGTCTCAGGTAAAAGGAGTTAATATGGTCATTACTCCTGATATTTGGGATGAAGTTGCTGGCCTCAAATATGTTGGTGTAAAAATCTCTAGAGGTAATATTGTTGAATTGCCAGAGTTTAACAAAATTCAATTTTTTCGTACCTGCCTCAAAGATCAAGATGATTCGGTGAGAATTTTCAATGCTGGGAAGATGAGGCTTGAATCAAGAATTCTTGCCTTCATTATTGCATGGATGCTTACTCCAAGGGGGAGTAATCATGCTATACTCAATGAGGGTGATTTGGCTCTCATGTATTGCATTGAAAATAGGATTCGGGTTAACTGGGTCTATGTTATTAAAGACCACATGGTAAAAGCCAAGAGGCTTGCTGATTATAAATTGCCTTATGCTTTGTTGATCAATAAATTTTTTAGATATTTTGCAGTGGACTTAGAAGGGGAGTATGTGGAAACTCCAAAAGCATCTAATGAGATTGATGACTTAACCCTACGAAAAATGGGGTTTATTAAAATTGATGATGAGTGGATTTCTAAGGTTGATGCTGGAATGTCTGAGGATGAGGAAGATGAGCAAGCTCAAATTCCTTCCTCTCCAGCTGCTGCAGAGGTTCCCGAATCCACCAGTGGTCAAGCTTCATATGAAAATATGGAGATCATTCCCTACATGGAGCAAGCTGACCGTGGGACTCCTCTATCTCAATTTGAAAGGACAATGCTTTCTCAAATGGCCACAATGCAGGAAAACCAGAGAAAGCATATGCAGATGACATATCAACATTTCCAGCAAACAAATAATCAGTTCACATCCATTGGAAATCAGATTGTTGATATCTACACCAAACTGGAAGATATGCAGCTCAACCAAGGGAACTGGGATGATTGAGTTTTTTTTTAGACAAAAAGGGTCCATTCTTATTTTTTTTCTCTTTACGTCATATTTCTTTTGCTTCTAATTTTCTTTTATGGGCTGTAATATTAACTGGTTATTAACCAGAAACAATCCTTTTAGCTTTGATTAATATAATGTAGGTTTTAAGTCGAATCAAGAAAACCTAGATAGAATTTAACATAGATCCCAGATAATTTTAGCTGATACAAAATGAATTTAATCGATTAAATCGATTAAAAGAAACACTTACATAGGAAATTCACAACAAAATAATTGATTAAACTGCGTATCAATGGATTAAAATCTATATGTCATATATTTGTATCAACTAAAACTAGTTTACATCAGTTAAATTAGCTAAATAAGATACTATTCTGATTTTGATGAATCTATTGGTTAAAATTTAATCGATGTAGTTGATATTATTGTAAAACATTTTTCTAAATGATCGGTTTTACAAAATTTGCACTGGATTAGCCATGATATATACATCAAACATTACTAAGTTTTCAAAACTGGTTGTTTTAATCGATACAAACAAACTTTAAATCGATTAAAAGCACTTATACAACATTTTTCTTTACTGTTTTAATCGATTAAATGTCGATTTAATCGATTATATCAACTTATGTTTTAAACTTTCAAATTTCATCACTGTTTTAATCGATTAAAACTTTATTTCAATCGATTAAAACCATTAACAAGAACTTTTTAATCGATTTTGTCCTGTTTTTAATCGATTTTTACTCTGGGAAGAAAAAATAAAGGATTTAGTTAATGGTTGTTCTTGTAACATGCTACTAAAGCATGGTTCCCTTATCTTTACACGTGTTAATTGTATTCATTACAAACGTGTTAATGAAGATAAGTTTGAATCAACTTTGATTGGTCTTTACATGAGTAAGGTATCGTATCCAATTTTTTTTTCTATTTTCAAAATCTAAAACTTGATACATACCATGCATATTTTTTTTGTTCCTCTGTTCCCTATTTTTTGATGAAGTCAAAAGGGGGAGAAATAATTCCTTATTTAGGGGGAGCAACAATTTAGGAGGAGAATTGGATAACTGATTAATTTTTTATTACTCACTAATCTATATTATCAAGTGACTTCTTCTACAGAGTTATTATTCAAAGTGGTGTTTGTCTTCATCAAATAGGGGGAGACTGAAAGTGATAAAGATCTTATTGAATTATGTTAATAAAGATCTTGTTGATTTGATGAAGTCAAGAATGGAGCCAAAGGCTACTTTGTGGCAGTCAAAGGTCACTTGGATAAAAGAGTAGAAGGATTAGTGTGTCTGCAACTCTGCTTAGGTATAATCATTTTTATCTTTCTGCTGCATGAGGTTTCTTCATTTAAAAGATTTTGCAAATGCCTCTAAAAAATGTTTTAACGGTTAAAAACAAAGTATTTTGATAAAAGCTTTCTTAATCAACTATTTTAACTAATAGCATATAAGCTTTATCAACTAAAATGTTCTTCACACTTTTATAACAGGATTTTAACTAATATAACTTTGAAATAACCGATTGTTTTCATTAAAGGAAGTTTTGAAAACCTTCAGTCAGTATTTTAAGTGATACAGTTTCGAAATAACTGATTAAAATCACTTAAAATGTTCAGAGAAGTGTTCTGGCAGTATTTTAATGATACAAATTCAAAATAATCGATTAAAACCACTTGGAGTACTGTTTGACCGATCAGAATGAGCATATGACCGATCAAAACCAGATATGATCGATCAGAATTGAGTTATGACCGATCAGAATTATTTTAATCGATTAAAACTGCATTTCAATCGATTAAAACAACTTAAGAAAATTTGTACTAAGCGTTTTAATCGATTAAAACAGATTTTTATTAGTTAAAATCACTTGGAAAAGTTTATAAGAATGATTTGCAGTATTTTTATCGATTGAAAGAAGAAACAATCGATTAAAACAGATTGGAAGATTTTTTGTAAAGAGTTTTAATTGATATAAACGTTGTCGTATCAGTTAAAACAAATCTGGAAACGTTTTAACAGATTAAAAGAAGTTTTAACAGATTAAAACAAGACTTGTAACAGATTAAAAGATTATTTTAACAGATTAAATAAACCAGCAGTTTTGAAAATCTTCTATAAAAACAGAGTTGCTTGAACTTTTTGAATATCATCTGATATACATCTTTTAGCAATCAATCAAGCAATCAAAAGTGCTACTTTCAAGAGAGAATCACGCTAATTTTGTGAAGTTCATCAAAGTTTTTTCTTGAGGCAAAATTTCATTCTTTTGGAGAAGAAACACATATTGCAGAACTGCATAAAACTGGTTTGAGCGTTCTTAGTTTCTTCTGTTTGTTTCTTTACTTTCTTTTACTATATTGTGGGTGCCTGAAATTGTAAGCACTGGTTTCTGTAGCTGGAATTTGGCTGCTGGGTTGGTCAAGAACCGGAATTTGGTTCTTGGTGAAAGGTTAGGTGCAGGAACTGGAATTGTGGTTCTTGTGGTAGATTGAGTGTAAGGTTAAGGTTGTAATCTGTAAAACATTCAATCTAGTGGAACCCAGCTGGAATTTGGCTGGAGAGTAGACGTAGCCCTCGGATTGGGTGAACCAGTATAAACCTTGGTGATATCTTTCTAAACCTTTCTCTTCTTTAATACTGTGACTGCATTTATATTGATTGCTTGCTGTGTATGATTCAAAAATTGGTTAGATATCTTAATCTTTGAAATAGATAAGCTGTTAATTGCGAAAATCTTTCAAAGATCAATTCACCCCCCCTCTTGATCTCAACTTTCTTTTCTAACAGTTCTGTTTCTTTACTTTCTTTTACTATATTGTGGGTGCCTGGAATTGTGGGCACTGGTTTCTGTAGCTGGAATTTGGCTGTTGGGTTGGTCAAGAACTGGAATTTGGTTCTTGGTGAAAGGTTAGGTGCAGGAACTGGAATTGTGGGTCTTGTGGTAGATTGAGTGTAAGGTTAAGGTTGTAATCTGTAAAACATTTAATCTAGTGGAACCCAGCTGGAATTTGGCTGGAGACTGGACGTAGCCCTCGGATTGGGTGAACCAGTATAAACCTTGGTGATATCTTTCTAAACCTTTCTCTTCTTTAATACTGTGACTGCATTTATTTTGATTGCTTGCTGTGTATGATTCAAAAATTGGTTAGATATCTTAATCTTTGAAATAGATAAGCTGTTAATTGCGAAAATCTTTCAAAGATCAATTCACCCCCCTCTTGATCTTAGCCTACATTCCAAACAGTCTTCTATTCTTATTTTGGGGGTCGGGCAAGATTCGGGGTCTACAGTTGCCCCCCCTTCACCTGACTAGCCAACTGTTGGCTCAATATGCTAAAAGGATCGTCTGGAGGGTGAAGGAGTTGACCCTCTTTCCCGGTTATCCTTCGGTTGGTTATGCTGATCCTCTGGGGAAAAGTGTACACCTTCGGGATGCTCCGTCTTGCGGTAGCTGACCCCTTCGGTTGATGAGTACACACCCCCATCTGGTGTTGAGTCCACTTTGTAGGATTGTTGGTGGTGGCGGCTTACTGCCCTAGCTCATGCGCCGAGTGAGAAACCTTAGGATGTTCCTTCGGTACGGTAGTTGACCCTTTGGCTGTGGTGGTGACTTACTAATTCTGATGATGTGTTGGTGCTAAGATGCATTTTCTTGCTTTTTGATATTTGTTTTTGACTTTTCTAGAATAGACATCCGGTTTTGCCGGGGATTATTTCGACTCTTCCGGTGGTCATTGTAGACCCCTAATTTTGCCCGGCCTCTCAATAAAGGCTAAGAAGACTTCCTATATGAAGATAAAGCTTCGGTGGATGTCTATCGGCATCAATCGACTTCCGAATAAAGAAAGGAAAGCTTCCTGGGAGTCCTAGAATACAAAATCTGGCCAAAACAGTCGAGATGGCCGTCCCAGAAGTCGGGATGGTCGTCCCAATCAGCCCAGACGACCGTCCCACATGCCAGACGACCATCTCAACAAATTTTGTTACTTGGGATGGCCGTCCCAGATCCCAAACAGCCGTCCCGGCCTCCCCAGATGGCCATCCCTATTTTTTGCACCCCAGACGGTCGTCCCGAGTTGCCAGGCTGCGAAAACTATAAATAGGAAGCTCATTTGAGCATTTTTCACACTCCAGACACTTGTCTTCTCTCCCTCTTTCGAATGAACTCTCCGATTACCTAAAAAGGTAACAATCGGTTAAGGAATATTCTTCCAGCATTCGATTCTTCTTAAAATTTTAGCAGAGTCGATCTTGTATTCGGGGAGGAGAGTCTTTGTAGAGCGGGTGATTGCCAAAACGCATCCTCATAGTTAAAGATTTGCAATAAAAAGCTTGTTACGGAGGTTCTTTTCACTTCTCTTCTCTTTTATTGCTTTATTTATTGCTTTATGTATGCAATAGAAAATAAAATCATGTAGATAGCCATTTTTTAATATTGTACAATAAAATAGGATGATAGCGTAATTTCTCTTAATCTTTACTTGATGAATGAATCCGTCATAGGGAACACGAAAGGGGCGTTGTGGGGTGCTAACACCTTCCCCACACGTAACTAACTCCCTTACCCAACTCTGGTTATAATGGCCAAGTTTGGTTTTTCTTAAAATCAATGCCTTTTTATCCTTTTCCAATGTTTACGGTCAAAACATTGGTGGCGACTACATAAGAACCCTTTTGCAAAAATCTTGCTTTTATTAGATGATAGTTCAGTTGTTGAGCACCTCGGAAGCAATGAACACATTTTAAAATAAAACACGAGTCTAAACCATCTTTTCGTGACCGCTCGTATAAACGTTCGAGATGTCCCTAGACGTCAGAAC
Organism: Sphenostylis stenocarpa; assembly: GCA_963425845.1. Taxonomy (NCBI): domain Eukaryota; kingdom Viridiplantae; phylum Streptophyta; class Magnoliopsida; order Fabales; family Fabaceae; genus Sphenostylis; species Sphenostylis stenocarpa. Next base: position 35,813,833 of record OY731400.1, read on the forward strand.
GGACATCGGCGACAGATGGCGACTCCACTGGGGAAGCTAGAGAGTTGATCCCATTTAGTGACGGATAAATTCAAACTAAGTAAAGATTTGAAATTATGTCTTTACCCTCCGTTGTATGTTTTATTGTATGGCTTTAATAACTGTTGTACGATTATTTTCTGCAAATTGTCTGAAATATAAACTGTACACAAAAACCCTTGCACACTACAGTCCCTCTATACCCGGGGGCAAGAGTGAATACCTATAGTGAGTGGGTGGCATATACGACCGACTTGTTGGCACACGGGGCTACAACCATTGTCGGAAAACCACCAACTCAAGGTGATAACTCTCTTCTTTTGGTCCAAGGATGTCGACACAGAGTTCCGTGCATGATCCGAAGACTGAAAAATTGAGAGGTCCCTATAATGGGGGCACCTTGGGGACCTTTGACCTTGGTGAGAACAGTTTAGAACCGCCTAAACCAAGCACGTTTCTGCAGGAAAACCCCACCTTGAAAATAGTGTGGCTCTACTCGTGGATGAATGAATTGTGTGTGCATTCGTTTGCTGCATTTGTATTGATGCATTAGCATAGGGTAATCATACAACAAACAAATAAATAGTAAAAATTCTAAAAAACCATAAAAATGATAAGAATAAATCAACTTTATCTCGGACAGTCTTCATTTAAGCTAGCCTGGTTCCAGGTTCTTTGTAAGCTAAGTAGCCACGTTGACCAACAGAAGAGATAAAGGGTCATAAAAAATACAAAAAAAAACAATTTAAAGCAATAAAAATGCCTTTTACAATAAAAAGATTCTTGGCAAAGTCGTATTATTCATACCACATTATCCAATAAGTGGTAAAACTAAGAGAGAAAATAAATGCACTAAGAAAAGTATGCATAAACATCATCATAATAAAATTTCTCATACATAAACACATTCATTCTAGGATATATTAGATATCCTTAGACAATAGCGAAAGAGACCCAAGTGTGTTTATAATCTTCCTAGAAGAGATAAGTGCGCTAAGGTATGATGGCAACCTTTGAAAAAAGGGAACTGTCACACTGAGGTGGGTATGGTACCCCTTAAGCATAGGCTTTTAAGAGGATACCAAAGCTATTGTCTAAGACATATCTATCTCACACTAATCATTTGAAATAAAGAGCTATAATAAAAATCTTTAAAATCATTTAGAAAGTGGCTGGTCTTCCGCCCGTCATCACTCGTGCTCAGAAAGCTAAAAAGATGGAACAATTAGAAGAACAAAACCGAAAGCTCACCACTGAGCTTAGTACGCTGAAAGAGCAGATGGCTCAAATGATGGAAATGATGCGTCAGCAAAATCTCCACAAAGAGGGTCCTCAGAGTGTACAAGCCTTTCACCAAGAAGAGGAAGAGGAACCTAACGATGAATATGCCCAATCTGATACAAGGGCAGTACATATTCATGCTCCGGAAATATCGAAACAACAAATTACTGCCCTTGAGGAGAGGTTAAGAGCCATGGAAGGGCATAACTTTGATGTTAAAGAGGCGGCTGATATGTGCCTCGTTAAAAACATCCAATTCCATAACAAATTCAAAACTCCAGACTTCCCAAAGTACATGGGAATAACTTGCCCCAAAAGTCATCTTACAATGTACTGCCGTAAGATGGCTACATATGCTGACAATGAGAAACTCCTGATCCATTGCTTTCAGGAGAGCCTGGCTGAGTCAGCCTTAAATTGGTATATGCAACTAGAAGGAGGGCAAGTCCAAACCTGGAGACATCTGGCGGATGCTTTTCTTCATCGTTATAAATACAATATTGATCTGACACTAGAGAGAGCAGATTTACAATTACTAAGCAAGAAAGACGATGAATCCTTTAAGGCATATGCCCAAAGATGGAGGGAATTAGCAGCACAAGTAGAACCTCCTCTATCCGACAAAGAAACCACATCCATGTTCATCAATTCTCTGACTGGTCCCTACTATGACAAAATGATAGGGAACACATCAACACTTTTTGCGGATGTGGTAATTATAGGAGAAAGAGTGGAGCAAGGTTTGAAAAGCGGAAGAATTGCACAACATACTTCCTCTAATTCCTCCACCCCAAATGTTAAAAAGAACTTTGGAAAAAAGAAGGAAGGAACCGTAAATGCAATCAACATTGCCACTCCTTCTTCCTCCTTGCAGCAGACCAAGTCACGTAGATCGGAAAGGAAATTCACTCCCATTCCAACCTCCTATGGAAGTCTGCTTTTAAAATTGTTGGATGCCAAACTCCTCGTGCACATCCCTCCCAAGAAAATAGAGCCACCATATCCAGAATGGTATAAGCCTAATGAAAATTGTGATTACCATTCAGGCGCTCCGGGACACTCTGTTGAAAATTGTGTGGCCTTAAAGAATAAGGTCCAGAATCTAATAGATGCATGATGGATTACCTTTGATGCATCTACTCCAAAAGTAGATGATCAGCCTCTATCTAAGCCCGAATAAAAGATGGGATAAGGAAGATCAGCAAATTAGGGCTCATCATCTTTGTCATTTCTAAAAAATATAATAAACATAAAAAATAAAAATAAAATATTAAAAAGCTTCTGATGTATGTCTCGTGATCCTCGCCCATGATCACGAGATTTTTTATTAAAGTGGGCTTTGTAAATATCTTCCTTTATCAATACAATAAGGCATTTTCCATAATATTCGTATTCTCTTTCATTCTTTTCTCTCTCACACACTTAATAAAGAAATCTAAAACAAAGCATAACCATACAGTCATGTCTACGATTGAAAACTCCCTAGAAGATCCGAAAGCCGAAGACGAATGGATTGAGTCAGACAGTGAGGAGGGGACCATTTCCCCGGACATGAAAAGACTGTTGGAAAAAGAAGCTCAATCAATACAGCCCCATCAGGAAAAAATTGAGGCCATCAATTTGGGACAAGAAGATAATAAGAAAGAAGTAAATATTGGTACCCAAATTGACGATGATGTCAGGGAAAGGTTGATACAATTACTAAGAGAGTATGTGGACGTGTTTGCATGGTCCTATCATGATATTCCTGGAATTGATAAAAGCATAGTGGAGCATAGATTACAACTAAAAGAGGGATTTCGGCCCGTTAAGCAGAAGCTCAGAAGAGTAAAGCCAGAATGGTCCTTGAAAATTAAGGAAGAAGTAGAAAAATAGTTGGATGCTAATTTTCTGATTGTGTCAAAATACCCTGAATGGTTGGCAAACATTGTGCTAGCTATAAAAAAGAATGGAAAAATCAGAGTATGCGTAGATTACAGGGATTTAAATCGTGCAAGTCCGAAAGATGATTTTCCCTTACCACATATTGATATGTTGGTAGATCACACCGCTACGAATACTCTTTATTCTTTCATGGATGGATATGCAAGGTATAACCAAATTAAATTGGCTGTTGAAGATAGAGAAAAAAATTCCTTCATTACGCCGTGGGGTACATTCTGTTATAGAGTAATGCCTTTTGGACTCAAGAATGCAGGGGCTACTTATCAAAGGGTTATGCTAACATTATTTCATGATATGATCCACAAAGAAATCAAAGTATATGTGGATGATATGATCGCCAAGTCCAAAAATGAGACGGATCACCTCCAATACTTAAAGAAATTATTCAATCGGCTTCGGAAATACCAGATCAAGCTTAATCCGGCTAAATGTACGTTCGGAGTACGGTTGGGTAAACTCCTTGGGTTTATTGTCAGTAAAAAAGGAATTGAAGTAGATCCTGATAAAACAAAGACAATTGTCGAAATGCCCCCACCAAGAACAGAAAAACAAGTCAGAGGGTTTTTGGGCCGAATAAATTACATCGCACGGTTCATTGCGCAATTAACAGACAAGTGCACGCCCATCTTCAAATTATTGCGTAAAAACCAACCGAAAGTTTGGAATGATGAATGTCAACAAGCTTTTGAAAAGATCAAAATGTGCCTAACCAATCCTCCAGTGTTGGTACCACCTGTGGAAGGAAAGCCCCTGATTCTTTACCTTTCAGTACTCGACGAGTCCATGGGATGTGTACTCGGCAGCAAGATGATACAGGTAAGAAAGAACAAGCCATATATTACCTCAGTAAGAATTTTCTAAACTATTTCGCCGCCGTCTCAAAAGAGGGGCGGTCGGAGCAACGCGATGGTTTTTTCGACCCTCTTTATTTTCGCGTTTTTTATTGGTGGTTACAACGCCTTTAGGTTGTCCGATAACCGGGCTAACCTAGGGGCGAGGTTTTCGAAAGTATCCCTGGGTTGTCCGATAACCGGGCTCACCCAGGGACTTATTTAATTTGGGTTCTATGGAGTCGCCACCGATATTTTTACCATAAACATCGAAAAAGGGGTTTTAAAAGGCATTGGTTTTCGAAAACCAACTTTGGTCATTAGAACCAGAGTTGGGTAAGGGAGTTAGTTACGTGTAAAGGAAGTATTAGTTCCTTTACGACGCCCCTTTCGGGTTCCCTATGATAGGCCGGCTACTTTGAATAAATAATTAAACTGGAAAAATGCGCTTTTACCCTTTTATTATGCGGAATTTAAGTTTATGACTACATGGCCCTAGCTTCTATTGCATAATTTAAATGGTAGTAATAAAAATAGAGAGGGAGAATATGCACCTCCAAAGCAAGCTTTTATATATTAAAAAGAGAGGGTGCGTTTTGGCAACCCTTCACTCTACAACTCTCAGAAACTCCAGAAATGCCTCGGAGGGATTCTAAAGAAGATTTAGAACACTCTGTGTATGCCTAGAGACACTCAGAAACTCCAGAAATGCCTCGGAGGGATTCTTAGAGAGAGAAATCTAGAGAGAAGGGAGAGCTCTTGCTGCTGGGTGTGGAAAAAGGGAGAAATGACGCCCCTATTTATAGTTTTTCGCGCCTGACAGGTTGAGACCGCCGTCTCCGCTGACAGGGTCGAGACCGCCGTCTGGAAAATCCAGACCGCCGTCTCGACTTGGCAGCGGGTCGAGACCGCCGTCTGGAAAATCCAGACCGTCGTCTCGACTTGGCAGGAATCGAGACCGCCGTCTGGAAAACCCAGACCGCCGTCTAGAATTTGCGAGTGACGAGACCGCCGTCTGGAAAATCGAGACGGCGGTCTCGTCCTGGTGTTGAAGCGAGACGGCGGTCTGGTATTCCCAGACGGCGGTCTCGTCCCTTCAGGGCGAGAAACTTTATTTTCGGGCCAAAAAACCTTCCTATCTTGGTACGGGAGCCTAATAGTCTCTCCTAGTGGCTTGTTAGGCTTCGGCCGTCTTCAAATAGGAAGCTTTCTGACTTTATTTGGAGGCCGGGCAAGATTTGGGGTCTACAGCTGCCCCCCCTTTATCCGACTGGTCGACTGTTGGCTTGTCATGCCAGACAGGTAGACAGGAAGGTAAAGGAGTTGACCCTCTTGCCCGGCTACCCTTCGAACGTCCCGTCTTGTGGCAGGTGATCCTCTGGGGAGATGTTGTGTTTGTGCACCTCTGGAATACTACTCCTGACGTAGCCGATCCCTTTGGTTGACACGTGGTAGAACCTCCGGATACTACTCCTGACGTAGCCGATCCTTCGGTTGATGGGTATAAACCCCCCATCAGGCTGGTAGTTGCAGTCCGTTGTGTGGGACTGGATGGGTATGAACCCCCGATCAGGCTGGTAGTGGCAGTCCGTTGTGTGGGACTGGATGGTATGAACCCCCCATCAGGCTGGTAGTGGCGGCTTACAGTTCAGGTGGCCCATGCGCCGTTTAGGCACTCCTTGTGTGCTGGTTGATAGGTATAAACCCCCTATCAGGCTGGTACAGTCCGTTGTGTGGGACTGGATGGGTATGGCCCCCCATCAGGGTGGTACAGTCCACTCTGGTGGACTGGTGGTGGTGGCGTCTTACAGCTCAGGTGGCTCATGCGCCGTTTAACTGGGGAGTGATTTCTGTGTTGGTAGATGTTCTTGGACCTGATGGTCGTCCGGGCTGCGCCAGGGATTTTGTTGGTTGTCCATCCAGCTCTGTTGGTCGCTGGGGATTTTTTGTTTTTAACTTTTGTGGTGGTCATCCGACTTTGCTGGTTGTCGGGAATTTTTTGATAAGTGCCTCTTAGGTAGGCAGGAATCCTCTGGGGGTTTGTTGATCTTGGTGACGCCTCTTGAGTAGGCGGATATCCATTGAGTTTTTAGTAATGCCTCTGAGTAGGCAGATGTTCCGTTTGGAGGTGAAGACTTTTGGTTTTGCTTTTTTCTTTGCCTCTGAATAGGCTAATGTTGCTTTTTTGCTTCCAAGGTTTTGCCTATGCGTTCCACTAGGGATATCCATGTTAGGCAAGTAGCTTTCTGAGGATATGCGTTTGAAGTTTTGCCTTTGCAGTAGGCTCTCTGGGTAAGTTTTTTTGGTGATCTACTAGGGAGTTGGTTGACTCCTTGGGGATCTAATTTTGGTCGCCTTTTAGGAAATGGAGTTGTGACTCCTTGTTTGGTGTTGATGAGAGCTGGTTTTTTCAAGCTCTTATTTCTCTGGGGAAATGGAGTTTTTTTGTTTTTTTGTTTCCTGTGCCTCTGAGTAGACGGATGCTTCATTAGTGGTGAAGACTTTATACTTGCTTGCCTCCAAATAGGTTGATGTCCCTTTCTAAGGAAATTGGTTCTCGCTCGCCAGATCTTGCCTACGCCTAGGCAAATGACTCTTCTAAGGATGTGAGTCTGGAATTTGCCTTTGTTGTAGGCTCACTAGAGATGATTTTTCTCTTTTTGGTGATCCACCGGGGAATTGATTGCCTTCCCGGGGATCTGATTTTGATTTGCCCCCTAAGGGAATGGAGTTTTGACTCCTTAATTGATGTGGGTGCGAGCTGGCTTTTGTGGTGCTCTTATTTTGTCGAAGGAATGGAATTTCCAATTCTTTTTTTTTATTCTTTCTTTTCCTGAGGTGACCCACTTAGGGAGCAAGGATTTTCATTTGATTTCGCCTTTTTCCGCAATTTACCTCTTTTTTATCGTGATTTGAAATTTGGCTTTTTCGGGATAATGCGCTTTTTACTTTTTAGTCTCTTTTTATTACGCTGGCTTTTTCCCTTCTTTTTTGGGGAGGTCCACTAGGGATGAAATTTTCTTTCTTTAGTGATCCACCAGGGAATTAGTTGACTTCCTGGGGATCTGATTTTTCTTTTCTAGGAATGGAGTCTTGGCTCCTTGATTAATGTTGATGCGAGCTGACCTTGTAAAGCTCTTATTCTACTGGAGAATGGGAATTTCTGATTCTTTTTTGTAGATTTTTTGGAGATCCACTTGAGGATTTTTATTCGGCCTTCTCTGTCATGGCCTTTTTGGACATCCGCTGGGGATGCAAGGGTTTTCTTCTCTTCTTTTCTCTTCTTTCTTTTTGTTGAGCCCTTGATGGTTTGGACTCTTTTGACTGTTGATGATGGTGGGCTCTTGAAGCCTTTATTCTCCATTGGGGAGTGTGGAGGCGACTTTGGGTGAGTGTGCTCGATGACTCATGTGGTGATGTAGCTGAGTCGTGAGGTAATCTTTTTGTTTTGCCTCTGGAGTAGGCAAGGATCCTTTTGGGGATGACTAGCCTCTCCGTCGGCTTTTCTTTTATGATGTCTGATGATTGTGCCCCCTTTTATTGGGTGATGTTTGGAGCTTTGGCTTCTGGAAGCTTCTTATGACAACTCACTCTTCTTTCTTGAGGGAGAGCAATGTTTGGAGACTTATTACTTTCTTGTGCCTTCTTTTTCTGGATAGAAGGATGGTAGCTGGAGCTCTTGATTTTTGGAAGCTCTTATTTTGATGAGTCGCTTGATTGACAACTTGCTCTATTTTCTTGAAGGCTTTATTTGGAGACTCAGTCTCAGTGATCCTGTTTTCAATCACAAACATGGAGCTATTCTCCTTATATGCATGAATGCTTTTCGTTTTTGTTTTTTATTTGTAGTGATTTTTTATTTTTTTACCTTGACAAAGTCGTTTTGTGCGACTACTTGTGTGTGGATGCTTTAAATGCAATCTTTTCTTTTTGATTGATGCATCTGGAAAAGTGACTGGCATTCTCCTGCTGGACTCTCATGATTATGATGAAGGACCCCTCTCTTTTATTCATTTTTTGGTTTAGCCCTATCTTTTGCCTAGACCGCCCTTTTGGGGTTTTCGGTCTAGCGGGCTGCCTTAATTTTTGCCTAGGATATCTTAGCGGGCTTTTTCCTTTTTTATGAACGCCCTAACTTTTGCCTAGACCGCCCTTTGCGGGTTTTCGATCTAGCAGGCTACCCTAACTTTTGCCTAAGAATCTCCTAGCAGGCATTATTCTTTTTATTCTCATTTTTTCTTTATCTTCTTTTTTTTTGAGAGATAGGAGCCTATCATATGCATGCATTGTTGGCGATATGCATCCTATAATACTATTTCAATTAATTTTTCAAAAGGATTAACCAATGTGCTTTTACTTCTGATGAGCTTCCGACGTTATGTGCTTTTTGTCGACATGATAGGTTGTACCGATTTTGCCGTCTTTGACTTTGCCGTGATCGAAGAATGATTGTGTTGATTGTAGAGCGACTTGTCATGTCAGTGCGCCCATCCCTTTCCTTGGGGATGTCAATCCTCCTATTGATTACTATCTCCACATTTCCCTACTAATTACTAGAATGTTGTAGTAGTAAGGGTCAAGAGAAGAGAAAGAAGAGGATATTGAATTCAAAGGCTTGTGTTTTAGAATTGTTTTATTTTGACAAGAATGGTTTTTGTAAGCACGGCTAGCCAAGGTTGGTTAGAGTGTTTAGGCTAGTTTAGACAAACGTTTTGTTTATGGAGTGACGTCTTATTCTATGGCGCTTGCTATGACTGATTGACTTCCCTAGTCTGCCCTTTGGGTTTTCAGCTTAAGATGTTGTGTTTTGGCCCTATCTTTTGTCTAGGTTCCTTCTTTTTGTATATTTTCGGGGAATCCTAGCAGACCTTATTTTGTAACCCTAACTTTTGCCTAGGCTACCCTTTATTTTTGTGGAAAAAGGGAGAAATGACGCCCCTATTTATAGTTTTTCGCGCCTGACAGGTCGAGACCGCCGTCTTCGCTGACAGGGTCGAGACCGCCGTCTGGAAAATCCAGACTGCCGTCTCGACTTGGCAAGAATCGAGACCGCCGTCTGGAAAACCCAGACCGCCGTCTCAAATTTGCGATTGACAAGACCACCGTTTGGAAAATCGAGACGGCGGTCTCGTCCTGGTGTTGAAGCGAGACGGCGGTCTGGTATTCCCAGACGGCGGTCTCGTCCCTTCAGGGCGAGAAACTTTATTTTCGGGCCAAAAAACCTTCCTATCTTGGTACGGGAGCCTAATAGTCTCTCCTAGTGGCTTGTTAGGCTTCGGCCGTCTTCAAATAGGAAGCTTTCTGACTTTATTTGGAGGCCGGGCAAGATTTGGGGTCTACAACTATGAGACCCGTTATACACCACTCGAAAAAACATGTGCATTGGTGTGGGCAACTCAGTGCCTTCGATAATATATGGCTAGACATACGACTTGGTTGATTTCCAAAATGGACCCAATCAAATATCTGTTTGAAAAACCTGTCTTGACCGGAAGAATAACTAGGTGGCAGGTACTCCTTTCAGAATTCGACATTGTTCATGTCACTCAGAAAGCTATCAAAGGTAGTCCTTTAGCAGACTACCTGGCACATGGACCAACTAACGAATATCAATCCCTCCAAGATGATTTTCCAGATGAGCACATAATGCACATCCAACATGAAGAACTTGAAAATGATAAGTGGATTATGTTTTTCGATGGAGCTTCAAACTTACTGGGACATGGGATTGGAGCTATTTTAATATCTCTCGAAAAGAAGTATATCCCAGTAACAACCAGACTAAACTTTGATTGCACGAACAATATGGCGGAATACGAAGCCTGTGCTCTAGGTATTCAAGCAGCTGTGGATCATGGGGTGACTAGACTCAAAGTATTCGGTGATTCATCCCTTTGCCATTTACAACCTCAAAGGTGAATAGGAAACTAGAAATTCCAAATTAATCCCTTATCTAGAGCACATCCGTAATATGACTTCAAAAAATGCAAAACATCAGTTTCAAGTACATCCCTCAGGAAGATAACCAGATTGCAAATGCACTTGCGACATTATCGTCCATGTTCGCATTAGGACAAGAACATGAGATGCCTATCATCCAAGTCAAAAGGCACGACAAACAAGCCTTTTGTATGATGGTAGACAATGAAAAAGATAAAAACCCTTGGTATCAAGACATAAGGTGATACTTGACAAAGGGTGAATACCCCGAGGGAATCAGTGACAATGATAAAAGGATCATTCGGAAAAGGGCCATATGGTTTGTGTTAATAGGAGAAACCCTTTATAAAAAGAACTTTGATTCTACTTTGCTAAGATGCGTCAATCTCGAAGAAGCCCAGACATTGATTAAAGAAATACATGAAGGAACCTTCAGGACTCATGCACCAGGGCATATCATGGCTAGGAAAATCCTTAGGGCAGGATATTTTTGGTCCACAATGGAAAAGGACTGTCATCAATATGCCAGAAAATGTCACAAGTGTCAGGTAGATGTGGACAATGTACATGTTCCATCGGTACCTCTCAATGTTATGGCTATCCCTTGGCCATTCGCTATGTGGGACATGGATGTTATTGGACTTATTGAGCCTAAGGCATCAAATGGCCATCGATTCATTTTGGTGGCTATCGATTACTTCACTAAGTGGGTAGAAGCTGCATCTTATGCACATGTGACTAAAAAGGTAGTGGTCACCTTTGTTAAGAAAAATATCATATGTCGATATGGCATCCCACATCGTCTTATTATTGATAATGGAACCAACCTGAATAATAAAATGATGGAAGAACTATGCCAGGACTTCAAAATTCAACACCATAATTCTTCTCCTTATCGGCCCAAAATGAATGGCGCAGTGGAAGCGGCCAATAAAAATATCAAAAGGATTGTTCAAAAGATTTAAGACCTATAAGGATTGGCATGAAATGTCGCCTTTTGCTCTTCATGGTTATCGAACGTCTGCACGGACCACAACAGGAGCTACTCCATTCTCCCTTGTATATGGTATGGAGGTCGTATTACCAATAGAGGTCGAAATACCTTCCTTGCAAATTATAATGGAAGAAAAATTAACAGAAGCCGAATGGGTTCAAAGTCGATACGATCAATTAAACCTTATCGATGAAAAATGACTGAATGCTATATGTCATGGACAAGCCTATCAAAAGAAGATAAAAAAGGCTATGATAAAAAGGTCCACCCTCACAATTATCAAGAAAGGGATCTAGTGATAAAGAAATTGCTTCCAGCCCAGAAGGATAAAATTGGAAAATGGGCAGCAAACTACGAAGGACCCTTTGTGGTCAAACGAGCTTTCTCAGGAGGGGCACTTGTCCTCACCAATATGGATGGAGAGGAACTTCAACACCCAATCAATTCTGATGTCGTGAAGAGGTATTATGCTTGAAGACATTGCTCAAGACCCATCAGGAATGAAAACCCGCAAAGGGCTTCTCTGGGCAAAAAATAGGGTCTACATTCCTCGGTAGGATACGTCCTAGGCAAAAAGCAGAGGTAAAAAAAAAACAATAATAATAAAGAGCAATGGTTACCTTAGTCAAAAACCGAAAGACGGCTAAGGTAACATTCTTCCAGAAGCAAGCAGTCTGCATAGTCTTCACTTTGAGCTCAGGCATCTCAATTGAAGCAATTAGGAGAACTAGGGGGACAGATATCATATACATGACTGTATAAGCCTAAACAGTGCAGCTAACCCCAACCATCCATTCTTTTAAATACCTTTTGAAATCATTCTATAAAAGAAATAAACTTTTGCTCATTTATCAATAAAATTCCCTTTCATTTCCTTTCTCTTGACCAAATATTATGGAAATGCCTCTTTATTGATAAATCATAAATATACGCAAAGACCTTTAATCAAAGATCAAGCATGCATCTAAAAAGAGGAAGCATAAAAAAATAAGAAAAGAATAAACGCCTGCTAGGATATTCTTAGGTAAAAATTAGGGCAGCCTGCTAGATCGAAAACCCTAAAAGAACGGTCTAGGCAAAAGATAAGGCGAAAACCCCCTAAGATATTCTAGGCAAAAATTAAGGCAACCAGCTAGATCAAAAATCTGTAAAGGGAGGTCTAGGCAAAAGATAGGACTAAGACCAAAAGATGAATAAAAGAGGTTCCCATCATCATGGTTCTAAAAGAGGTGCCCATCGTCATGGTCATAAAGGAGGAGCCCATCAGCGTATTCATAAGAAGCTAACGGGAGAAGGCCAGTCACTTTTTAAATGCATAAAAAATAAATAAATAAATAGATTGCATTTAGGACATCCACACACAAAGTAGTTGCACAATACGACTTTGTCAAAATCAAGAAAAAAATAATTTTCTTCAAATAAGAATAATAAACATGCATATAAGGAGGATAGTCTCCATACTTGTGATTAAAAATAGGAGGCGCCAGAATCCAGTCTCCAAATAAAAATTAAAATCACGAAAGAAAAGGCGAAATCAAAACCATTTCAGCAGAATAAAGAGCTTCAAGGAAACTAGCTCCAACCTTCTACCCCAATAAACGATGGTGCACCGGAAAGAAGCCAACGGAAAGGCTCGATGATCCCCAAATGGATCCTTGCCTACTCCAAAGGTAAAAAAAAAATTACTTCACGACTCAGCATCACCACATGAGTCGTCAAACATAATCATTCGAAGCTCCAGCCATCATCCTTCCATCCAAGAAAAAGGAAGCTATCAACATAAAAAAGCCAAAGGAAAAGCTTGATCATCCCCAAGCGGATCCTTGCCTACTCCAGTGGCAAGACAAAAAGATTACCTCGCGACTCAGCTTCATCACCACATGAGTCATCGAGCACACTCATCCAAAATATCCGCCACATTCCCTAAAGGAGAATAAGGACTATACAAAGATCAACCAAAGAAGATATGAAGTAAAAAATCTCCATATCCCCAGGGGTTCAACAAAAAGAAAGAAAAGAAAAACCTTTCATTCTCCAATAGAGGCCACGAAAAATGCCAAATAAATATCTCCAAGTAGAGCATTTCAAAAAAATCCACAAAACAGGGAAAATGAGAAAATTCCCATCCTTCAGTTCAATAAGGAGCTTCACAAAGCTAGGAGCCAAGACTCCGTCATAAAAATCAAATCAAAGTTGGATCCCCAGGAAGCCGACAAACTCCTTGGTAAATCTCCAATAAAGAGAAAAATGAGAAAATCTCTTCATCCCGCTCAATAAAGAGCTTCACAAAAGTCAGGAGCTCAAGACTCCATCATCAAAAAAATAAAATCAAAGTTGGATCCCCAGGAAGTCAACGAACTCCTTGGTGGATCGCCAAAAAAGAGAAAAAGAAGAAAATCTCTTCATGCCCAGCAGATAACAAAAAAGCCTGCGTGCATAAAAGAAGTTAAAAAGGCGCACGCATTCAAAATCGCAAATTTTCAAAATCGCAAGAAAAAGATAAAAACCCATTCCCTAGCGGAATAAGAGCATAGGCAAAGCTAGCTCAAAACAGCAGCATCCAACAAGGAGTCAAAAACTCCATTCCTCCCTAGGGGGCAAGTCAAAATAGATCTCCGGGAAAGCAATCAAATCCCCAGTGGATCATCAAAAAGAAAAAATTATCCCCAGTGAGCCTATCAGTAAAGGCAAAACTACAAATTTATATCCTCACGGAGTTAATTGCCTATAACACCCAATATGGATATCCCCAGTGGAATGCAAAGCCTTCACTTCCAATGAAGCCTCTGCCTACTCAGAGGCAAGCAAAGAGCCAATATCCCCAAGAAACGGGAAATCAACCTATGCAAGAGGCAATGCAAGCCCAAAGCATAAAACCTTCACCACTATTGAAGCATCCGCCTAATCAAGAGGCACAATCAATAGAAATCAACAAATCCTCAATGGATTCCTACCTAAATTAAGAGGCAATCATCAATAAACCCCGGCAAAGATCGGATGGCTAAATAGAAAAGCCCGAAACCACAAATCCCCAGGGGATTCCTGCCTAAAATAAAAGGCAACCAACAAGAAATCACCAGTAAAACTGGATGGCTAAACAAAAAAGCCAAAAACAAGAAATCACCGGTAACACCGGATGCCTAAAATAAAAGGCAACCAACAAGAAATCACCGATAAAACTGGATGGCTAAACAAAAAGCCAAAAACAAGAAATCACCAGTAAAACCGGATGGCTAAACAAAAAGCTAAAAACAAAAGAATCCCCGGTAAAACTGGATGACTAAGACAGAAAAGTCAAAAAGAAAAATCAATCACTCCCCATGGAATAGGCGCATGATCAGAGACAGTAAGCCGCCAACACATTTCCAAAAACCGGATGAGGGTTTGCACTCGTCAAAAGATTGAATGCCAAAAAGAGCATCTCAAGAGCCTTATAGAATAGGGTTCGTACCAGATGAGGGTAGGTACTCATCAGAATCTAGCAAAATGCAGATTCATACCGGGTGGGGGTAGGTACCCACAAGAGCCTTATAGAATAGGGTTCGTACCAGATGAGGGTAGGTACTCCTCAGAATCTAGCAAAATGCAGATTCATACCAGGTGGGGGTAGGTACCCACAAGAGCCTTATAGAATAGGGTTCGTACCAGATGAGGGTAGGTACTCATCAGAATCTAGCAAAATGCAGATTCATATCGGGTGGGGGTAGGTACCCACAAGAGCCTTATAGAATAGGGTTCGTACCAGGTGGGGGTAGGTACCCACAAGAGCCTTATAGAATAAGGGTTCGTACCAGGTGGGGGTAGGTACCCACAAGAGCCTTATAGAATAGGGTTCGTACCAGGTGGGGGTAGGTACCCACCAGAGCCTTATAGAATAGGGTTCATACCAGGTGGGGGTAGGTACCCACAAGAGCCTTATAGAATAGGGTTCGTACCGAATGAGGGTAGGTACTCATTAGAATCTAGCAAAATGCACATTCATACCAAGTGAGGGTAGGTACCCACAATAGCCTTGCAGAACGGGTTGCGAAAACCTTGCTTTTATTAGAGGATAGTTCAGTTGTTGAGCACCTCGGAAGTAAGTACCCACAAGAGCCTTATAGAATAGGGTTCATACCAGATGAGGGTAGGTACTCATCAGAATCTAGTGAAATGCAGATTCATACCAGGTGGGGGTAGGTACCCACAAGAGCCTTATAGAACGGGGTTCGTACTGGATGAGGGTAGGTACTCATCAGAATCTAGCGAAATGTAGATTTGTACCAGGTGGGGGTAGGTACCCACAAGAGGCTAGCAAAATGCAGACTCATACCTAGTGAGGGTAAGTACTCACCAGAGCCTTATAAAAGAAGGTTCAAACCAGATAGGGGTTGGTACCTATCAAAAATATTTATCATCCGGAGGATCAACAAACTTCAGCAAAGGAGCATCCGAAGGATGACCGGGCAAAAAGGGTTAACTCCTTCCCCTACCAACTAACTTTATGGGCACATTAGGCCAACAGTTAGTCAGGCAGGTGAAGGGGGGGCGGGCAGCTGTAGACCCCTAATTTTTCCTGGCCTCTCAATAAAGGCTAATAAGACTTCCTATATGAAGATAAAGCTTCGGTGGACGTCTATTGGCATCAATCGACTTCCGAATAAAGAAAGGAAAGCTTCTTGGGAGTCCCAGAACACAAAATCTGGCCAAAATAGTCGAGATGGCCGTCCTAGAAGTCGGGATGGCCATCCTAGTCAGCCCAGACGGCCGTCCCACATGCCAGACGGCCATCTCAACCAATTTTGTTACTTGGGACGGTCGTCCCAGATCCAAGACGGTCGTCCCGGCCTCCCAGACGGCCATCCCTATTTTTTGTACCCCAGACGACCGTCCCGAGCAGTCAGGCTACGAAAACTATAAATAGGAAGCTTATTTGAGCATTTTTCACACTCCAGACACTTGTCTTCTCTCCCTCTTTTAAATGAACTCTCCGAGAAGTAAAAGGGTAACAATCGGTTAAGGAATATTCTTCCAGCATTTGATTCTTCTTTAAATTTTAGTAGAGTCGATCTTGTATTCGGGGAGGAGAGTCTTTGTAGAGCGGTGCCAAAATGCATCCTCACAGTTAAAGATTTACAATAAAAAGCTTGCTACAGAGGTTCTTTTCACTTCTCTTCTCTTTTATTGCTTTATTTATTGCTTTATGTATGCAATATAAAATAAAATCATGTAGATAGCCATTTTTTTAATATTGTACAATAAAATAGGATGATAGCGTAATTTCTCTTAATCTTTACTTGATGAATGAATCCGTCATAGGGAACCCGAAAGGGGCGTTGTGGGGTGCTAACACCTTCCCCACATGTAACTAACTCCCTTACCCAACTCTGGTTATAATGGCCAAGTTTGGTTTTTCTTAAAATCAATGCCTTTTTATCCTTTTCCAATGTTTACGGTCAAAACATTGGTGGCGACTCCATAAGAACCCTTTTGCGAAAACCTTGCTTTTATTAGAGGATAGTTTAGTTGTTGAGCACCTCGGAAGCAATGAACACATTTTAAAATAAAACGTGAGTCTAAACCATCTTTTCGCGACCGCTCGCATAAATGTTCGAGATGTTCCTAGACGTCAGAATGGACGGCGGCGACAATCATCCAGCTTGTTTGTTGTCAGGTAGTCTTGTTTTGTAGTTTGACTTTGCTGGTCATCAAAAAAAAATTATTGGTCAATGTGGTTGTTTTGCCAGTCTACCTTGGCTAACGTTTTGGTTTTAATCCTGCCTTTTTTCGCGGTTATCTCTTTTCTCGTGATTTTGGATTTTGGCTTTTTCAGGACTAAGCGTAAGTCTTTTTACTTTTTAGTCTCTCTTTTTTTTGTGACGCTGACTTTTTTCGAAAAAGAGAGTAAAAGTGAATGGATGAAATTTTATTTATGATAAAATTTTTATTACAGCAATTATTTTGGGGTAATATCCCTAAGACGGTGGCGGGCTCGAGCCGAGAGACGATCCGGGAGAAGGGAATTGCCGATAAATGTGTCTTTGAAACTCTTCCAAGCTTCGGACTGAGCCGAGATGTTCTTGTCGAAGCAGTGCCAAGTCTTGTCTCAAGAACTTTGGAGATGAGGTACTCCTTGCACTTCTCAGAGATGTGCAAGGGCTTGTTGTGGCTCGACCCTTTAGGAGGGAGTTCTTCATCTGTGAAGGTTAGATGATCATTGGCAGTGATGCTACCATCGATCCCTTCAAACTTGTCTTGGGATATGGTATGCGACATGTAGGCTTTGTTCAAGACCTTTAGCAGCGCATTTCAATGTGGTTCCGAACTCATTATTAATGATAACAAAGTTATCTTCATAGGCGTGCGATTGAGTTGGTCTATGATGGAGTACTCACTTTGCCTTATAAACTAGAGTAACTCATCAGTCTCCTCCTTGGATTCCTTATTATTTTCCTCTTTGGTCTCTTTTATTTTTCCCTTTATTTTTGGGGGCGTTTTCTTGTGACTCCTTGGGGGAGTAAATTCGTCCGCTTCTGGTCATGCCCCCAATGCCAGCTATATTGGAAATATCTTTGTTTATTGTGTATTTCCATGATACAACTTTATTTTATTCGTAGGGGAAATGACGAGGCATAAATAGGCGCAATGGCGTTCTTGCCCCCTCTTCCTTATTGACTATGATCACCAACGGTTGAGGCTTATTGTCTTCTTTAGGTGGCTTAGCCGTCGGAGAGAGACTGATAATGAGTGGTTTCCTCTCCATTATTTTGATTTACGGAAACACACTAGTTAACCTTTCCTTTTTATTATCTTATTAATTAAAAGTGAAGGAGGGATGTATGAATGAATGCGAGATGAATGCAATAGACAGTTGTAAACAAAAAGTGATTTTTTTTATTTATCAAAGAAAAGTGTACACTCCCCTATACCATGCTACGAAGCACATTCTGACAGAAATGGAAAAGCCTAAAGAAATCCACAAGTGGGTTCTGATTTCTACGTATTTCCTCTTCGGCTTCCCATATGTGACGAATGAGTACTTCAGACTGTCGATGGACCGCCTGGCTCATATCTTCGCTATACTTTTGAGCCTCTTGATGGACAACCAAGGCTTGTAAATTGTCGAGCTTCTCGATGGCTCAGTCTCTCTCTTGCATTACTTGGCCATACTAAGCTAACCCATCTCTTTCTTTGCAGCGTAGCTCAGTAATGGTTTTGTTGAGTCTCTGGGTGGTCTCCCTCCCTTGACGTATTTCAGACTGAGCTTTTGCGAGATCTTGTAGCATCCCCTTGATCGTCTGCGCCTGCTTTGCATATTCATCCTCAAGGTGTACTAATTTGGTAGTCCGATAACCGAGTTGATTATCCGAGTTGACTCTTAGAGCTTTGGATGCTCGGATAACCTCCTCGTTGAAATCAACACATTTGTCCTTGAGGCGCTCTATCTCTTAGTCCTTCTTCTTGCATTGCCTTTCAAGACCGTCAATGGTAAGGATAAATTCTTGTTCTTTCTCCTCAAGGTCCCTCATCTGGGCTCCCATGATTTCTATCCTTTGGGTCAAGGCATCGACTTGAGTTTGGAGCTCTTCATTTGCTGATGGCTTAATGGGTGGAGCGGATGGTTGTGACATCCCTCTGCTTCTTCTCCATTTCTCGTAGTCACTAGAGACAACCACTCGAGCTTTGCCTAACTCTCTATCTCCCATGTAGATTGGTCTCTCCCATGCTCTCTAGATGGCAAGTGAGTTTGCAACATTTTATGGGTCTCCGAAGAAACACAGTCCTCCGAGCTCTTCCCGTGACGGCGCGGTTTAAGTCCTCATGAGTTGTCTCATAGCTACTTTCCCGCATTTTGTTATCTTTATGTACTTATCTTAATTGGTGCATTGTGTTTAATTGTCTATTATTAGTGCATTTTCATTGATTGGGCTTCATTGGGCCAATAATTTAGATTTTAATTAATTTGAATCTATTTGATCAAATTTTTACTCATTATTAATTTTAGGACAGTTTAAAGCAATTTTTGGCTTGAAAAATTGGGCCAAATGTCATATTTTATTTCATACAGGTACTAACATTAGTTTACTGTTTTATTTATCATTTTTTATACAGATCTCCAAATAACATGATTCTAAAATAATTATAAACTAGACACATTGAACTTTCCACAGGATCCAAAACCATTCAATTCAGAGCTAAATTGGATTTTACATAAATTATTCAAAACGGGTCAAGCGCACCAGGCCGTCCCAATAGACATGTTTCGGTAATTTAAGTTTCCTTAATTCATTAGACCTCCGAAAATAGTAGAAACAGTGGCATTTTAAAGCTAGCTCAAAATGGTTTCAAAGGAGACCAAAATCACTTAATTTGGATAAGTATTGAAAATACTGCACGCGTTTGAAGTTCATGGACCTGCACTGAAGCCAACTTATGATGTGTTTCATGGACTAGTTGAGCCTAAACCTCGATTAAGATTAGGGTTAGGGTTATTTATATAAGAGAGGCACATCACACGAAAAAGAAGACACAAGGACTGCGCAGCCACCACACAACCGCCTTTCATCATCTGCAATTTATATTCAAGTTTGTTTACTCTTCTGTCATTATTTTTAAATTCTCTTTTCGATTTTAATTATGTTTCTTCTATTGCGTTTTCAACTTTCCATGGATAGCTAAATCTTTGTATTGATTTTCTGAGAAGAATGCAAGTAGATCTTTGAGGTTTTGTTCTTCAATTTCATTTTGTTTGTTCTCTTAACTCTTCATCTTCTAATCTCAGTGTTAAATTGTAATCTGTTTATGCTTAATAAACCGAAACTAATATCACAGTTTGCTTAATTCTGTGTTAGAGATGAGATTATGTGATGTATGCAATGCTTAATTGTATAAGGATAATTTGGGGTTAATCTTCGCTTAGTTGGTTAATTTCATGTTGGAATAAGGGTTAAGGAAAATTTGGGATTAATCTTCGCTTAGTTGGTTAATTTCGAATTGGAACAAGGGTTAAAGCTAATTTGAGATTATTCTTCGCTTAGTTGATTAATTTTGAATTAGAATATAATTTGAGATTTATCTTCGCTTAGTTGGTTAATTTCATAATCTAGGATAAGTGACACTGCATTAGAATCAGGAAATCAATTGCATTTTAATCTGTTTTTAATCCGTATTTCTATAATCTATTTTTGTTCTGTTTCATCTAATATTTTAATTTTGAAAAACTTCCTTTTTTTTTTACTGTTCTAAATTTAAAAATTGATAAGCTTTGATAGAAATTTGTGGTCTTTGGGAAACGACCTAGAAAAGCTTCCTAGTACTACATTTATCTGTTTTAATTATTTGACCGAGTACGACATCGATCAAATTTGGCGCCGCTACCAGGGACCAAGATTTTTGTCTAGGTTTTCAATTTTTATTTTTTGTTTCTGTTTTCGTTTTTTTGTTTTTATTTTATTTTATTTAAATATTTTATTTCATTTTCAGTTATTTAATATTTTATTTGATTTTTAGTTATTTAAATATTTTATTTGATTTTTAGTTATTTAAATATTTTATTTGATTTTCAGTTATTTGAATATTTTATTTGATTTTTAGTTATTTGAATATTTTATTTGATTGCTAGTTTTTAATATTTTATTTGATTGCTAGTTTTTAATATTTGATTTGATTTTCACTTATTTGTATATTTTATTTGATTTTCAGTTAATTGAATATTTTATTTGATTTTCTATTTAATTTAACATTCTTACTTCCCTTAATACTATCTTGATAGCCCACTATTGTTCTAAAACTCTTTTGGGTTAAAAAAAAAAATATATATAAATAATGATTCAAAAAAAACCAATTTCATATCTAATTTGTTTTTCTAGATTTATTAAAAAAAATTATAATTTCCATTCTCATAGGAAACTCTGCATATAGCTTGGTAGTGTGAGAGTGTATGTCTAGGAGGGTTCTGACTAGGAAAGACTTGGTACTTAAGTGTGTCCATTAGTGACCCACCTCTCTTTCTTGGGAACCTACCTGGTGTACTTATTCACGGTCTACCGTTGTCATTCTAGTAAATAATTGATTTCTTTTTAGAATTTTTTTTTAACTCTTGGGAAATACATGAATTGTTGAATATAGTACATGACTAGGAGCAATCCTAACCTTTTACAACCTTTTGATCCCGAGATAGACAGAACCTTTCATAGATTAGTTAGACATTCTAGGAATTCATCTCTTGAGTCTGAACCATTAGATAGTCATAGTGAGAGTACTGCACCTAATATACCTTCTTCGATAATTTCCAAACTAATAACATGGGTGATCAACCTATTGGACCTCGTGAGAGGACTCTCAGGGAGATGGTTGCACCTGATTTCACTTATGCAAATTTATGTATCCAATACCCTGAAGAGGATGTACCATTTGTGCTTAAAACTGGACTAATCCATTTGTTGCCCAAGTTTCATGGTCGTGCAGGTGAGGATCCACACAAGCATCTCAAGGAGTTCCATATAGTCTGCTCCACCATGAAGCCACAAAATGTTCCTGAAGATCACATATACCTGAAGGCTTTTCCTTTCTCTTTGGAGGATCTTGCCAAAGACTGGTTGTACTACTTAGCTCCTGGTTCCATAACGATCTGGGATGATCTGAAGAGAGTCTTTCTAGAGAAATTTTTCCCTGCTTCCAGGACCACTGCCATCAGGAAGGATATATCAGGTATCAGGCAATAGATGGGAGAGAGCTTACACGAGTATTGGGAGAGGTTCAAGAGACTTTGTGCAAGTTGCCCTCACCACCAAATATCAGAACAGCTACTGCTGTAGTACTTTTATGAGGGGATGAACACAATGGATAGGAGTATGATAGATGCAGCTAGTGGAGGAGCTTTAGGAGACATGACACCTGCTGCTGCTAGAGGTTTAATTGAGAAAGTGGCGTCCAATTCCCAACAATTTAACATGAGGAGTGATGCCATAGTCCTTAGAGGTGTACATGATGTGGGTTCATCAGATTTAGTGGAGAAGAAGCTAGAAAGTAAGATTGATGCCCTCACCACCCTAGTCTCCCAACTTGCTACAAATCAGAGACCTGCACCACCTGCAAGGGTTTGTGGCATTTGTACTTCAATTGAGCATCCCACTGATTGTTGCCAATTATTGCATGAGTCTACAGGTTATGGAGCTCCACAAGCTTATGCAGCAAACATTTTCAATAATAGGGCTCCGAACCAACAACATAATTCTGACCTCTCAAGCAATAGATACAATCCAGGGTGGAGGAATCACCCAAATCTGAGATGGTCCAATCAGCAGCACCAACAGCAGCAGAATCCTTTGCCACCTGTAGACCCCTAATTTTGCCCGGCCTTTCAATAAAGGCTAAGAAGGCTTCCTATTCGAAGATAAAGCCTCGGTGGACGTCTATCGACATCAATCGACTTTCGAATAAAGAAAGGAAAGCTTCCCGAGAGTCCTAGAACACAAAATCTGGCCATAACAGTCGAGATGGTCGTCCCAGAAGTCGGGATGGCCGTCCCAGCCAGCCCAGACGGGCGTCCCACATGCTAGACGGCCGTCTCAGCCAATTTTGATGCTTGGGACGGCCGTCCCAAATCCCAGACGGCCGTCCCGGCCACCCCAGACACTTGTCTTCTCTCCCTACTTCGAATGAACTCTCCGATTGCCTTAAAAAGGTAACAATCGGTTAAGGAATTGTATTCCAGCATTCGATTCTTCTTTAAAATTTAGTCGAGTCGATATTGTATTTTGGGAGGAGAGTCTTTGTAGAGCGGGGGATTGCCAAAACGCATCCTCACAGTTAAAGATTTGTAATACAAAGTTTGCTACGGAGGTTCTTTTCACTTCTCTTCTCTTTAATTGCTTTATTTATTGCTTTATGTATGCAATATGAAATAAAGTCATGTAGATAGTCATTTTTTTCAATATTATGCAATAAAATAGGGTAATAGCGTAATTTCTTGTAATCTTTGCTCAATGAATTAATCCGTCATAGGGAACCTGAAAGGGGCGTTGTGGGGTGCTAACGCCTTCCCCACACGTAACTAACTTCCTTACCTAACTCTGGTTATAATGGCCAAGTTTGGTTTTTATTAAAATCAACGCCTTTTTATCCTTTTCCAATGTTTATGGTCAAAACATTGGTGGCGACTCCATAAGAACTCCTTTTCGAAAACCTTGCTTTTATTAGAGGATAGTTCAGTTGTTGAGAACCTCGGAAGCAATGAACACATTTAAAAATAAAACGCGAGTCTAAACCATCTTTTCGCGACCGCTCGCATAAACGTTCGAGATGTCCCTAGACGTCGGAACGAACGGCGGCGACACCACCACCACCATTTCAGAATTCTGCTGGTCCAAGCATACCTTATATGCCTCCACCAATGCAACAACAATATCAGAGGTAGAAAAATGAAGCACCAGCTCCTCAACCTTCTTCACCTTCATTAGAGGAATTGGTCAAACAAATGGCTGAGATGAACATACAGTACCAACAGAAAAATGATGCCTCCATTCAGAGTTTAACCAATCAGATTGGTCAACTAGCTATTGCTGTGAATCAATTGCAAAATCACAATTGAGACAAGCTCCCTGCACAGACTATGGTTAATCCTAAGAATGTGAGTGCCATCACATTGAGGTCAGGAAAAAAGATTGACATAACCACTGCAGTACCTCCACCCTCATATGTACCTGCCTCAGTTCCTGCACTTGAGCAACCAGTTGGTAGCCAAAAATTACATATAGATGGACCTTCTTCCAGCCCCAGTTCTGACCTGCAACAGCCTCCTATCCCTCTTCCATTCCCTCCCAAAGCAATTCCAAGCAAAAAGATGGAAGAGGTCGATAAAGAGATTCTGGAGACCTTCAGGAAAGTTGAGCTGAACATACCTCTACTTGATGCCATCAAGCAAATTCCCAAATATGCTAAATTCTTAAAGGAGTTGTGCACCCACAAGAGGAAGATGAAGGGCAGTGGGACAATCAACATGGGCAGAAATGTGTCTGCTTTGATAGGTAAATTTGTTCCTTACATTCCTGAGAAATGTAAGGACCCAAGTACATTCTGCATACCTTGTATTATTGGCGATAATAAATTTGAGAATGCCATGCTTGATTTGGGTGCTTCAATTAATGTTATGCCTTTGTCCATTTTTAATTCTTTATCTCTTGGACCTCTGCAACCTACGGGTGTGGTGATGCAACTGGCAAATAGGAGTGTAGCCCACCCTACAGGTTTCATTGAGGATGTCTTAGTTCGGGTTGGTGAACTCATTTTTCCTGCTGATTTCTATGTGCTTGATTTGGAGGAGGGATTCTCCCATGGATCTGTCCCAATCATTTTAGGCAGACCATTTTTGAAAATAGCCCGAACCAAGATTGATGTGTATGATGGTACATTGTCCATGGAATTTGGTGATATTATTGTCCATTTCAATATTCTAAATGCCATGAAACATCCATCTGAGTGCCATTCCATTTTTCGTGTTGAGATCATTGATGATGTTATTGATGAGTATGTTTCTAATTTTCATTCCTTACATGCTAGGAAACATTGTTTTCTTTCTGATCTGTATACTTCTTTTGCATGCACCGAATCCGAATCTGATTTTGATATTGACATTGACCTTCATTCTAATCCTGAGTTATATTCTGAATTTAAATCTGATCATATGTCTGATGTTTTGGGTGTTGTACCTCCTATGGATATGAGTTCTTTAGAGTCAGAATGCACTAACCATGTTACGGGAAGTATACATGAATCGACTTGCGGAGTTGAGGTACAGGTCGTGGAACCCATTCTTCTTCCCTCTCCGGTTCCTTCGTTCGACCAAGCACCCACTCTGGAACTAAAGACTTTACCGAGAAAACCTCAAGTACGCTTATTTGGAGGATGATGAGAAGTTTCCAGTGATCATTTCCACCTCCCTTGATGTTGTTCAAGAGGAGAAACTGTTGCATGTTCTAAAAAGGCATAAGAAAGCCATCGAGCTGGACCACGGCGGACATTCCTGGTATCGGCCCATCCACATGCATGCATAGGATATTATTGGAGGATGGAGCCAAACCAGTGAGACAGCCACGAGATGACTCAACCCCGTGATTTTGGATGTTGAGAAGAAGGATGTGACCAAGCTTCTTCAGCTGGGATCATCTACCCTATATCGAGATAGTCGGTGGGTGAGTCCGATCCGGGTGGTCCCCAAGAAGACGAGCCTCACTCGTTGTGAAGAATGAGAGGGTGAGCTCATTCCCACCGAATACAAAACAGTTGGAGGGTCCGTATCGACTACCGAAGGCTCAATCGAGCAACACGGAAGGATCATTTTCCACTGCCTTTCATTGACCGAGATGCTTGAGCATCCGGCGGGTAAATCTCATTACTGCTTTCGGATGGTTTCTCCGGTTATTTTCGGATCCATATTGCTTCCGAGGATCGGGAGAAAACCACATTCACCTGCCCCTTTGGCACTTTTGCCTATAGGAGAATGCCTTTTGGCCTATGCAATGCCCCTGGTACCTTCCAACGATGTATGCTTAGTATCTTTTCATATTTCCTTGAAAATTATATAGAGGTGTTTATGGATGATTTCACTGTGTATGGATCCTCGTTTGATGCATGCTTAGATAATTTGGATAGAGTGCTTAATAGATGCATTGAAACTAATCTTGTTCTGAATTTTGAAAAATGTCACTTCATGGTAGAACAGGGTATAGTTTTAGGGCATATTATTTCTAGTAAGGGCATAGAAGTGGATCCTGCAAAAATCTCTATTATTTCACAATTTCCTTACCCCTCTTGCGTGCGAGAGGTTCGATCTTTTCTTGGCCATGCAGGTTTCTACAGGCGCTTCATTAGAGACTTCGAGTAAGAAGGCCCTTCCACTATCCAATCGCTTGAAAGATATTGAATTTGATTTTGATGACGAGTGCAAAAAGGCATTTGACCGCCTCAAGGAAGCATTGACCACCACTCCTATCATCCAGGCACCTGACTCGGACGAGTCCCATTTGAGTTGATGTGTGATGCATCTAATTATGCATTGGGGGCTGTCCTAGCACAGAGAGTTGATAAGCTGCCTCGGGTAATATATTATGCTTCCAGGACTTTAGATGTTGCCCAAGCAAACTATTCCACCACTGAGAAAGAGCTTCTTGCCATTGTGTTTGCTCTTGATAAATTTAGATCATATTTGCTTGATTCTCGTGTTACTGTGTTCACTAACCATGCAGCTTTGAAGTACCTACTAAAGAAGGCTGAGTCAAAGCCTCGATTGATCAGGTGGATGCTCTGGCTCCAAGAATTTTATTTGGAGATCCGTGATAGGAGTGGAGCACAAAATTTGGTTGCAGACCATTTGAGCAGAATAGAGAGGTGTGCTGATGATGCTTCACCAATCTGGGATGACTTTCCCGATGAGGGTTTGTTTGCACTTTTTGCTTCTTTTCCAACACCTTTGTTTGCAAACATTGTTAATTATCTTGTAGCTTCTGTTTTTCCTCCCTTAGCATCCAGAGCTCAATGTGATAAACTTAAGAGCGATGCTAAGTATTATATTTGGGATGACCCGTATTTGTGGAAGTTGTGCAGTGATCAGGTTACCAGGAGATGCATTCCAGACCATGAGATTGACTCGGTCCTGCAATTTTGTCATTCTTCTACAACCGGTGGTCATCTTGGCATTCAGAGGACAGCTCGCAAGGTGCTTGACTGTGGCTTCTATTGGCCCACCATCTTCAAGGATGCGTTGAGAATTTGCAGCACTTGTGAGCAGTGTCAGAGAGCAGGATGGTCCCTTACATGGAGACACCAGATGCCCCAACAACCCATGTTGTTTTGTGAGGTGTTTGATGTCTAGGGTATCGATTTCATGGGTCCCTTCCCTGTTTCTTTTGGTTTTTATTATATTCTCCTTGCTGTTGATTATGTTTCAAAATGGGTGGAAGCCAAAGCCACCAAGACTAATGATGCTCGGGTTGTTGTGGATTTTGTTAGATCTAACATCTTTTGCAGATTTGGAGTACCCAGAGCCATTGTTAGTGATCAAGGCACCCATTTTTGTAACAGGTCCATGCAGGCCTTGCTCAAGAAGTATGGGGTTGTTCACAAAGTCTCTACACCTTACTACCACCAAACTAATGGGCAAGCTGAAATCTCAAACAGGGAGATCAAGAGGATTTTAGAGAAGATTGTCCAGCCTAACAGAAAGGATTGGAGCAATAGACTGGAGGATGCTCTTTGAGCGCATAGGACTGCTTACAAGGCACCTATAGGGATGTCTCCCTATCGGGTTGTCTTTGGTAAGCCATGCCACCTACCAGTGGAGATAGAGCACCGAGCATATTGGGCTGTGAAATCATGCAACTTCTCACTTGATGAAGCTGGAGAGGAGAGGAAGCTACAGATAAACGAATTGGATGAGATCCGTTTGGAAGCTTATGAGAACTCCATGTTCTACAAAGAGAAAACTAAGAGATTCCATGATAGCTCCATAGCTAGGAAGGAGTTCTTTGTTGGTCAGCAAGTGCTATTGTACAATTCCAGATTGGGTCTCATGGGTGGTAAGTTGTGTTCAAAGTGGATTGGACCTTTTTTTGTTACTAATGTTTATCCTTATGGCGCAGTTGAAATTAAAAGTGCATCCACAGAAAAGAGCTTCAAGGTTAATGGCCATCGACTGAAACCATTCCTCAGTAATCCTTCTCTAGTGGATGTAGTTGTGGAGGAGATATCCCTGATTGGTCCCACTTACCTTCCACCATGACTTAGGGAGTTCTCTTTTTCCTTCTCTTTACTTTTACTGCACTTGTCCAATTGGTGATTTGATTGCTTGACTTGATGTTATGCTACATTGGGACAATTTGTAGTATAAGTGTGGGGGAGACTGTTCTTTGTTTTCTTTGTTTAGGATTTTTAGTTTTCTTTGTATTTCAGGTTCGTGTTTTGTGTACAATTTGCATGTTTCTTTTGGATCTCTGGGTTTTGTTTAGGTTTCGGGCACTTTCTTCACTCTTAGATAGGAGTTGCTTTATGCTTTTTGGATTGAAATCCCTGTTTTTCTCTGCTTGTCAAGTTGGTTACGATGTTTGAGAGGTTGAATTGAAGGCGACAATCTTACCCTTTGTGAGGAATTGAGCCACTACATATTCTTTCTTGAGTGTTATGCCTCTTGATTGCTTGTGCAGTAGCCTTGGCTTGACTCTGATTGATACTTCTTGATTCACATGCATGTTTGGAGATGATTAAGGCATTTTTGTTCTAATTAGCCTCTAGCCTAATGAGCCTACCTTGAATTAATTCCTTTGATAGCCCCTTTGAGCCTATGTTTCCCTTTATTTCTTTTGAAGCTCATTAAAAGCCTTAAGTGAAAAAACCATGATTACCTTAACCTTAGGGATTTTTGGAGCTTTGGAATTGTTTTGGGAATAAGTTATTGAATAAGTGTGGGGGTGCATTTTGTGTTTCATTGGATGATGTACTGGCTAGTTGGTTATCTCTGCTGTACAATTTTTGTGTTTTCCTTTCAGTGTATTTCATGTAGTTTAAAAAAAAAGGATATATATAAAAAAAAAAAAAAGAAAGGAAAGTTGTGGTTGAGGCAAAAGACAATAGAGGAGGTTTGATATTAGAGGTTTATTAGAGGTTTTTGGGCATGCATCTTGTTCTTATTTTTTACTTATTCCACATTGCTCCTCTAGTTCCTCTGGTTCACAGCTACTTATCCCATATGATATCCTCTACCTTGTCCCTACCCCCATTACAACTTGAAAAGACCTTTTGATCTTTTTGTGCATGTGCGTTGGGTGTTGAGTTTAGAGGCTTTCCAAGTCTATCTGTTGTTTGCTTTTCTTGAGTATTTTGAGAGTATACAGTAGCCTAGACACATGAGAGATACAATGCATCTTGTGAGGTTTTGTCACTTTGATTCAACTTTTGACCTGATTGACCTCTTGCCAGGTTTTGAAATGCTTGGATGATTTCCATGAGTATCTGGTTCCTCTGACTCTTTGTGTGTTGGATGTTGTCTACTCCTTTCTTTTCCCAGGATTCGTTAAGGATTGTGTATATTTGTTTGTGTTTTGTGTGTCTTCTTGTTCCTGCTCCTTTTTGTTATGTCACTCTCTTCGATGTCTTTGGAATTGTTCCTTGCTTTGCTTCTTGATTTTGCTCGGGAGTGCAAAAGGCTAAGTGTGGGGGAATTTGATGAGCCATTATTTTCCCGCATTTTGTTATCTTTATGTACTTATCTTAATTGGTGCATTATGTTTAATTGTCTATTATTAGTGCATTTTCATTGATTGGGCTTCATTGGGCCAATAATTTAGATTTTAATTAATTTGAATCTATTTGATCTAATTTTTACTCATTATTAATTTTAGGACAGTTTAAAGCAATTTTGGGCTTGAAAAATTGGGTCAAATGCCATATTTTATTTTATATGGGTACTAACATTAGTTTACTGTTTTATTTATCATTTTTTCTACAGATCTCCAAATAACATGATTCTAAAATAAATATAAACTAGACACATTGAGCTTTCCACAGGATCAAAAATCATTCAATTCAAAGCTAAATTGGATTTTACATAAATTATCCAAAACGGGTCAAGCGCACTAGGCCGACCCAATAGACATGCTTCAGTAATTTAAGTTTCCTTAATTCATTAGACCTCCGAAAATAGTAGAAACAGTGGCATTTTAAAGCTAGCTCAAAATGGTTTCAAAGGAGAATAAAATCGCTTAATTTGGATAAGTATTGAAAATACTGCACGTGTTTGAAGTTCATGGACCTGCATTGAAGCCAACTTATGATGTGTTTCATGGACTAGTTGAGCCCAAACCTCGATTAAGATTAGGGTTAGGGTTATTTATATAAGAGAGGCACATCACACGAAAAAGAAGGCACAAGGACTGCACAGCCACCACACAACCGCCTTT
The DNA here is from genome assembly GCA_963425845.1 of Sphenostylis stenocarpa. NCBI lineage: Eukaryota > Viridiplantae > Streptophyta > Magnoliopsida > Fabales > Fabaceae > Sphenostylis > Sphenostylis stenocarpa. The sequence continues at coordinate 35,843,769 of OY731400.1, forward strand.
CATCTTCTGCAATTTATATTCAAGTTTGTTTACTCTTCTGTCATTATTTTTAAATTCTTGTTTCGATTTTAATTATGTTTCTTCTATTGCGTTTTCAACTTTCCATGGATAGCTAAATCTTTGTATTGATTTTCTGAGAAGAATGCAAGTAGATCTTTGAGGTTTTGTTCTTCAATTTCATTTTGTTTGTTCTCTTAACTCTTCATTGTAGACCCCTAATTTTGCCTGGCCTCTCAAATAAAGATAAAGGAGATTACCCGTAACAAGATAAAGCTCGTCTAGCATTACAAATAAGAGCCAAGGAGACTTCCCATGTGAAGATAAAGCTTCAATAGACACATATCGGCATCAACTGACGTCCAAAACAGGCAAGGAAAGCTTCCCGGAGTCCCGAAACGCGCGAAACTGGCCAGAACAGGTTGAGACGGCCGTCCCAGTTGGGACGGCCGTCCAAACCTCTTAAATCCAGTTGGGACGCGTGTCCCAAAGTTGGGACGGCCGTCCCAAACCCATTTTAAGTGGGACGGCCGTCCCGGCCTTCCTGGGGGTCCCGCTCTGTGTAAATTTGCCATTTGGGACGGCCATCCCAGTCCAGACGGCCGTCCCAACCCAGACGGCCGTCCCAAAGTGCGCCAGCTGCGAAAAACTATAAATAAGAGGCTCATTTGCCACTTTTTCACACCACAGACACTCCAGAGAGCTCTGAAACACTTTCTAAAACTCAGAGCACTTGTCTACTTCTCTCTCTCTCTCGAATGATCTTTCCGATTGCCTTAAATAGGTAACAATCGGTTAAGGAATTATATTCCGGCATTTGATTCTTCTTTAAATTTTTAGTAGAGTCGATCTTGTATTGGTGAGGAGAGACTGTGTAGAGAGGGGTTGCCAAAACGCATCCTCACGGTTCGAGGTTCTCAATATAAAGCTTGCTACGGAGGTTCTTTTCAATTCCCTTCTCTTTTATTGTTTTATTTATTGTTTTATTGTTTTATTTAGCTTTATTATGTCATGTAGAATAGGATCATGTAGATAACTATTTTAATATCTCTTTTATTGCTTTATCTAGCTTTATTCATCATTTTATACATGCAACATAGAATAAAATCATGTAGATAGCCATTTAATATTATGTAATAAAATAGGGTAATCGCGTAATTTCTGTAGTCTTTATTTAAATGAATTAATCTGTCATAGGGAACCCGAAAGGGGCGTTGTGGGGTGCTAACACCTTCCCCACACGTAACTAACTCCCTTACCCAACTCTGGTTATAATGGCCAAGTGCGGTTTTTCTTAAAATCAACATTTTTTCCTTTTCCAATGTTTATGGTCAAAACATTGGTGGCGACTCCATAAGAACCCCTTTTCGAAAACATTTTAAAACAAATACGCGAGTCCAAACCATCTTTTCGCGACCGCTCGCATAAACGTTTCGAGACGTCCTCCGGACGTCGAAAGGGACGGCGGCGACAGATGGCGACTCCGCTGGGGAAGCTAGAGAGTTGATCCCATTTAGTGACAGATAAATTCAAACTAAGTAAAAATTTGAAATTACGCCTTTACCCTTTTGTATGTTTTTATTGTATGGCTTTAATAACTCGTCGTATGATTATTTCGCAATTGTTTGAAATATAAATTGCACACAAAAACCCTTGCACACAACAGTCCCTCTATACCCGGGGGCAAGAGTGAGTATCTATAGGGAGTGGGTGGCGATACGATCGGTTAGTTGGCACACGGGGCTACCGTCGTTGTCGGAAAACCACCAACTCAAGGTGATAACTCTCTTCTTTTGGTCTAAGGGTGTCGCCACGGAGTTCGTGCATGACCCGAGGATTGAGAGATTGAGAGGTCCCTATAATGGGGGCACCTTGGGGACCTTTGGCCTGGTGAGAACAGTTAGAACCACCTAAACCAAGCACGTTTCGCAGGAAAATCCTACCTCGTGATTAAATAAGCGTGGCTCGCTTCGTGGATGTGTGAATTGTGTGTGCATACGTTTGCTGCATTTGTATTGATGCATTAGCATAGGGTAATCATACAACAAAAAAAAAAAAAAAAGTGAAAAACCCTAAAAATCATAAAAAATATAAAAACATTAAGGTCATAAAAATACCCTTTTACAAAAGATTTTTGGCAAAGTCGTATCATTCATACCATATCATTCAATAAGTGGTAAAACCAAGAGAGAAAACCAATGCATTAAGAAAAGTATGCATAAACATCATCATAATAAAACCTCTCATACATAAACACATTCATCATAGGGCGTATTTATTCCACGCTAATCATTTAAAATAAAAAGTCATAATAAGAATCATTAAAATCATTTAGAAGGTGGCTGGTCTTCCGCCCAGTCCTCACTCGTGCTCAAAAAGCTAAGAAGATGGAACAACTAGAAGAGCAAAACCGAAAGCTCACCGCTGAGCTTACTACGCTGAAAGAGCAAATGGCTCAAATGCTAGAAATGATGCATCAACGAATCTTCATCGAGAGGATCCTCGGAATGGACAAGCCTCTCACCAAGAAGAAGAAGAGGAACCTCAAAGTGAGCACGATCATTCCGACACAAGAGCAAGTACATATTCATGCTCCCGAAATATCAAAACAACAAATCACTCGCTCTTGAAGAAAGGCCGAGAGCCATGGAAGGTCATAACTTTGATATAAAAGAAGCAACTGATATGTGCCTCGTCAAAAATATCCAATTCCCTAACAAGTTCAAAACTCCGGACTTCCCGAAATACATGGGATCGACTCGCCCGAGAAGCCACCTTACAATGTACTCGTCGTAAGATGGTCGCGCATGCCGATAATGAAAAACTCCTTATCCACTGCTTCAGGAGAGCCTGGTCGAATCAGCCTTTAAACCGGTATATGCAACTAGAAGGAGGGCAAATCCAAACCTGGAGACATATGGCGAGATGCATTTCTTCGTCGTTATAAATACAACATTGACTCGACCCCCGAAAGAGCAGATCTACAATTATTAAGCAAGAAAAACGACGAATCCTTCAAAGCATATGCCCAAAGATGGAGGGAATTAGCAAGCACAAGTGGAACCTCCTCTATCCGACAAGGAAACCACATCCATGTTCATCAATTCTTTGACTGGTCCCTATTACGACAAAATGATAGGGAACACATCAACACTCTTTGCGGATGTGGTAATTATAGGAGAAAGAGTAGAGCAAGGTCCGAAAAGCTGAAGAATTGCACAACATACTACCTCCAATTCCTCTACTCCGAATGATAAAAAGAGCTTTGGAAAGAAGAAGGAAGGAACTGTAAATGCAATCAACATTGCCACTCCCTCTTCTTCCTCACAACAAGCCAAACCACGCAGACAGGAGAGGAAATTCACTTCCATACCTACCTCCTATGGAAGTCTATTTTTGAAATTGTTGGACGCCAAGCTCCTCCTGCGCGTCCCTCCCAAGAAAATGGAGCCACCATACCCGAATGGTATAAATCTAATGAAAGCCGTGATTACCATTCAGGTTCTCCAGGGCACTCCATCGAAAGTCGTGTAGCCCTAAAGCACAAGGTCCAGAATCTAATAGACGCGGGATGGATTACCTTTGACGCATCTACTCCGAAGGTGGATGACCAGCCCCTATCAATGCCCGAATAAAAGATGGGATAACGGAGACCAGCAGATTAGGGCTCATCATTTTTGTCATCTTTTGCAATAAAAAAAACATAGATAAAAATAGATATAAAAAAAAAACTTCCGATGTATTTCTCGTGATCCCTGCCCATGATCACAAGATTTTTGGTTAATAAGGGCTTTGTAAATATTTTCTTCTATCAATACAATAAGGCATTTTTTTTATATCCATATTCTCTTTCATTCCTTTCTCTCTTATACATCTCATAAAGAAATCTAAAACAAAGCATAACCCATACAAGTCATGTCTCGTGATTGAAAACTCCTTGGAAGATCCGAAAGTCGAAGACGAATGGATTGAGTCGACAAGGTGAGGAGGGGACCATTTCCTGACATGCAAAGACTGCTAGAAAAAGAAGCGCAATCAATACAGCCCCATCGGAGAAAACCGAGGTCATCAATCTGGGACAAGAAGATAATAAAAAAGAAGTAAATATTGGAACCCAAATTGATGACGATGTCAAAGAAAAACTAATACAATTGCTAAGAGAATATATGGACGTGTTTGCGTGGTCCTACCATGATATGCCCGGGATCGATAAAAGTATAGTGGAGCATCGATTACCATTAAAAGAGGGATTTCGGCCCGTTAAACAAAAACTCGAAGAGTAAAACCAGAATGGTCCTTAAAAATTAAAGAAGAAGTAGAAAAACAGCTTGGATGCCAATTTCCCGATCGTTTCAAAATACTCCGAATGGTCGGCAAATATTGTGCCGCTTATAAAGAAAAATGGAAAAATCGGAGTATGCGTAGATTACGGGACTTGAACCGTGCAAGTCCGAAAGATGATTTCCCCTTACCACATATTGATATGCTCGTAGATCACACTCGCTACAAATACTCTTTATTCTTTCATGGATGGATATGCAGGGTATAATCAAATCAAATTGGTTGTCGAAGACAGAGAAAAACTTCCTTCATTACGCCATGGGGGACATTTTGTTATAGAGTGATGCCGTTTGGACTTAAGAATGCAGGGCGACCTATCAAAGGGCTATGGTTACACTATTTCACGATATGATCCACAAAGAAATCGAAGTATACGTGGATGATATGATTGTCAAGTCTAAAAATGAGACAGATCACTTCCTACACTTAACGAAATTATTCAATCGGCTTCGAAAATACCAGATTAAGCTTAATCCGGCTAAATGCACGTTCGGAGTACGATCAGGAAAACTTCTCGGGTTCATCGTCAGTAAAAAAGGAATTGAGGTGGACCCCGATAAAACAAAAGCAATCATAGAGATGCCCCGCCAAGAACGAAAAAGAAGTTAGAGGGTTCTTAGGCCGAATAAACTACATCGCACGGTTCATTGCGCAATTAACGTATAAATGTATGCCCATCTTCAAGTTATTGCGTAAAAACCAACCGACGATTTGGAACGATGAATGTCAACGAGCCTTCGAAAATATCAAAATATGCCTAACTAATCCTCCAGTATTGATACCACCCGTGGAAGGGAGACCCCTAATTCTTTACCTATCGGCACTCGACGAGTCCATGGGATGTGTGCTCTGGTCAACAAGATGACACCGGTAAAAAGAACAAGCCATATATTACCTCAGTAAAAATTCCTAAACTATGAGACCCGTTATACACCACTCGAAAAAACATGTTGTGCATTGGTGTGGGCAACTCAACGCCTTCGACAATATATGGTCGACATACAACTTGGTTAATTTCCAAAATGGACCCAATCAAATACTTGTTTGAAAAACCCATCTTGACCTGAAGGATAGCTAGATGGCAAGTACTCCTCTCAGAATTTGATATTATTCATATCACTCGTAAAGCTATAAAAGCCAGTCCTTTGGCGTACTACCCGGCACATGGGCCAACAGATCGAATATCAATCCCTCCAAGATGATTTTCCAGATGAGCATATAATGCATATTCAACATGAAGAGCTTAAAAATGATGAGTGGATCATGTTTTTCGATGGAGCTTCAAACTTACTAGGACATGGGATCGGAGCTATTTTAATATCGCCTCGAAAAGAAGCATATCCCGATAACAACTGCATTAACCTTCGACCGTACAAACAATATGGCGTAATATGAGGCCTCGTGCTCTAGGTATTCAAATGGCCTTGGATCACGGGTAACCAAACTCAAAGTATTCTGTGACTCATCCCTTGTTATTTATCAGCTCAAGGGTGAATGGGAAACTAGAAACTCCAAATTAATCCCTTATCCGGAGCATATCCGTAAGATGACTTCACAAATGGAAAACATCAGTTTCGAATATATCCCTCGGAGGATAACCAGATTGCCGATGCGACTGGCAACATTATCATCCATGTTCGCACTAGGGCAAGAGCATGAGATGCCTATCATCCAAGTCAAAAGGCACGACAAACAAGCCTTTTGTATGATGGTGGATAGCGAAAAAGATAAAGCCCCTTGGTATCGTGACATAAGGCGATACTTGACAAAGGGTGAATACCCCGAGGGAATCAGTGACAATGATAAAAGGACCATTCGTAAAAGGGCTATAGGGTTTACAGTGATAGGAGAAACCCTCTATAAAAAGAATTGTGATTCTACTTATTAAGATGTGTTAATCCCGAAGAAGCCCAAATATTGATCAAAGAAATACATGAAGGAACCTTTGGGACTCATGCACCAGGGCATATCATGGCTAGGAAAATCCTCGAGAGCAGGATACTTTTGGTCCACAATGGAAAAGGACTCGTTATCGGCATGCTAGAAAATGTCACAAGTGTCAAATACACGCAGATAATGTACATGTTCCACCGATACCTCTCAATGTTATGGCTATCCCTTGGCCATTTGCTATGTGGGGCATAGATGTCATCGGACCTATTGAGCCTAAGGCGTCCAATGGTCACCGATTCATTTTGGTAGCCATTGATTATTTCACTAAATGGGTGGAAGCTGCATCTTATGCACATGTGACTAGAAAAGTAGTGGTCACCTTCGTTAAGAAAGATATCATATGTCGATACGGCATTCCACATCGCCTCATTACCGATAACGGGACCAATCGAATAATAAAATGATGGAAGAACTATGTTATGACTTCAAAATTCAGCATCATAACTCCTATCCTTATAGGCCTAAAATGAATGGCGCAGTGGAAGCAGACCAATAAAAACATCAAGAAGATTGTTCAAAAGATGGTTAAAACCTATAAAGATTGGCATGAAAAATTACCTTTTGCTCTTCATGGATATCGAACGTCCGTACGAACCTCAACAGAGCCACTCCATTCTCCCTTGTATATGGAATGGAGGCCGTATTGCCAATAGAGGTCGAAATACCTTCCTCGCGAATTATTATGGAAGCAAAATTAACAGAATCCGAATGGGTCCAAAGTCGATACGATCAATTAAACCTTATCGATGAAAAGCTACTGAATGCCATATGCCATGGACAAGCTTATTAAAAGAAGATAAAAAAGGCTTATGATAAAAAGGTACGTCCTCATACTTATCAAGAAGGGGATTTAGTGATAAAGAAACCGCTTCCAACTCGTAAGGATAAAATTGGAAAATGGGCGGCAAATTATGAAGGACCCTTTGTGGTCAAACGAGCTTTCTCGGGAGGGGCACTTATTCTCACTAATATGGATGGAGAGGAGCTTCGACACCCAATCAATTTCGACGCAAGAAAGAAATATTATGCTTGAAGACATTGCTCAAGACCCGTCAGGAATGAAAATCCGCAAAGGACATTCCCGGGCAAAAGATAGGGTCCATATTCCTCGCTAGGATATGTCCTAGGCAAAAAGAAGAGGTCAAAAAAAAAAAAAAAAAAAAAAAAAAAAAAAACTAAGAGCAATGGTTACATTAGTTGAAAACCGAAAAGGCGGCTAAAGTAACATTCTTCCAGGAGCAAGCAGCCTGCATAGTCTTCACTCGAGCTCGTGCATCTCAACCGAAGCAATTAGGATAACTCGGGGGCGTATATCATAGACATGACTGCTCAAGCCTATACAAGACATGACCAACCTTGACTACCCATTCTTCTAAATTCCTTTTGTAATCCTTCCGTAAAAGAAATAAACTTTCGCTCATTTATCAATAAAATTCCCTTTCATTTCCTTTCTCTTGACCAAATATTATGGAAATGCCTCTTTATTGATAAATCATAAATATGCGCAAAGACTTTTTAATCAAAGATCAAACATGCATCTAAAAAGGGGAAGCATATAAAAATAATAAGATAATAAGCGCCGCTAGGATATTCTTAGGAAAAAACCAGGGTAGCCTGCTAGAAAAAAAAAAAAAAAAAAAAAAAAAAAAGAAGAAGAAGAACGATCTAGGCAAAAGATAAGGCAAAAGGCCCCCAAGATATTCTAGGCAAAAATTAAGGCAGTCCGCTAGATCGAAAACCCGTAAAGGGCGGTCTAGGCAAAAGATAGGGCTAAAACCAAAAGATGAGTAAAAGATGAGCCCATCATCAAGATCATAAGAAAGGAGCCCATCGGCATATTCGTGAGAAGCCGACGGAAGAAGGCTAGCCACTTTCTAAATGCATCAAAAATAAATGAACATCGATTGCATTTAGGACATCCACACACAAAGTAGTTGCATAATACGACTTCGTCAAAATCAAGAAAAATAATTTTCTTCAAACAAGAATAATAAACATGCATATAAGGAGGATAGGCTCCATGTTTGTGATTGGAAATAAAAGGCGCCAAAATCCAACCTCTAAATGAAAGTCAAAAACACGAAAGGCGAAATCAAAATCATTTTAGCAGACTAAAGAGCACCAAGAAAGCTAATTCCAACCATCAACCTTCTACACCAATAAAAGAAGGTACATCAAAAATAGAAAAAGCCAACGAAGGGCTTGATAATCCCCAAGCGGATCCTTGCCCACTCCAAAGGCAAACCAAAATTACTCCATGACTCAATATCTACACCACATGAGTCATCAAGCATAAATCACTTGGAGCTGCAATCAACATCTTTCCATCCAGAAAAGTCATCAATGTAGAAAAGCCAACGGAAAGGCTCAATTATCCCCAAGCGGATCCTTGCCTACTCCAGAGGCAAAACAAAAAGAATACCTCGCGACTCATCTTCGTCAGCACATGAGTCATCAAGCACACTCATATAAGGATCTCCACTTCATTCCCCAACGGAGAATAAGGGTTACACAAGAGCCCATCATACGAAGTCAAGTCCTTTACATCACTGGGGGGCAACAAAAAGAAGGAAGAGAAAAGCCTTTCATCCTCTAACAAAGGCCACCGCAAGAAAAAGCCGAAAGAAAATCCCCAAGAAGAGCACATCAAGAAAAATCTATAAAAGAAGAAAATGAGAAAATTCCATCCACAGGAAGGCAAATCACCTCCTGTGGATCATCAAAAAGAAAATTTTCTCCCCAGTAAGCCTAACCGCAAAGGCAAATTACAAATTACAAATCCACAGGGAGTTAAGCACCCAATATGAATATCCCCAGCGAAGTACAAAACCTTCACTCCCAAGAATGCCTATGCTTACTCAGAAACAAGCAAAGAGCCGATATCCCCAAGAAATGGGAAATCAACCTATAAGAGGTAATACAAACAAAACTTTCAAGAAACATCTACCTACTCGGAGGTACTATCAAGAACAAATATCCTCAAATAGAACATCAGCCTATTCGGAGGCGAACAACAAGTAAAAAGCCTTCATCATTATTGAAGCACTTGCCTAATCAAGAGGCACAATCAAAAATCAACAAATCCCCGAGTGGATTCCCGCCTAATCAAGAGGCACAACCAAACAAAAACATCCCCAAGTGGGCTCTCGCCTAATCAAGAGGCACAATCAAGAATCAATAAATCCCCAGTGGATTCCCGCCTAATCAAGAGGCACAACAAAATCCTCAAGTGAATCTTCGCCTAATCAAGAGGCACAATCAATAAGAGAATTCAAAATCCCCAAAAGGATTCCCGCCTAAAAAGAGGCAATCAACATAATCCCTAGAAAGCCGGATGGCTAAAACAAGAAAAGCCAAAAATCAAGAATCCTCGTAGAAACCGGATGACTAAAACAAAAAAATCAAAAAAGAAAAATTACTCCCCATAGGCGCATGATCGGAGACAATAAGTCGCCGTAAAACCGGATGAGGGTTCGTACTCATCAATCAAAAAGATATTCCAAAAAGAGCATTCCAAGAATTTGTCAAAATGCGATTCGTACCGGATGGGGGTAGATACTCATCGTAGTCCGTCGAAATGCGTACTCACACCCAAGTGGGGTGTAAAAACCATTAGAGTCCCAGCAAGATGCGGACTCGCACAATAGAGCCTTGTCAAGATGTAGGTTCACACCCAATGGGGGTGTAAAAACCATTAGAGTCCCGGCAAGATGCGGACTCGCACAGTGGAGCCTTGTCAAGATGCAGGTTCGCACCCAGTGGGGGTATAAAAACCATTAGAGTCCGGCAAGATGCGGACTCGCACAATAGAGCCTTGTCAAGATGCGGGTTCGCACCCAGTGGGGGTGTAAAAACCATTAGAGTCCGAGCAAGATGCGGACTCGCACAATAGAGCCTTGTCAAGATGCAGGTTCACACCCAGTGGGGGTGTAAAAACCATTAGAGTCCGGCAAGATGCAGACTCGCATAATAGAGCCTAGTCAATATGCAGGTTCGCACCCAGTGGGGGTGTAAAATCCACTAGAACCTAGTCAATATGCAGGTTCGCACCCAGTGGGGGTGTAAAATCCACTAGAACCTAGTCAATATGCAGGTTCGCACCCAGTGGGGGTGTAAAATCCACTAGAACCTAGTCAATATGCAGGTTCGCACCCAGTGGGGGTGTAAAATCCACTAGAACCTAGTCAATATGCAGGTTCGCACCCAGTGGGGGTGTAAAATCCACTAGAACCCGATCAACATGCGGTTCGCACCCAGTGGGGTGTAAAATCCACTAGAACCCAGTCAATATGCAGGTTCGCACCCAGTGGGGTGTAAAACCACTAGAATCCGGCAAAATGCGATTCGTACCAGTGGGGGTAAGTACCCACCAAAACCTTAAAAATGTAGATTCATACCGGTGGGGGTAGGTACCCACCAAAACCTTAAAAAGAAAAGCTCAAACCAGATAGGGGTTGGTACCTATCAAAATATTTATCATCCGGAGGATCAACAAGGAGCAGCATCCGAAGGATAACCGGGCAAAAGGGTTAACTCCTTCCCCTACCAACTAATTTTGTCGGTATACTAAAACCAACGAATTAGTTAGGCAGGTGAAGGGGGGGCAGCTGTAGACCCCTAATTTTGCCCGGCCTCTCAAATAAAGATAAAGGAGATTACCCGTAACAAGATAAAGCTCGTCTAGCATTACAAATAAGAGCCAAGGAGACTTCCCATGTGAAGATAAAGCTTCAATAGACACATATCGGCATCAACTGACGTCCAAAACAGGCAAGGAAAGCTTCCCGGAGTCCCGAAACGCGCGAAACTGGCTGAACAGGTCGAGACGGCCGTCCCGGCTTGGGACGGCCGTCCAAACCTCTTAAATCCAGCTTGGGACGCGCGTCCCAAAGTTGGGACGGCCGTCCCAAACCCATTTTAAGTGGGACGGCCGTCCCGGCCTTCCTGGGGGTCCAGCTCGTGTAAATTTGCCATTTGGGACGGCCATCCCAGTCCGCACGGCCGTCCCAACCCGGACGGCCGTCCCAAAGTGCGCCAACTGCGAAAAACTATAAATAAGAGGCTCATTTGCCACTTTTTCACACCACAGACACTCCAGAGAGCTCTAAAACACTTTCTAAAACTCGAGCACTTGTCTACTTCTCTCTCTCTCTCGAATGATCTTTCCGATTGCCTTAAATAGGTAACAATCTGTTAAGGAATTATATTCCGCATTTGATTCTTCTTTAAATTTTTAGTAGAGTCGATCTTGTATTGGTGAGGAGAGATCGTGTAGAGAGAGGGGTTGCCAAAACGCATCCTCACAGCTTCGAGGTTCTCAATATAAAGCTTGCTACTGAGGTTCTTTTCAATTCCCTTCTCTTTTATTGTTTTATTTATTGTTTTATTGTTTTATTTAGCTTTATTATGTCATGTAGAATAGGATCATGTAGATAACTATTTTAATATCTCTTTTATTGCTTTATCTAGCTTTATTCATCATTTTATACATGCAACATAGAATAAAATCATGTAGATAGCCATTTAATATTATGTAATAAAATAGGGTAATCGCGTAATTTCTCGTAGTCTTTATTTAAATGAATTAATCTGTCATAGGGAACCCGAAAGGGGCGTTGTGGGGTGCTAACACCTTCCCCACACGTAACTAACTCCCTTACCCAACTCTGGTTATAATGGCCAAGTGCGGTTTTTCTTAAAATCAACATTTTTTCCTTTTCCAATGTTTATGGTCAAAACATTGGTGGCGACTCCATAAGAACCCCTTTTCGAAAACATTTTAAAACAAATACGCGAGTCCAAACCATCTTTTCGCGACCGCTCGCATAAACGTTTCGAGACGTCCTACGGACGTCGAAAGGGACGGCGGCGACATTCATCTTCTAATCTCAGTGTTAAATTGTAATCTGTTTATGCTTAATAAACCGAAACTAATATCACAGTTTGCTTAATTCTGTGTTAGAGATGAGATTATGTGATGCATGCAATGCTTAATTGTATAAGGATAATTTGGGGTTAATCTTCGCTTAGTTGGTTAATTTCATGTTGGAATAAGGGTTAAGGAAAATTTGGGATTAATCTTCGCTTAGTTGGTTAATTTCGAATTGGAACAAGGGTTAAAGCTAATTTGAGATTAATCTTCGCTTAGTTGATTAATTTAGAATTAGAATATAATTTGGGATTTATCTTCGCTTAGTTGGTTAATTTCAAATTAATTTCATAATCTAGGATAAGTGATACTGCATTAGAATCAGGAAATCAATTGCATTTTAATCTGTTTTTAATCCGCATTTTTATAATCTACTTTTGTTCTGTTTCATCTAATATTTTAATTTTGAAAAACTCCCTTTTTTTGTTACTATTCTAAATTTAAAAATTGATAAGCTTTGATAGAAATTTGTCATCTTTGGGAGACGACCTAGGAAAGCTTCCTAGTACTACATTTATCTGTTTTAATTATTTGACCGAGTACGACATCAATCACTCTTCCCGTGATGGCACGGTTTAAGTCCTCATGAGTTGTCTCATAGCTACTTTTGGGGAGTGAGCAATGCAACCCCTGAGTCCCAATAGTGGTATGCTCGGGTATTCTCCACATTTGATGAGAATAGGGACGGGTCGGAACCAAGGGCAAGCCTAGGATAGGTGATTGATGTTCCATCGTTCCAACTCGACCTTCCACTCCATGGTTACATGTTGGCGGAAAGGGATCTTTGAGAAGCTTCTCAAAGGATCGGGGAAAATCCCCATGTGACTAGAGGCGTAGAAGTGTGTGATACCCCAAATGAATAACAACGAAGAGCAACATCGGAGCGTTCTTCCTTGCTTATGGTGACAAAATTCAATCGAGAGCAAGGTGTCGACAAGAAGTTCAGGCAAGGGACTCTTTGAGTGTACGTCCCAGGTGAAAAAGGCGTCCATAACGTCTTGATCTACTGTGTCGAGGTGAAAGGGAAAAAGTATGGTCCCAAACAAAATTAGAGCCAGGGTTTTGTTAAAGGAAAACCAATCTGCCTTATTAGCCAAAGAGGACAGATGGTCTTCTAGCATTGCAACTTTCCATCCCTGGATATTCCCTTTTACCATCAGGGCAGCCAGATGAAGTGGCAATTGGATGATGGTTGCGACCTTGGTTGTGGTAATATAAGCTTCGTGACGAATATGGACCTCGACTGATTTGGGTCATCTCAACATTATCTCATATTCCTCTAAAGTCAGTACTAGGTCGAATTGCGGAAATTCAAAGCAGTGTAGATTGGAATTCCAGAAATGGATCAAAACCCTGATGAAGATGGAATCGACACAGATCTTCAAAAGATCGAGAATCCATCCATAAGATTTTTTGAAATCGAAGCAGACATCAGGTGGCATCAACGTGCACAACCATTCTATCTTCTCCACACGATACCAGGGAATGTCTACTATCTTTAATTGTCTACTAGACCCCTCCATTTTTCTAGAAACAAAAGTGCATGCTATGAGTATGATGTTGATGCGAGCATGCATGTAAGTGTTTTGTTTTCCTAAACATTATCATGTTTTACTTTCTATGTGATGCATGATAGTGCTTGGATTTTTGTTTTTTCTCAAAAGAAAGGAAATTACCTATATGGATGTTCATGAATTTGATGCTTAACACCATGAACAAGGTCCCATTTTCTCTTATTATGATTATTTATTTGATTTTTATAACCATTTATCTCTTCTATCAAACTGCGTGGCTACTTAGCTTACAAAGAACATGAAACCAGACTAGCTAAAATGCAGAATGTCCGAGATAAAAGTGGTATATTATGAAAAATTTTATAATCCCTTATCTCTTCTGTCGGTCCACGTGGCTACTTAGCTTACAAAGAACCTAAAACCAGGCTAGCTAAAATGTAGACTGTCCGAGATAAGGGTGTTTATTATGAAAGAGTTTTTTTTTTAGAATTTTGTATTTATTTTGCTGTTGTATGATTATGTTATGCAACAAACAAATGCACAAACAATTCACTCATCTGTGCACCGTGTGACGACATTTTTATCACGATGTAGGGGTATCTTGCAGAAAAGTGTGTATTCAAGGTGGTTCTAATTATTCTCACCAAGGCCAGGTCCCCAAGGTGCCCCCATTATAGGGTCCCCACTCTTTCAGCCTTCAGACCATGCATGGCACTAGGGCCTTGTCAGTCTTTAGGCCAAAAGAGGAAGGTTATCACCTTGAGTGGTGGTTTCCGACCATACCGGTGGGCTCATGACCATCACTACGACAAATCGTACCTGCCACCCCACTCCCTAAGGTTATCCCAATTGCCCCCGGGTATAGGGGGAACTATTGTGTGCAAGGGTTTGTGTACAGTTGTTATTTCAAACAATTGCATAAAATAAACATACTGAAAGTGATTACGATCTTATTGAATCATTTAAAATGAAGATCTTGTTAATTTGATGAAGTCAAAGGCTAATATGATGAAGTCAAATGTTACTTGGGTTAAAAGGGTAGAGTGATTAGTGAGTCTGCATCTATACATAGGTATAATCATTCATATCTCTCTGCTGCATGAGGTTTCATCATTTCAAAGAATTTGAAAATTCCTCTAAAGATGTTTTTAATCCATTAAAAACCAAAGTAATCGGTTCAATAGTTTTTAAGTAATTGTTTTAACTGATATTATATGAGCTTTATCAATTAAAATATTTTTAAAACTTACATAACAAATTTTTAACTGATATGCTTTCGAAATAATAAGTTATTTTCATTAAAAGAGTATTTTGAAACCTTCTGCTAGTGTTTTAATTGATATAGTTTCGAAATAATCGATTAGAATCACTTAAGATGTTTTGAAAAGTGTTCTGACAGTATTTTAATCGATTAAACTTCGAAATAATCAATTAAAACCACTTGAAAAGCTTTTTGATCAATGTAATCTCATATATGTCCGATGAGAACAAGTTATAATCGATGTAATATAAAAAATTATCGATCGAATTATTTTAATTGATTAAACTGTGAATTAATCGATTAAAACAACTTAATGAAATTTTTGCTAACTGTTTTAATCGATTAAAACTTGTTGTTATTAGTTAAAATTACTTAGAAAGTTTTATGAAAGTTTTTGGAAGAATTTTAATTGATTAAATTGCGAATTAATCGATTAAAACGACGTCGATTAATTAAAATAAATCTGGAAAATAATTACGAACATTTTAACATATTAAAAGAAGTTTTTACCAATTAATCAAAGACTTTTAACAGATTAAAAGAACGTTTTAACATATTAATTAAACCAGAAGTTGAAAAACTTTTCTATATAAATAGACTTGATTCAACATTTTAAAATACACTTTTGAACAATCAATCAAGCAATCATAAGAGCTATTTTCAAGAAAGAATCACACAAGTTTTGTGATGTTTTTCAAAGTTCTTTCTTGAGGCAATTTTTGCATTCCTTTTGTGAAGAAACTCATTCTGCAGAGCTGCATAATTCGAGTTTGATTGTTCTAGTTTCTTCTCTTTGTTTATTTACATTTATTTATTGTATTGTGGGTTTCTAGAATTGTTGGACACTAGTTTTGTAGCTGGAATTTGGTTGTAGTTTGGTTCAAGAACTGGAATTTGGTTCTTGGTGAAGATTTAGGTGCAAGATCTGGAATTTGGGTCTTGTGGTAGATTGGGTGTGTGATTGGAATCTGTAATCTGTAGAACATTCAATCTAGTGGAACTTAGCTGGAATTTGGCTGAGAACTGGACGTAGCCCTGGGATTGGGTGAACCAGTATAAATCTTGGTTGTATTTCTCTAAACCTTACTCTCTTTAATTTTGCTGTTGTCTTACTTTGAATAGCTTGATTTACTTGGTTCAAGAATTGGTCAAAACTCTTAATCTTTGAATTAGATAATCTGTAAATTGCGAAAAATGTTTCAAAGATCAATTCACCTCCCTCTTGATCTCAACCTCTTTTTCTAATAATTGGTATCAAGAGCAAGGTCTTGAAAAATACTCACAACTTTCAGTCCAAATCTTTCATGGTTGAAAACAAATTATCTTTTTCTGAGGGTACTTCTATTAATAGACTTCCACTATTTTGTGGTACAAATTATCCATTTTGTAAGATAACGATGAAGATATTTATTGAATCTATTGATATAAATGTTTGGAATATTATTGAACAAGGGTTTTCTGTTTTCAATAAAGAATGGTCCAGTTTGGATGATCATGAAAAGAAACAAATTCAAGATGATTGCACTGCTATAAATATCATTACATCTACCCTTAACATGAATGAATTTTTTAGGATATCTCATTGCCAAACTGCCAAACAAATGTGGGAAGTTCTTGAGATGAGTTATGAAGAAATAGCGGAAATATGTTTGATGGCTAATTCAAATTCTCCAACATCCAGTGTAAGTTATGATTCTTCAACAAGTACTATGAATTACAGCACATTACAATATGTTTTTTATGAAATGCATGCAGTAGCAAAAAGGTTAGAAATTGAAAACAAAAGATTAAAGAGCATGAACAGTAGATTAGATAATAAAATCATCCTTCTTGAAAAGAAAATTCTTGATGAAGAAACTAATGATAAAAACCTGGAAATGAATGATAACAATTCTGGTTGCATGTGTAATGGTAAAAAAGATTGTGAAAATTGTCCTGAATTACAAAAGAGATTAGCATATCTAATAAAAACTGCCTCTAAATTTGCACAAGGAAAAACCAGTCTTGATGTTATACTTGAATCTTTGAAATTGGTTATTGATCGTGGTGGTATTGGTTTCACACCTCTTAATGGAAAGAAAACTAGAGCATTCAAAAATTATTGTTCATACAATAAATATGTCTCATCACCATTTATTACATGCTTTTATTGTATTAAAAGAGGTCATTCCGTCAAATTTTGTAGAATCAAGAAATATGTTATTCCAAGAGAAAAATGAAATGGATTCCTAATAATTCACTCCACATAACCTGATTGGACCCTATAATTCTTCTAAGTGTACCAGATATATGCTAAATTTGTTTTACAGGAACAAAATTTGGAAATTCTTTAGTACCTAATCAACAAATATTGATTATGGATTCATGGCCTGAGTATTTTAATTGATATAAAACTGTTTTAATCGATTAATTTCACTTACAAAGCATAGCAGAAAAGTTGTCCGTACAGTTTTAATAAATTACTATATGAATTAATCAGGATTTTAGTATAGTTTTATCCTCTTTGTTTTAATCGATTAAATAGGACTTACATCAGTTAAAATCATTAGAGTTAAACTTAATTGATTATTTATCGATTTAATCGATTAAAATTTTGTGATAAGGGAGTTACAACCTTAAATTTCTGTGATAAGGGAGTAACAACCTTAAAATTATGTGATAAGGGAGTTATAACCCTAAACCCTCAACCCTAAACACCAAGGCCAGGCCCCCAAGGTGCCCCCATTATACGGTCCCCACTCTTCCAGCCTTCAGACCATGCATGGCACTAGGGCCTTGTTAGTCTTTAGGCCGAAAGAGGAAGGTTATTACCTTGAGTGATGGTTTTCGACTATACTGGTGGGCTCATGGCCCTCACTACGGCAAATCGTACAATGCCACCCACTCCCTAAGGTTATCCCACTTGCCCCTGGGTATAGGGGGAACAATTGTGTGCAAGAGTTTGTGTACAATTTTTATTTCAAACAATTGCATAAAATAAACATACAACAGATATTAAAGCCAAGCAATAAAGCATGTTATAAAGCAAGGAAGGGTAAAATCATAAATTTAAGTTTTATTTATCAAACCAGTCCATCACTAAATGGGATCAACTCTCTAGATTCCCTAGTGGAGTTGCCATCTGTCGTCTCCGTCAAAAGAGGTGGTCGGAGCAATGCGATGGTTTTGTTGGACTCGCGTCCTTAAAGAAATGGTTCAACGCTTTTAGGTTGTCCTATAACCGGGCTAGACCTAAGGACGAGGTTTTCAAAAGGGTTTGAGGAGTCGCCACCAATATTTTAACTAAAAACATTGGAAAAGGAAAAGAAAGCGATGGTTTTTAAGAAAAACCAACTTTGGTCATTACAACCAGAGTTAGGTAAGGGAGTTAGTTACGTGTGGGGAAGGTATTAGCTTCCCCACGATGCCCCTTTCGGGTTCTCTATGATGGACTGTTTTTGTAAAGAAATAAAAACTTTAAAACTACGCTTTTACCCTTAATTATTCATTGCAAAAATTAAGTTATCGACTACATGGCCCTTAATGACCAATGCACAGTGTTAGTATCTAATAAAAGCAATAAAATAGAAATAGGGATATGAAAGAACATTTGAACCAAGCTTTTTATAAAATATTCTCGAAAAGGGCGCTTTTTGGCAAACCCCACGCTCTACAATGCAGCTCACTCTTCTCTCGAAGCACTTTAGAACGCTTCCTAAGAACTCTAGAACTCTGGAAATGCTTCAGAGGGGTAGGAGAGTATTTTTGAGAATTATGTAGTTGGAGAAGTTGTAGAAGGTTGTGAAAACGAGGTGAAGGTCCCCCATTTTATAGGAATTCGCACCTGTCAAGTCGGGACCCCTATCTTGCCTGACAAGGTCGGGACCCCCGTCTCGACTTTGGCAAATGGCGAGACGGCCGTCTCGCCTTTGACAAGTGGCAAGATGGCGGTCTCGCCAAACGGGAAGGCGGTCTCGCCTTTATTGAGTGGCGAAATGGCAGTCTCGCCAAAATAGATGGTGGTCTTGCCTTTGGTGAATGGTGAGACGGCGGTCTCACCCTTAGCCAACGGCAAGATGGCGGTCTCGCCAAATGAGATGGTAGTCGCGACCCTTTGGGTGAAATTTCTTATTTTTCGTGTAAAAAAAACCTTCCTATTCTAATATGGAGCCTATTGGTCAATCCTAGGGACCTTTTAGGCCTTGCCCATCTTCGAACGGAAGTCTTATGCTATTTATTTTGAGGTCAGGCAAGATTTGGGGTCTACACTTACCACAAGATCAAAGAGAACATCTGGTGGGCGAGTCTTACCAAAGGGGGACTCACACCAGATGAGGGTCTGTACTCATCAACCACAGGATCGGAGAGAACATCTGGTGGATGAGTCTTACAAAAGGGGACTCAAACCAGATGGGGGTTCGTACTAATCACCACAAGGTCAAAGAGAACACCATGTGGTCAACCTTGAAGAAGACATCCACAATCATCGTCTAGAGGATCGGCTACCACATCAAAGGAACATCCGAAGGACAACCGGGCAAGAGGGTTAACTCCTTGACCCGCCAACCGGTCTTACAGTACATTTGCCAACAATTGTTCGGACAGGTGAAAGGGGGCAGCTGTAGACCCCAAATCTTGCCCGATCATACAATAAAGTTCAGAAATCCTCCGTTTTGAAGATGGACAAGGCTTCATAGGGCCCCTAGTAGTGTTAGATAGGCTTCATTTAAGAAAAGGAGGGTTTTCTTAGAAAATAAAAAATTAGAAATTTTGTTAGAGGAGCTGGGACGGCCGTCCCAAATTCCAGACGGCTGTCCCGACTAACAAAATCTGGGACGCCTCTCCCGGCCTCCTAGGTGAGCGAGGCTATAAATAGGAGGCCATTTCTCCCATTTCCACACACCTTCTCACACTCTCTCATATTTTGAGACACTTATGGGCATTTTTTGCACTGTTCTAGAGGTCCAAGTAGTCTTTCCGATAGTCCATTTTGGCAAAATCGGTTAAGGAAGTCTCCTTTTGAGACATCCAGCTCTCAGGAGTTTAATAATTTCATTGTTCGAGGGAGGAACGTTCTTGTAGACCCCAAATCTTGCCCAACTTCACAATAAAGCCAGAAGACCTCCGTTCGAAGATGGGAAAAGCTTCTAGGCTCCATGTTAGGACAAGATGACTTCCTGCACATAAAAAATAAGCGAAAATAAAAGAATTCTTGCTAAGAGTCCGAGACAGTCGTCCCATCTCACCACTTATAGACGACCTTCTCGCCCTGACTGGCGCGAATTCCTATAAATATGGCCCTTCCCCCTCTCATTTCACACACTTTCACACAAATTTTGAGATTCTTACCTGGAATGCACTTCTCCTACCTTCTTAAAACCTCTCCGAAGCATTTCCAGAGTTTTAGTTCTCTTTTCGGACACTCTGTAGCTAGATTCTTTCTGTCGATAAAGGAGTGGGCAGCGTTGTAGAGTGAGGGGATAGCCAAAAAACACCCTTAATCTTCGAAAATTTAATACAAAGCTTGCTTCGGAGGTTTCTTCCACATACTCTCTTTTATTGCTTTCTTTATCGCTTTCCTTGTATGCATAATAAGTATTAGAGCCATGTAGATGATGTTAATTCCTTAAGAGAACAAATGGCGCAGATGATGCGCCAATAGAACCTTAACAAGGGTGAGACTCATGGCGACCGCGCTTCTCGCCATGATGAGAAAGAAGAAGAGGGATAGGGTTGGATAGGGAGACTAGCTGTTAAGGTTCTTTTCCTTTAAGCTTTCTTTGTATTTCTTGTGGTCCCAGCCCGTGGTCGTGAGATCACTGATTAAAAGGGCATGTGTACATATTCTTTTTAATACATGAGGCATTTTTCATCCATGATCATTTTTTCTCTTCCCTCCTCCATTTATTATTCTTTCAAAATAACTAAATAATAAAATATATACCTAAAACATAACTTTAAAAAACGATCATGTTTGTTATTGATGAACCTCTGTGGGATCCGGAATTCGAAGGCGAATGGGTCGAATCCGACAGAGAGCAAGAGACCATTTCTCCGGACATGCAGAGACTGCTAGAAAGAGAAGCTCGCTCCATACAACCCCATCAAGAAGAAATAGAGGTCGTCAATTTGGGACAGGGAGACGATAAGAAGGAAGTAAATATCGACACCCAAATTGATAGGGACATCAGGGAAGGGTTAATACACTTACTAAAGGAATACGTGGATGTATTCGCTTGGTCTTACCATGACATGCTGGACTCGACCCAAGCATAGTGGAGCATAAATTACCGTTGAAAGAGGGTTTCCGGCCAACAAAGCAGAAACTCAAAAGGATGAAACCCGATTGGTCCTTGAAGGTTAAGGAGGAAGTACAAAAACAGCTGGACGCTAATTTCCTAATTATGTCCAAATACCCTGTATGCCAGGCAAACATCGTGCCAGTCATGAAAAAGAATGGAAAAATCTGAGTGTGTGTGGATTACAGGGATCTAAATTGGGCAAGTCCAAAAGACGATTTTCCCTTACCACATATCAATACATTGGTGGATCACACTGCCACAAATACACTTTATTCCTTCATGGATGAATATGCAGGGTATAATCAGATTAAGCTGGCTGCCGAAGACAGAGAAAAAACTTCCTTCATCACACCATGGGGAACATTCTGTTACAGAGTCATGCCTTTTGGGCTCAAGAACGCAGGGGCTACCTATCAAAGGGAAATGGTAACATTATTCCATGACATGATCCACAAAGAAATTGAAGTTTATCTGGATGACATGATTACCAAGTCCAAAAATGAGATAGACCACATTTCATATTTGAGAAAATTATTTGATCGACTTCAGAAGTATCAACTAAAGCTAAACGCGGCTAAATGTACTTTTGGAGTATGGTCGGGTAAACTCCTTGGTTTTATTGTCAGTAAAAAAGGAATAGAGGTAGACCCCGACAAAACCAAGGCAATTTTAGAAATGCCCCCACCAGAAAATGAAAAGGAGATCAGAGAGTTTTTGGGACGAATCAACTATATAACAAGGTTTATTGCACAACTCACGGACAAATGTGCACCCATCTTCAAGCTGTTGTGCAAAACCAACCAACAGTTTTGAATGAGGATTGCCAACAAGCTTTTGAGAAGATTAAGTTGTGTCTGACCAATCCACCGGTACTAGTGCCTCCCATTGAAGGAAAACCTCTAATTCTTTATCTGTCGGTGTCGCCGCCGTCCGTTCTGACGTCTAGGGACATCTCGAACGTTTATGCGAGCGGTCGCGAAAAGATGGTTTAGACTCGCATTTTTATGTTAAAATATGTTCATTGCTTCCAAGGTGCTCAACAACTGAACTATCCTCTAATAAAAGCAAGGTTTTCGAAAAGGGGTTCTTTTGAAGTTGCCACCAATGTTTTGACCGTAAACATTGGAAAAGGATAAAAAGGCGTTGATTTTAATAAAAACCAAACTTGGCCATTATAACCAGAGTTGGGTAAGGGAGTTAGTTACGTGTGGGGAAGGTGTTAGCACCCCATAACGCCCCTTTCGGGTTCCCTATGACGGATTCATTCATTAAGTGAAGATTACAAGAAATTACGCTATTACCCTATTTTATTTATGCAGTATTAAAAAATAGCTATCTACATGATTTTATTTTACATTGCATACAGAAAGCAATAAATAAAATAATAAAAGAGAAGAGAATTGAAAAGAACCTCCGTAGCAAGCTTTGTATTGCAAATCTTTTACAGTGAGGATGCGTTTTGGCAATCCCCCGCTCTACAAAGACTCTCCTCCCCGAATACAGTATCAACTCGACTAAATTTTTAAAGAAGAATCGAATGCTGGAATATAATTCCTTAACCGATTGTTACCTTTTTAAGGCAATCGGAGAGTTCATTCGAAGTAGGGAGAGAAGAAAAGTACTAGGAGTTGTCTGGGGTGTGAAAAAGTGGCAAATG
The DNA here is from genome assembly GCA_963425845.1 of Sphenostylis stenocarpa. Lineage (NCBI taxonomy): Eukaryota > Viridiplantae > Streptophyta > Magnoliopsida > Fabales > Fabaceae > Sphenostylis > Sphenostylis stenocarpa. The sequence continues at coordinate 35,866,702 of OY731400.1, forward strand.
AGCCTCCTATTTATAGTTTTCGCGGCCTGGCAGCTTGGGACGACCATCTGGGCTGGGATGGCCATCTGGGTTGGGACGGCCGTCTCACTTGAAATTTTTCCTTTGGGGCATCCAGCTGAGGAGTGGGACGACCGTCCCACTTGTCCATTGCTGTTTGGGACGGCCGTCTCACCTTTGGGACGACTGTCTCAACTTGTTTTCGCCAGCTTCTGTGTTCTGGGATCCCTGGGAAGCTTTTCTTTCTTTATTCGGACGTCGATTGATGCCGATAAACATCCATTGAAGCTTTATCTTTATATAGGAAGTCTTCTTGACCTTTATTGAGATGTCGGGCGAACTTTATCTTGTTATAGGAAGTCTCTTTTGCCTTTATTGAGAGGCCGGGCAAAATTAGGGGTCTATAGCTGCCCCCCCTTCACCTGCCTGACTAATTGTTGGCCTAATGTGCCGACAAACTTAGTTGGTAGGGGAAGGAGTTAACCCTTTTTGCCCGGTTGTCCTTCAGATGCTTCATCGTTTGAAGTTTGCTGATCCTCCGGACGATAAATATTTTTGATAGGTACCAACCCCTCTCTGGTTTGAGCCTTTTTTGTAAGGCTTTGGTGAGTACTTACCCTCACCAGGTATGAGTCTGTATTTCACTAGACTTTTATGGGTACCTACCCCCACTTGGTACGAACCTTGTTCTGCAAGGCTTTGTGAGTACCTACCCTCACCTGGTACGAGTTCGCATTTTGCTAAACTCTTGTGGGTACTTACTTCCGAGGTGCTCAACACTGAACTATCCTCTAATAGAAGCAAGGTCTTTGCAACCCGTTTTTGCAATGCTTTGGTGAGTATTTTACTCTACCTGATGCATTTTGCTTGGTTTTGATGAGTACCTATCCTCATCCGGTACAAACCTTATTTTATAAGGCCATGGTGGGTACCTACCCCCACCTGGTATGAATCTGCATTTTTGCTAGATTCTGATGAGTACCTACCCTCATCCGGTACAAACCTTATTTTATAAGGCTCTGGTGGGTACCTACCCCCACCTGGTACGAATCTATATTTTTTTTGCTAGATTCTGATGAGTACCTACCCTCATCCGGTATAAACCTTATTTTATAAGGCTCTGGTGGGTACCTACCCCCACCTGGTATGAATCTGCATTTTTGCTAGATTCTGATCAGTACCTACCCTCATCCGGTATAAACCTTATTTTGCAAGGCTCTGGTGGGTACCTACCCCCACCTGGTACGAACCCCGTTCTACAAGGCTCTGATGAGTACCTACCCTCATCCGGTATAAACCTTATTTTATAAGGCTCTGGTGGGTACCTACCCCCACCTGGTATGAACCCCGTTCTGCAAGGCTCTGATGAGTACATACCCTCATTCGGTATAAACCTTATTTTATAAGGCTCTGGTGGGTACCTACCCCCACTTGGTACGGACCCTATTCTATAAGGCTCTTGTGGGTACCTACCCCCACCTGGTACGAACCCTATTCTATAAGGCTCTGGTGAGTACCTACCCTCACCTGGTACGAACCCTATTCTATAAGGCTCTTGTAGGTACCTACCCCCACCTGGTACGAACCCTATTCTATAAGGCTCTTGTGGGTACCTACCCCCACCTGGTACGAACCTTATTCTATAAGGCTCTGGTGAGTACCTACCCTCACCCGGTACGAACCCTATTCTATAAGGCTCTTGTGGGTACCTACCCCTACTTGGTACGAACCCTATTCTATAAGGATCTTGTGGGTACCTACCCCCACTTGGTACGAACCCTATTCTATAAGGCTCTTGTGGGTACCTACCCCCACCTGGTACGAACCCTATTCTATAAGGCTCTTAGGGTGCTCTTTTTCGGCATTCAGTCTTTATATTGATGAGTACAAACCCTCATCCGGTTTTTGGAGATGTGTTGGCGGCTTATTGTCTCTAATCATGCGCCTATTTCGTGGGGAGTAATTGATTTGACTTTTCTGTTTTAGTCATCCTGTTTTACCGGGGATTTCTTTGTTTTTTTTGGCTTTTTCGTTTAGCCATCCGGCCTTGCTGGGGATTCTTTGTTTTTGGCTTTTCTTTTTTAGCCATCCGGTCTTGCCGGGGATTTTATGGCTTTTCTTTTTAGCCATCCGGTCTTGCCGGGGATTCTTGTTTTTGGCTTTTATTTTTAGCCATCCGGTCTTGTCCGGGATTCTTGTTTTTGACTTTTTTGTTTAGCCATCCGGTTTTACCGGTGATTTCTTGTTGGTTGCCTCTTATTTTAGGCAGGAATCTCCTGGGGATTTGTGGATTTCTGTTGATTGTGCCTCTTGATTTAGGCAAATGCTTCAGTAGTGGTGAAGACTTTTATGCTTTGGGCCTATATTGCCTCTTGCATAGGTTGATTTCCCGTTTCTTAGGGATATTGGCTCTTTGCTTGCCTTTGAGTAGGAAGAGGCTTTTCTTGGGAGTGAAGGCTTTGCACTTCGCTGGGGATATCCATATTGGTTGTTATAGGCGATTAACTCCCTGAGGATATGAATTTGTAGTTTTGCCTCTGTTGTAGGCTCGCTGGGGATAGTTTTTCTTTTTGGTGATCTGCTGGGGATTTGATTGTTTTCCTGGAGATCTATTTTGAATTTCCCCCTAGGGAGGAATGGAGTTTTTGACTCCTTGTTGGATGCTGTTGTTTGAGCTGGCTTTGCCTATGCTCTTATTCTGCTGGGGAATGGGTTTTTACCTTTTTCTCACGATTTTATTTCTTTTTTGCAATTTTGAAAGCGTGTGCCTTTTTAATTTCTTTTATGCACACTGGCTTTTTGTTATCTGCTGGATGAAAAAGATTTCTTTTTTTCTCTTTTCTCTTTGGCGATCCCAGGGAGTTTATTGGCTTCCTGGGGATCTATTTTTGATGATGGAGTCTTGGCTCCTGGCTTTGTGAAGCTCTTATTTGAGCTGGAAGATGGAAATTTTCTTGTTTTCCTCTTTTTGTAGACTTTTCTTGATATGCTCTACTTGGAGTTTTTTTTACTCGACCTTTTTCGTGCCTTTATTGGGGAATGAAAAGTTTTTCTTTTCTTTCTTTTTGTGGGACCCCTAAGGATATGGAGGATTTGACTCCGTATTTTCTTTGATTGATCTTTGTGTAGTCCTTATTCTCCTTATTCTCCTTTGGGGAAGTGGCGGAGATTCTGGATGAGTGTGCTCGATGACTCATGTGGTGATACAGCTGAGTCGTGAGGCAATATTTTTTGTTTTGCCTCTGGAGTAGGCAAAGATCCTCTTGGGGATGATCAAGCCTTTCCGTCGGCTTTTTGTTTTGATGGCTTCCTTCTTTCTTGGATGGAAGGTTAGAGCTGGTTTTCCTGAAGCTCTTTATTCTGCTGGAATGGTTTTGATTTTGCCTTTTTCTTTCGCGACTTTGATCTTTATCGGGAGTTATTTGAAATCTGGCTTTTTAATATATTCACGTGTGCCTTTTATTTTATAATTTTTGTACACGTGGGCTTTTTGAAATGTAGACAGAAATAACAACGTTTATTTATTACTTCTCTTTTTTTTTGTGATACATTTAAGCATTTTTCAAATTACTAGAAAATATCTAAAAAAAATCTCTTAATCATCTGCCTCTGGACTGGAATGGGAGGATGGCGCTGGCGAAGGGATGCGGCGCTAGAACCTTGCCTGGGTCCGGACCAGATTCTCAATTTGACGGTCCGTCCTATCTTGCCTCATGGTCAGCTGACTGAACTGTTGTCGCATGAACAAGAATTGCTCCTCCATGTAGGCATGCTCATCATCTATACGTCGGTATAAGCCGGCGAAGTCTGGATCGTATGATTGCTGCTGGGATTCCGAAGTCGCAGGGATGTCCTGTGGTGTGTCGAAATCACGTATATCCAGCGAAATCGAGATTATGGGGTTTAAAATAAACCCTGATCCTTGTCGACTAAGGATGTTCATGTGAACTAGTGTTCCTCCGCTAATCGGCTCTGGTTGGAGGCTAGCTGGGAGGTCTTCTCCGTCAGTGCATCCCCAATATTCAGCTAAAGGGGTGAGAAAGGGGGCCACCATGATGGCTCTCGTTGAGCCGCGAGTTCCGTAATCTTTTACGGCTTTCAGGAAGGCATATCCTGGGTTGCATCGATGCCCTTGATGCATACAATAGACAATGAAAAGGTCAGCCAGTGTTACCTTCCCTTGGCTTTCCTTCCGGCTATGTATGGTCCCAGCTAGCAGTTTATGGCATATACGGAGAGGCGGAGAGAAAGCTGCACCTTTTAGGTGTGACGGTAGAGTATGAGCTCCAGTGATTTCCTTCCACATGCTGGTTGTGGTGAGAGCAGCAGATTTTTCCAGATATGCAGACCGATATTCTGGTGTTCTTGTGTCTGCTCGTTGGCAGAAGCCCATTATGACGTTAAAGTCATCCAGAAAAGTGGTCCTGTAAGCCCCATCCATCCAAGAGGAGACGGCTTGAGTAGGTGGCACTCCGGAGTTGTGGACGGCATTTCCACCGGACCGACGAAGCAAGGAATTCCAGCAGTAGCAAGACGGTGGATCCGGGTAGATGGCTCACGAAGCAGAAAGTCTCATCCTGTGTTGTGGATGAACCTTCCGACGTCTTGATCCCAGCCAAATGTAGCTAGGATTTCAAAATCCAACCGCAGCATGGGGTGCCAGGAAAACTGTTGGACATTTGCTAGCCGCTGTTGATGTGGCTCCGCCAGCAGAGTGTTAGTGATGGGAGTTCCTCTAGCAGAGGTCCTAGTGCGTTTTCTCCTGGATGAGGCTTCTCCATGCTCCATTGTATATAGTGTTTACTTTAGGAAGCTAGAAGTGTGTAGAAAGGGAGGAGAAGCAAGGTAGAAAGCTTGGAATGGGGTACCAAAGGCAAAATCCGCGCCTAGCATTATAGGAAGCGCCAGGGAATTTGGGACGGCCGTCTGGGCTGGGACGGCCGTCTCACTTGAAATTTTGTTGTGTGGACAACCAACTGAAGATTGGGACGGCTGTCTTACTTGGGATGCGCGTCTCAATTGAACTTGGCAATTTGGGACGGCCGTCTCGACTTTAGGACGGCCGTCTCAAGCTTTTTGAGTTGATTTTTTTGTTTTTTTGTTGAGAAAGAGGATAGGACTCCATTCATTGATGTTTTAATGCATGTAATGTTTCATGATATGCATCCTATGATCTATTTCAGTTAATATTTTGAAAGTTTTAACTGATGTGCTTTGACTTCGGGTGCATTCTTGGTGTTGTACCTTTCTGTCATCATGTTTCTTGATTTAACAAGCTTGGCTGTACCTGATTTGCTGTCTCGGAATTGTCTTGCTATAGCCGAAGAGCAATCTTTTGTTCGTAGGGCAACTGCCATATCAATGCCCCCCTTTCCTTTCCTTAGGGATTTCAACCTTCCTATTGATCACTATGTTTCCACATTCCCCTTTATTACTTGAATGCTTTATAATGAAATGGTCAAGAGAAGAGAAAGAAAAGGATTTACAACAAGGGTTTGTGTTTTAGAGGGATATTTTTGTAATAAAGGTTTTTGTAAGAATGGCTAGCCAAGGTTGGTTGGTGTTTAGGCTAGTTTAGGCAAACGTTTCGTTCTTATGATGTGGCGTCTTTACTTTGCTGATTTGTGGCGCCTTTTTGTGGTTGATTAACTTTCCTAGCCCGCCTTTTCAGGTTTTCAGCCTAGGATGTTATGCTTATGTCCTAACTTTTGTCTAGGTTTCCCTTTTTGTATTTATTTTTAAGGAATACCTAGCGGACTTTTTGTAACCCTAACTTTGCCCAGGTTACCCTTTATTATTGTTCGGGTCTCCTACCGGGTTTGCCCTAACTTTTGTGCAGCTCCCTTTTGTGGGTTTCCCGTCGGTATTTTGCCCTTTTATTTTCTTGTCTTGGCCTTTGGCCTTGACGGCTCTCCTTTTTTGTATATATATATATATATATATATATTATCTTTTTTTTTTTGCATAACATTGTCGAAACTTGATTTTATCGAGATAGATTTTATCCGTGTTTCTAGTTAATCAATCATATTTGACTTTGCTTTATGACGCTTTGATTGTTCTGACGCATTTGGAACAAAACGTCTATCTAAACCTTTGTTTATTAAAAATGGGGTATAGACATATTTAGCGAGAAAAGAAGCAGATAGTAAGAATAGCATTCTTTTGTAATTTTGGGGAAATGTGTGCCCTAGAAATGCTCAGGGGCCGGGCATACCCCGAGGAGTGATCTCTAATAGTCACTAGGTTTACATCCCTTAGAATTGGAAGAAGGACACCTAATGACTAACGCTACCCTTTGTGCTAATATCCCTCCTTTTCGGAATATCGTCTTTGAGGGATAAGACTTCCCTGTTTTTCGTATGGTTTGATCTTTCGTGGGGTCATACCCTAAACCATACTTTAAAGGATTATCTTTGAACTCCGGTGACTCTTTTATTCCTTGAGTATTCTTTCCGAGCCCCTGTCCTGGGCAATATCCATATCTTTTCATCATATGGGCCACCTTTGTATTTCTGGGAAGTTTTTCTATATTGGCAATTTCGAGCGCTTGAAAAGATGTTTCAAGAGCCTATTTAGCCGCATCCACATATGGTTGGACGAACGGTTTGCTTATTAAAAAGTCTTCTTCAACTTGAACTGTGACAAGTTTATCATTTGTCACAAACTTGACCTTTTGGTGGAGCATTGAAGGTATTGCCTTAGCGCTATGAATCCAAGGTCTACCAAGGAGACAACTATATGCCGGCATGATATCCATCACGTGGAAGTCTATGTTAAAAATAGTAGGGCCAATTTGGATTGGTAGACTAATCTCTCCTACTACTTCACGTCTTGATCCATCAAAGGCTCGAACAATTGTATTACTCGGGCGTATGTGGGTTCCTTGCACTGTTATCTTGTCAAGTGTGCCTTTAGGCATGACGTTCAAGGATGACCCATTATCCACCAGGACTTTGGAAATGAGATATTCCTTGCATTTGACAGAAATATGCAAGGGCTTATTGTGATTTGACCCTTCTAAAGGGAGTTCTTCATTTGTGAAGGTAAGATGATTATTAGTTGTAATGTTACCAATAATTCCTTCAAATTTGTCCTGGGATATTGCATGCGGAACGAATGATTCATTCAAAACCTTTAACAGTGCGTTTCGATGCAGTTCCGAACTCATTATGAGTGATAACAAGGTTATCTTTGCAAGAGTGCTATTGAGTTGATCGATGATGGAGTACTCACTTTGTCTTATGTACTGGAGTAACTCATCTGTCTCCTCCTTGGATTCTTTTTCCTCTTCAGCCTTATTTTTTGCCTTATCTTTAGGAATATTATCTTGTAATTCCTTGGGGGAGTATATTCTTCCGCTTCTCGTCATGCCCCCAATACCGGCTATGTTGGAGATGTCTTGATTAACTGGTGATTCTTCTGAGTATCTCCAAGGTACAACTTTATTTGATGAATAAGGGAAAGGACGAGGCATGAATAAACGTAAAGGCGTTATTGCCTCTTCCCTTTTATCGATTGGAATAACCAACGGTGCTTGTTTAGGTGGTTCTAAACTGTTCTCACCAAGGCCAAAGGTCCCCAAGGTGCCCCCATTATAGGGACCTCTCAATCTCTCAGTCCTTGGGTCATGCACGGAACTCCGTGTCAACATCCTTAGACCAAAAGAAGAGAGTTATCACCTTGAGTTGGTGGTTTCCGACAACGGTTGTAGCCCCGTGTGCCAACAAACTGGTCGTATCTACCACCCACTCCCTATAGGTATTCACTCTTGCCCCCGGGTATAGAGGGACTGTTGTGTGCAAGGGTTTTTGTGTGCAATTTATATTTCAGACAATTTTGCAGAAAATAATCATACAACAATTTATTAAAGCCATACAATAAAACATACGAAAAAGGGTAAAGGCGTAATTTCAAATCTTCACTTAGTTTGAATTTTATCCGTCACTAAATGGGATCAACTCTCTAGCTTCCCCAGTGGAGTCGCCATCTGTCGCCGCCGTCCGTTCCGACGTCTAGGGCCATCTCGAACGTTTATGCGAGCGGTCGCGAAAAGATGGTTTAGACTCGCGTTTTTATGTTAAAATATGTTCATTGCTTCCGAGGTGCTCAACAACTGAACTATCCTCTAATAAAAGCAAGGTTTTCGAAAAGGGGTTCTTTTGGAGTCGCCACCAATGTTTTGACCGTAAACATTGGAAAAGGATAAAAAGGCGTTGATTTTAATAAAAACCAAACTTGGCCATTATAACCAGAGTTGGGTAAGGGAGTTAGTTACGTGTGGGGAAGGTGTTAGCACCCCACAACGCCCCTTTCGGGTTCCCTATGACGGATTCATTCATTAAGTGAAGATTACGAGAAATTACGCTATTACCCTATTTTATTTATGCAGTATTAAAAAATAGCTATCTACATGATTTTATTTTACATTGCATACAAAAAGCAATAAATAAAACAATAAAAGAGAAGAGAATTGAAAAGAACCTTCGTAGCAAGCTTTTTATTGCAAATCTTTTACAGTGAGGATGTGTTTTGGCAATCCCCCGCTCTACAAAGACTCTCCTCCCCGAATACAGTATCAACTCGACTAAATTTTTAAAGAAGAATCGAATGCTGGAATACAATTCCTTAACCGATTGTTACCTTTTTAAGGCAATCGGGGAGTTCATTCGAAGTAGGGAGAGAAGACAAGTACTACGATTTGTCTGGGGTGTGAAAAAGTGGCAAATGAGCCTCCTATTTATAGTTTTCGCGGCCTGGCAGCTTGGGACGACCATCTGGGCTGGGACGGGCGTCTGGGTTGGGATGGCCGTCTCACTTGAAACTTTTCCTTTGGGGCAGCCAGCTGAGGAGTGGAACGGCCATCCCACTTGTCCATTGCTGTTTGGGACGGCTGTCTCACCTTTGGGACGGCTGTCTCAACTTGTTTTCGCCAGCTTCTGTGTTCTGGGACCCCTGGGAAGCTTTTCTTTCTTTATTCGGACGTCGATTGATGCTGATAAACATCCATTGAAGCTTTATCTTTATATAGGAAGTCTTCTTGACCTTTATTGAGATGTCGGATGAACTTTATCTTGTTATAGGAACTCTCTTTTGCCTTTATTGAGAGGCCGAGCAAAATTAGGGGTCTACAGTCAGTACTCGACGAGTCCATGGGATGTGTGCTCGGTCACCAGGATGACATAGGGAAAAAGAGCAAGCCATATACTACCTCAACAAAACATTCCTAGACTATGAGACCCGTTATACACCACTCGAAAAAACATGTTGTGAATTGGTGTGGGCAACTCAACGTTTCAGGCAGTATATGATTAGACACACGACCTGGTTGGTTTCCAAAATGGACCCAATCAAATACCTGTTTGAAAAACCCGTCCTGCCTGGAAGAATAGCTAGGTGGAAAGTACTCCTTTTGAAATTCGACATCGTCTATGTCACCCAAAAAGTTATCAAAGGTAGTCCCCTAGCAGATTACCTAGCACATGGATCGACAAATGAATATCAATCCCTGCAAGATTATTTTCCAGACGAACACATTATGCATATCCAACACAAAGAACTCAAAGACGATGCATGGACTATGTTCTTCGACAGAGCCTCGAATATGCTTGGACGCGGGATCGAAGCTGTTCTGATATCCCCTAAAAAGAAGTACATCCCAGTAACAGCCAGGCTAAATTTCAACTACACCAATAACATGGCTAAATATGAAGCCTGCGACTTGGGATTCCAAGCAACCCTAGATCATGGAGAGACCAAACTTAAAGTTTTCGGTGACTCATCCCTTTTTACTTACGAACTCAAGGGTGAATGGGAAATATGATTTTGAGGATGGAAAACGTCACTTTTGAGTACATCCCTCAAGAAGAAAATCAGTTCGCAGATGCCCTCGCTACTTTGTCATCCATGTTCACCTTGGATCAAGAAAATGATATGTCGATTATCCAGATCAGGCTGCATGACAAACAAGCTTTTTGCATGGCAATAAGTAGCATCATGACATCAAGCAATATCTTATGAAGGGTGAATATCCCGAAGGAATTAGCGATAATGATAAAAGGACCATTCAGAAGAGAGTCGTAGGGTTCACATTGATTGGAGGAACCCTTTATAAGAAATTCTTTTACTCTAGCTTATTGAGGTGTGTGGACTACGAAGAGGCTCAAACCCTAATTAAGGAAATACATGAAGGAGCCTTCAGTACCCACACGCTAGGGCATGTCATGGCAAAGAAGATCCTATGGGCAGGATACTTTTGGTCCACGATGGAAGGTGAATGTCATCAATACGCCAAACGATGTCACAAATGTAGGTCTACGCCGACAATGTTCATATCCCACTGGCACCTCTCAACGTCTTGGCTACACCATGGTCATTCTCCATGTGGGGCATGGATGTTATTGGACCCATCGAGTCCAAAGTGTCCAATGGTCATTGTTTCATTTTAGTGGCCATTGACTACTTTACCAAATGGGTAGAAGCGGCATCCTACGCATATGTGACCAAGAAAGTAGTGACCACCTTCTTTAAGAAGAATATCTTGTGTCTTATGGCATTCCTCATCGTCTCAGTAGACCCCAAATCTTGCCCTGCTTCACAATAAAGAGCAGAAGACTTCCGTTCAAAGATGGACAAGGCCTCAAAGGTCCCTAGGCGTGCTTACTAGGCTCCATATTAGAATAGGAAAGCTTTTTGTACACAAAAATAAGAGAATTCTGCCCAGAAGAACGAGAGGGCCATCCCATTTGACCAAACGACCGTCTCGTCAAAAGGGCGAGACCGTTGTCCCATTTGGTGAGACTGTTGTCTTGCCTTTCGCCAAAGGCGAGACCGCCATCTTGTTTGGTGAGAAGGCCGTCTGGCCACTCGCCAATGGTGAGACCGCTATCTCGTTTGGCGAGAAGACCGTGTCGCCACTCGCCAATGGCGAGACCGCCGTCTCATTTGGCGAGACAACCATCTCGAATGGCGAGATGATGATCTCGACCTTTGTCAGGCAAGATGGTCGTCCCAGTCTGACAGACACGAATTTCTATAAATAGGACCCCCGTTTTCAGGGAAAAACACACAGAAAAAACCCATAAATTATATAGTTCTTACTCTGATACTCTACATACGTGCTATTCTTGCTCCAGAAGTCCAATTCTAGCTCGTTTAAGCAGTTTCGGGTAGTTTTCGATTCAAGAGAGGAATACCTGTGTAGAGTGTGGGGTTTTGCCAAAAAGCGCCCTTTACAAGAATATACATAAAAGCTTGCTTCAGAGGTTTTTACATCCCTTACTCTCTTTCTTTTATCGCTTTTATTACCCTCTCTGTGCATTAGATATTAGGGCCATGTAGTCAATTATTTAAATTTCGCAATGAATAAATAAGGGTAAAAGCATAATTTTAATGTTCTTATTTTAACAATAAATAGTCCATCATAGGGAACCCGAAAGGGGCGTCATGGGGAAGCTAATACCTTCCTCGCACGTAACTAACTCCCTTACCTAAATTTGGTTGTAATGACCAAAGTTGGTTATTCTTAAAACCACCACCTTCTTTTTTCCTTTTTCAATGTTTTTGGTTAAAATATTGGTGGCGACTCCAGGACCCATTTATGAAAACCCCACCATTAGAATAGTTCAGTTATCGGACATCCTAAGGGTGATGACCACACTTTTTAAAACGTGAGTCAAATAGAAAAACTATCGTGTCGCGACGACCGCCTCTTTTGACGGTGGTGACAGTCTCATTACTCATAATGAGACCAATCTGAATAATAAAATGTGGGAGAGTTATGCTAAGACTTTAAAATTCAACATCACAATTCCTCTCCATACCAAACCAAGATGAACGGTGCGGTAGATGGTGATAACATCAAGAAAATTATCTAGAAGATGGTGATAACATAAAAAGATTGGCATGAAATGTTGCCTTTTGCCCTTCACGGATATCGAACTTCCGTACGGACATCCACAGGAGCCACTCCATTTTCCCTTGTATATGGTATGGAGGTCGTACTACCAGTGGAAGTCAAAATACCCTACTTGAGAGTCATTATGGAAGCAGAATGGGTCCAAAATCGGTATGATTAGTTGAACCTAATTGAATAAAAATGATTGGACGCCATATGTCATGGAAAGGCCTATCAAAAGAAAATCAAAAGGTATTACGACAAAAAGGTCAACCCCCACACTTATCATGAGGGGGATTTAGTGATAAAGAAATTGCTTCCAGCCTAGAAGGATAAAATCGGAAAATGGGCGGTGAATTATGAAGAACCCTTTGTGGTCAAGCAAGCCTTCTCAGGAGGAGCCCTTATGCTCACCAACATGGACGGAGAAGAACTTCAACACCCAGTCAACTCAGATGCGGTGAAGAAGTATTACGCTTGAAGACTTTGCTCATGACCCGCCAGGATGAAAACCCGCAAAGGGAGTCCTAGGCAAAAGTTAGGGTCCATACACCTCGCTAGGATATGTCCTAGGCAAAACTTAGAGGCTTCAACAATAGAAATAAAATAAAAATAGTAATGATTACCTTAGCTGAAAACTGTAAGGCGACTAAGGTAACATCCTTCCAAAAGCAAACAAGCTTTGCATAGTCTTCACTCTGGGTTCGAGCATCTCGATTGAAGCGACTAGGAGAATCAGGGGGACAAATATCAGAGGCATGATTGTTATAACTTATACATTGTAGCCAACCTTGGCTAACCATGTTTCTAAATTCCTTTGTAAATCCTTTTGTAAAAAATAAACCATTTGTTTATATCAATAAAATTGTCTTTCATTTCTTTTCTCTTGACCAAATTATGAAAATGCCTTGGTATTAATGAATTGTAAGCATGCATAAAAAATTAGCACAAGAAAGCGTAAGGAAATTCTTAGGCAAAAATTAGGGCAACCTACTAGATCAAAAACCCGCAAAGGGTGGTCTAGGCAAAAGATAAGGCAATTATAAAAAGGAAAAACCCTCTAAGATACCCTAGGAAAAAATAAAGGCAGCCCGCTAAATCGAAAACCCCAAAAGGGCGATTTAGGCAAAAAAATAGGGCTAAAACAAAAAAGAGAACCCATCAGCGTCAAGCAACCATCGGGAAAGAGCAGTCACTTTTCTACATGTATCAAAAAGAAAACAAACTGCATTTGAAGCATTCACACACAAATAGTCGCATAAAAGAACTTTGTCAAATCCACGGAACAACAGGAAGCACCCAAAACCCAATCTCCAAATAAACGTTTCCCCTCAAGAAAATAGGGCAAGTCGTCACCGAACAAGCACTTCAGAACAAAATAAGATCTTCCAATAAGCTCCGACGACCACCCTTCCACCAAAAAGGAGAGAAGGCAACTTTCACCCAACAAAGAAAAGCCGACGGAAAGGCTCCATCCCCAAGCGAGTTATTGCCTACTTCAGAGGCAAACAAAAACAACTTCACATGACTCAACGCCATCGCCACTACGGGTCATCGAACACATTCATTCTCCACCGCACCCGCCAAGGGAAAATAAAGGCTTCATAAAAAGATAATCCAGGAAGTAAGACTCCATCTCCCTCCCCGGAGGATTGCCAAAATGAGATCCCTAGGGAAAACACGAATTCCCAAGATTTCCATAAAGAGAAATCTATCCCTAGTGAGCCTACCGCAAAGGCAATTCTCAAAGACTTATCCTTAGCAAGTCGCTCGCCTATGCATAGGCAAAACCTGGCAGTCAAAGAGCCAACATCTCCAAAATGGAACATCAGCCTAGTCAGAGGCAAAGCAATACAACCCGAAAGCCTTCACTTCTGGTGAAGCATCCGCCTACTCAGAGGCATCATCAAAATCGAAAAATCCCCAATGGATTCGCGCATGCTTAAGAGACATTCATCAAGAATCCTTGAAAATCAGAGTTGGATGGCCACAGGAAAGCCAAATACAAATACAACCACTCCCCATGGAGCCGACGCAAGCAGTAAGCCGCCACCACCTTCTTTGCCAAAAGGATCAGCCACCACAGCAAAAGGGGCATCCGAAAGATAGAGATCCATATACGCCGTTGCATGAGCTAGAGTAGTAAGCCTCCACCCCCTTATCTATCAAAAGGATTAACCACCATAGCAAACAGGGCATCTAAAAGATAGACAACCACACATTGTCCGAAGGATCAACTCCGTTGCAAAGGAGTATCCGGAAGACACAATCCACTGTCATCGCCCGAAGGATCAGCTCCGTTGCAAAGGAGTATCTCAAAGGCAGGATTTACGAAGGATCAACCCCATTGCAAAGAGATATCCGAAAGACATAACCCACCATTCACAGCCAAAGGGTCAGCTACCACGTCAAAGGAGTATCCTGAGGCACCATCCAAGGGGTCAGCTACCGCATCAAAGGAGCATCCCGAGGTTCCCTACTCATCACAGCTAAAGGGTGAGCTACCGTATCAAAGGAGCATTCTGAAATTTCACAACATATCATCTAAAGGAACAACATCCGCAACAAGGAAGCATCCCAAAGATAACACCATACTACATTCTTGGTCCCAAGGGTTAGCTACCACGTCAAGAGAAGCATCTGAAGGACAATCGGGCAAGAAGGTTAACTCCTTCACCCGCCAATTGACCTTATGGCACACCGACCCATAGTCAATTGGTCAAGGAAGGGGGGGCAACTATAGCCCTTAAATCTTGCCCGGATTCACAATAAAGCCAAAAGACCTCTGTTCAAAGATGGGAAAAGCTTCTAGGCTCCATGTTAGGACAAGAGGGCTTCTTGTACATAGAAAATAAGCGAAAATAAAAGAATTCTCACCAAGAGTTTGAGACAGTCGTCCTGTTTGGCCAGACGATCATCTCGCCTCACAGGGGCGATGGCCACTTGTAAGGTGAGACGATTGTCTCGTCACTTGGCGAGACGACCATATCGCCACTTGTGAGGCAAGACCACCGTTTCGATTGGCGAGACGGCTGTCTTGCCCTGATTGGCGCAAATTCCTATAAATAGGGCCCTTCCCCCTCTCATTTCACACACTTTCACACGGATTTTGAGATTCTTACCTCGAATACACTTCTCCTACCTTCTTTAAACCTCTCTGAAGCATTTCTAGAGTTCTAGTGCTCTTTTCAGACACTCTGTAGCTAGAGTCTTTCTATTGGTAAAGGAGTGGGCAGCGTTGTAGAGTGAGGGGATATCCAAAAAGCATCATCAATCTTCAAAAATTTAATACAAAGCTTGCTTTAGAGGTTTCTTCCACATACTCTCTTTTATTGCTTTCTTTGTCACTTTCATTGTATGCATATTAAGTATTAGAGCCATGTAGACGTTTAATTTCTGCAAGTAAATGAAATAATAGGGTAAAAGTATAATTTCTTAGTCTTTATTTTATAAACTAGTCCATCATAGGGAACCTGAAAGGGGCGTTGTGGGATGCTAACACCTTCCCCATACGTAACTAACTCCCTTACCCAACTCTGGTTGTAATGGCCAAAGTTGGTTTTCTAAAACCAACACCCTTTTTCCTTTTTCGATGTTTACGGTAAAAACATCAGTGGTGACTCCATTGAACCTTTTCAAAAACCTCGCCTTTAGGTGCAGCCCGGTTATCAGAAAACCTAAAGGCGTTGAACATCTTCTTCTTTAAAATAAACGCGAGTCAATCAAAACCATCGCGTCGCTCTGACCGC